>OU898279.1:108393281-108770796 GCA_918026665.1 Diabrotica balteata | reverse complement strand
TGTATGTAGTTATAGCATGTTCGATGAGTGAAATCTATGATAGGAGAGACTTTTATAAACCGATAGCTACTCCATTTGATGTTGAAACTGCTCTAAATGTAGACTTAGAAACTAACCCTGAATGGATTCACAAATTTTCATATGATTTTAATGATTATCTGGACATTTGTGGTGATATATCAACTACTTATAAGCAAACTGAAGATATAAGTTTATTAACAAATAAAGTAAGGGTGCTGAATCCCGAAGTGGTAGAAAATAATAATGGTGATCAAACGGTAGCTGTAAAAAATGATGGGACAATAGCTCTTGGTAATTCAGGAGCTGGATATTTATCAAAAAGGATGTGGAAAGGTTTAGAACAAAACTTAGGCCAAACAGAAGTGGAATTGGCCAAAGAAGGGCGGTCTGGAATCGCATCGAAGTATGAGAATGAACAAATTTAGTGTGTTTGTATATATTTTTATACAGTTGACATTAAATAGTTATAAATGGTACTTTCTTTTATTAATTATTAATAATTAACGAAAAAATGAATAAGTACAATATTTTTAAAAGCAGACAATGAAATTTTTGCAGTTTGTGTCAAAAAAGCAGCCCCACATAGGTGGCCTAAGCTGACAGTACCATTTTTCTATATTTGTCATATAGCATCTGTTCTAATTCTTTACCCCTCTGTTACATGCGCTATGTAGCTTGATGTAGCCAAGGGTGACACTCATATGCGTGCTACCACATTACAATAGAAGAAACATGCAACAACAGGCTAATCCACTTTATAATTGTTCAAGTACCCGTCCCATTCTTTGTAAAGTGGCAGGTACCCAAGAACTGCTTTAATTGGTTTAAAAAGTGTTAATCTGCTTTCAGGTGCACCCAAATTGCTGACATCTGTAAACAATTTTTTTTCCTTAGAGAGGAAAAAATTAAAAACAAAGCAAAACACAGTTTTGTGTTTATATCTTTTATTGTTTTCTCAGATAAAAATAAATATCTATATTTACAAATTTACACATCAATTAAGTAATAATTTTTGTAAATCATATTAAAAAATCCCAAAAACAACCATATAATTAAATTGTTTATATATTGATACCAAGGAAAAAGATTTTTAAAATAAATAAACACTTTTTAACAACTTGACAACACTGTGGTACAACATTTATGCCATATAAATTATAAAAACTTAATTTTGTTCATTACCACTGATTTATTTCTTCATTGTCCTGTAAACTCCAAATAACAAGACAACATGACAACAATGTAGCAAGCCACTTGAAAAATTTGTACTTGGGTAAACATTCCAGCAATATTCTATCAATGCCAAGATCAAAAATTTATACTGTACAGTATATTCTGTAGAGAAGACCAAATATAACAAACTATGAAAATACCAGCTATAGAACTGATAATGCAAAGATCTAGCACAAGCAACTCCTATTAAATTGGAAACAAAAAATGGAAGTACAAACAATTGAGCTATTTTAGAAAGCTTATCTTCAAACTTAGAATCATTCTCTTCTTTTACTCTTCCACTATCTTTTAATTGATTCTCGAAAGATTTGAGGAAAGCTTTTTGGCCTTTCGACATTTTTTTCATCTCCTTCTTTTCTTTTTCTTCAGTCTCTTGTTTTTCTTTTAATAAATGCAGTCTATATTCTTTAGTCACCACATTAAGTTTAGCATAGCTGGTTAAATATCTCCTAAAATGTGGCAAAAACAACAACAGAAGTAATATGTGTAAAAGAAGAAGACCTATATGTAGAATTCGATTTTCAAAAACTTCTCTAGGTAGAAAACGAAAGTTTACAGTCCATTTATGTTCAAATACTCGCCCCAAATCAAAGCTACCTTTAATATATGATACAAAATTCCCATATAAAAAGGGAAGACCTAATAGAAGTTGAATGAAACCACAAATAAATAAATTAATGAAAGTTTCTACATAGGTTAAATTTACTAAATAAGCTAATAGAAGGCATGGAGCATATAATAAAATATTCATCTTGACAGACACTGCTATTGAGTAACAAATGCTACCCAACATCCATTGATCATCCATGAAGAGATTTAAACTAATATAAAACAAAAGTACAGCAATAGGATCATTGAACAATCTCAAGACAAATATAGAATGAATTCGATATGATGTCAAAGTTGCTATAACTAAAGCATATGGTGGTATTTTCATTGTTTTTCTAAATATTCGCTGAATTAGAAATGTTTGTATTAAATATAAAAATAAAAATATATATTGAGCTAGCAATATGTTAGTTCCTTTTGATGTTACATAGTAGAAAAGTGTGTAAATGTACACAAATCCTGCAGGATACACCAAAGGTCCTGTATCACCTAAAAATAAATATATTAATACAAGATAAATCCAATACCATTTGAAGACATTAATTTACCATTAAAGTCTAAAATGTCAACAATTATCACAAAACAACTAGATAAATTGACTTTGTATAATTTTTGGTTTTGCACCTAGAGTTTTTCTCTATATAAATAATAAATTACCTTTTAATTCCTTGTAATCCAATGTGCCATTAAGAAATCCTTCAACCTCTTGCATATAAGCAATCCAATCGATTTCTGTGTATTTTACTCTATTAATTATCATGAAATTTAACAGGAACTCGAATACCAACAAAACAATACATACTGGCCATAAATAATGAGGATCAAAAATTAATTTCATAATATAATCCTTTTCCAGGTATTTTCTACAATTTTGATATTTTTTGAGAGGCGACATGGTTTGTGCATATTATTTTAACTTAACAGTTGGTTGATACTTATTTTTGATGGATTAAATTGGTATTTTTAAATTGAGTTAGGTAAAAGTAACGCGATATTTTGAACACTGCTTTCATTCCAGTCTATACTCTACTTATAATTCTCAATTTCCATAGATAGATCAACGTCCCAGACATTAAACTACTACTAATTACTCTAAAATCATCTGTTTTTAGCCATCCAGGCCAGGTGGCTAGGTTATGATTAGTTCTATTTTTATTTTTTAATTAATGTGTCAAAATACCTCTCAATACACACATCATGTCATTTATGGACTAAAACAATGTTATAACAATATTATATCCAATTTTTATTTATGGATTTATTTGAATTCCATCAATATTAAAATTAGGATCTCTTTATATTTCTATTTATTTTTCACTTCGAAATTATATATTTTATTGCAATCTAAATGTGGTTGTATAAACTGGATAGAAAAAAGTAGGCATATAATAGTAGAATAGTGAAGTGAAGTTAGTTTCAAAGGAGTAGTTCAAATATAAAAATAAATTTAAAGGTTAGTATTTTTCTCTTCATTTCAAGCAGATATAAGCAAAATATTCACGTAAAAGCAGAATATTCAAGCAAATGTCAACTAAAATTTATTTTTAATTTGAAAAATGGCTTATAATTTTAAATCGGAAAGTGAAGTTAAAGACTATATTAACAATTTAGGAATTGAATACAGATTTGGATGTTACAGTGAAAAGAAACCTGAAGGTATTTATATACACAATACACAAAATTGTATTTTATACTATTTGTTTTAGTTTGTCACCTACTGGCTGATTTTCTCGAATCAATAAAAAAAGATTATGAAAAAGCAGGAAAAGTTTACCGAACAAACTGCGATGATTATAAATATGGCAAAAGTTGCTTGAAGTATGGGACCTACAGTTTGTTGGGAAAAGGTTCAAAAATATCTAATTTTAAATTGGCTTATGATTATTTCGAGAAGGGATGCAATTTGGCCGAACCTGATTCGTGCTTAAATCAAGGATTACTTTTAATAACCAAAAATGAAAAAGCTGAAATAAAGCAAGATATTTTAAAGGTAAAACCATTTTTGGCCATATTTACAATCCATAATCTTCTAATCTAACTTTAGCACCCGGGAGGATGATATTTTTGGTTCATTTTGTTGTAATTTAGCCAGATGAACAATGTTATTCATAAAACTTTATAGTAAGTACCCCATTGTCTTTATTTTTGGAGTTTTAGGGTATGAAATTGCTGGAAAAGTCTTGTAACCACGAAAATGGCAATGCATGCTACTATTTATCAGGAATGTACATAGTTGGTGTAAAGAAAGACAATGTTGTAGGTGAGGAATCTGTTGTCATTGTTTAAGAATAATTCCTTTTCATTTTTTCTTTTTAAAACTTTGACCAAGTTACATTTTAGATATTATTTGATTTTCAGGTACTCTTAATCAAAAGGATTACAACCCAGAAGACTATCAAGTACAAAAGAATATGAAGAAGGCATTTGAATTTGCTGTGAAAGGTTGTAATTTAGGGAATATGTATAGTTGTGCAAATTTAGGACAAATGTATGCAAAAGGGGAGGGTTAGTGTTATATCAAAATGCAGTTGAATTTGCAAGAAAACAAATTTAAGATGATTTTCAAATTTTAGGAGTTGAGAAAAATGAAAAATTAGCCAATGAGTACAAAACCAAAGCTGCAGAGTTACAAAAAGATGCCCAAAGCAACAAAACACTTACTTTCCAAGAAGGGTTGAATACAACATAAGATTTCAAATTAGTCAAAAACTGTTTTTAGTCTGTTACAGTAAAAATATTCAGTGTACATAAATAAAACAAATAAATTAATATTATCGAACTAGTTTATTTTCATAAAAATCAGTATTAAAATATTTATATTTATATCACACTTTGTTTTTAACTATAATATAAACCATATATGTAAACAAGAACATTTTTTAATAATAGTAAAACATATGTTTTTTATATTAAAACGGAAGATATTTTCTTATTACATCAATCTTAGTTGTGTAAATTACAAGCATGTGTCATAAAACAATGAAATACCTACAATTTCTTTTGTAATTGGCAAGCAGCACAAGTATTTACAAGAAATACAAGTATTTACAAGAAATACATATATCTAAAAAAAAAACAATATAGTGACAAAAGTTCTGATGTCATAATTATTTTAACAGATAAAATTGTTGCTTTCATTAATATACCATTTTGACAACATATTTAAATTTAATACTCAAAAAGTCAATTAACTAATTGGCCAAACTAGAAGTATAAAAATATCAAATTTAACCTATAAGAAAATCGGCAGATAATTGAGAAAAAATGTGGCATATCAACAATGAATGTTTTATGAAACAAACATAAATTGTATAAACTGTATTTAAAAATCGAGATAGGATCCTGGAATGTTTTCAAAATATTGAGTCCGGAAATTCTAAAATAAATATCACAGTGATCATAGTTCAGGCTGTCGCTATTTGTCAAATTGTTTAATGATCCTAAATACGAGGAGACAGATGAGATGGGTACAAAATAAGGAGAATTTGAGTTTATCTGCGAGAGAAACTTGTAAATATATATTTCAAATTAAGGATAGGTTTGCTTTTAAATTCATCTACTGACCCACAATAGTAACAGGATAAATGAAATTTCATAGTTTTTTTCTTTTAGTTTTGTTGAATTGAACTGTATAATAATTAAATATATTCATCAAAATATAAGTTGCCTTTGTGCATTGGTTTGTTACTTTAAACAGTTAAAAAGTGTTATTTTTTGTGACTTAAAAGAAAGCTTTTGTTGGGTGCCCTCGTTAATTTGAATATTTACTTATAATAATGCTTGATAAATTGATTGTATTCCTTTGTGGTAGATGTTGGCTGCGTTTTTGGTAAAGCAAAGTGTTTTTAATAACAAAAACTAATTTGTAATGAGGCTAGGCAAGCACCTGCTCTTTATAATGATGGACGTTCCATTCGCTATATTGCAGATGTGCTTGAAGTTCAGCGAAGCACAACTTATGATGTTTTACAAAGATTTCGAGCAACTGTTTCTTACGCAAGAGGATCAAGGGAACGACCTGCAAGTGCTCTAGAGCAGGGGTCACCAATTATAATCCCTGAGGGTCCGGTTCGAAAACCTACTACACTTCCGCCGTCCAGACCTTATCCCGATAGGCCATTTGTGGGACAACTTGGGAAGGGTAGTTAGGCAAAATTATGTCGAGTGTGAAACTAATAGCCTTAGAACAGGCGCTAATAAACGATTGGGAACAAGTACCACAATAAGATATTTCTGTTTTGGTCCAGTATATACCAGGAAGGATAACAGCTGTTATTAGAGCTCAAGGAGGAAATAATCGCATTTAGTTTCCATATTTTAGAACTATCTTATGATTTTGATTTGAAAAATATCTTACTGAGGAATAAAAAACTGAACATTTTTATTTGTTGCTACATTAGGCAATATTTTTGATTTTGCTTTTTTATTTTATGGTTTGTTATTGAACATACATAGAAAATAATTTATTGGATTTGAAGTTTTCCTAAAACTCATTAGTTTAATTAAAATAAACTTATATGTCTGGTTACTTTTGCGGGCCAGTGTATCTGGTGCAAAGTTGTTTCAAAGAGAAAATTATGAACAGTAGGAAAACTACCTTTAGAAGACATAGATATCTTCTGCAATGCCTTTTCAATGGTTAAAAAATATGTCCTGAAATTGGAATTGATATTTTATTCACTGTTAGAAATGAAACAATAAAACGAAAATATAGTCAGTTGCTTACTTACTTAAAATTGAAGAATATCTTCTATAGTTTTGGTTCCAAATTTTGTGAAATTAGTAAAATTTTAATTATTTTAATAACGATGCCAATGACAACTACAGAAACTGAAAGGTTTCTCCACTTTCAAATCGATCAAGATATTTATATGGAATACAATGTCGGAAGAAAAACTGACGGCCCTTGCCATATTCTCTATCGAAAAAACTTGAGTCAGATAAATTTCTAACTTCAACGAAAAGGTGATGGAAAGGTTTATCTCCGATAAAATAGAAAAATTGAGTTTCATTGTAAGAAGTAGGCTTTTAGTAAGTACATATTGATTTTTTTAAAACCCCTGAATAAAATTATCACCAGCCAATATTTTAAATTATTTTCCAAGCTTTTTCTTTTTTATATCAAAGAAGTAATTCACAGCATACAATACGTCAAAGACGGTTACTTAAGACAGTAAAATAGTAAACAAATGATTTTTGTAATTTTTACTTTATTCTTGAAAACGACTTAATTGTTTCAGCAAAAGAAAATGCTCTCGTGAATTACAATGAAACACTGTATAGGTAAATCCAATTTAATCAGAGCAGAAGCGGCAGTAACGCAGCAAATAATCCAGTCTAGAGGATACTAAAAGAAATCGATAAAGGCAATGAAATTTCTTCCGTTTTAATTATACTGTTAGTTTTTTTTTCCAACATTTAACAGCGTTTTAATTCCAAAAATATTAATGATTCGTCCTAGTCAATTAAAAATTTATCTGTATAATAACTACTTAATAAGACATGGTTTTGAACGTCTTGTTTTTATAAAATAAAATTAGTTTTTTGTTATCTAGTGAGCGAAGTTAGTAGAGGGATTTAAGAATGCAGAATTTATCAAATTGTTATAGGCTATTGATTATATACTTTGGAAAGTACAACGTTAAAGGGGTTTTATTGTTTTATATGGTTAATGGACCACCAAATATGAAAACACCGCAGAGTGCTACCATTTAAAGAGGTGAATTTGTCCCTGTGCACTAGGGTGCATTTGGATGAATTCTATGTAGTTTTCATACATACACATCTACAGAAAAGTTGTTCAAAATTAAATTTCCTATCGAAATGTCACCGATTAAAGTTAAAAATAATTTTTTTGACAAAATATATTCAAAAACGAATCAAAAAGAAACAGGAACTCACGTGATTTTTCTTTTTTGCCTCATAACTCATTTCTATGGGGATAAAGTTATAAGCATTACTTAAAAAAACCTTTATTCTTTCTCTTCAAAACATCGTTTGAACTTCTTTAACTCTTGTATGCTGTTAAAGGTATATGCAATGCAATACACTAAATCGAAAGAAAAAATAATTACCTTTAAAATAGTCTACTCTAGAAGACTCTAGTACTAATTTTAAGCAAGATTCTTCAAAGTTTTCTACTGTTCACAATTTTTGCTATTTACGACAAAATGGAAAAATTATTTACGAAAACTGCACACCTCATCTTTGACACCCATTTTGATTTTTGTCGATAAGATACTCTGTTCAAAAGTTATCGAATTTTTACTGTCGAATTAAAGTGAAGTTTTTTTCTGTACCGTAATGCTTATTATATCCCCGCGAAAAAAGTTATGGGACAAAAAAAATCGCGTACGTTCCTGTTTTTTTTTGACTTTTAAAGGACATTTCGATGGAAATTTTATTTGGAACAACTTTTATGTAGATGTATATGTACGAAAACTACACAGAATTTACCCAAATGCACCCTAGTACATAGAGATAAATTCACCTGTTCCTCAAAAACGCACACCTTTAAATGGTAGCACTGCGCGTTTTTTTTTATATTTGGGGTTCATTGACCATATAAAATAATAAAACTCCTTTAACTTTGTAGTTCCTTTTAGCCATATTTTTGAACCTAATCAATAGCCTATTACCATAAATGTAGGAAGTAGGTGTTCATTGGATAATTTGACGATAGATGGATGTATACGAGAATGTAAAATATGCAAAATTGTATTTAATTTTTTTTCCATTAATAAAATGGCGGATTATTATGCAGTAGTGAAAATATGAGTCTCTAATAAGACATAAAAGCTTTTCTATTGCCTCAGATATCAGAAGAACAAGCGGGATTTGTCCCAGGATAAGGCACAAGAGAACACATCCTTAATGTCAGACAGTCAATCGAAAAAACTCGCGAATTCAATATTCCTATGGTTATGTGCTTTGTGGATTACACAAAGGCCTTCGATAAAGTCAAATGGCAGCAGCTATGGTCCATACTAGCGGAAATGGGAACACCCCACCACTTAATTGAACTAATTAGAAGTCTATATGAAAATAATAAGTGCACAGGCAGGGATGCATAATCTCGCCAACTCTGTTTAATATCTACATCGAATACATTATGCGAAAGGTATTAGATGGATGGAAGGGTGGAATATCAGTAGGAGGTTAAAAAATCAGTAACTTGAGATATGCTGATGACACTTTAATAATCGCGGCAAATGAAGAAGAAATGGAAGACATAATGAGATGTTTGGAGGAGAAAAGCAAAACATATGGACTAAAGTTTAATATGAGTAAGACAAAGATCATGATAGTAGAAAGAGCTCGGAATAGTCTTCAACACATTAAAGAAATTGGGGGCTTTGAAGTAGTAACTAGTTTCATATACCTGGGGTCCCTAATAACAAATGACGGAGGGTGTGACAGAGAGATACGTAGAAGGTTGACTATTGCTAGAACAGCTATGATGAAACTGGTAACAATTTGGAAAAATTCTAGCATAACCATACACACAAAACTAAGGCTGGTAAGGGCATTCATTTTTCCCATAGCCACATATGCATCCGAAACATGGACCTTAAAGAAAGCGGATAAAAATAAATTAGACGGTTTTGAAATGTGGGTATACCGCCGCATGTTAAGAATATCCTGGATTGATCATAGGACTAACGTATCGATATTAGAATAACTTAAAGTAAAGGATATATTGCTTAAACAAATACAACAGAGATATTTGCAGTATTTTGAACAAATGCTAGAAGAACAGGTACGATGGAAAAACTGATAGGCGAGGGTAGAGTTGAAAGAATGAGACCTAGGGGAAGATCTCCAAGCCGTTGGGTAGATCAAACAAAAATATTGATTAACCAAGGACTATATGAAGCCGGACAACTAGCCCAGGACAGGGAAGGATGGAGAGAAATCGTGAAAGAACTGTAAAGGCCTGATGGTTTCACCACAGCCCAAAAGAGATTAGGGCTGAGGAGGGAATAAGACATAACATTTTCATGAAGTTTTATCGATGGACCTTGCATATACCTGTGATGATTAATATAAAAAGGAATCACATACAGAACTCACAGCAGATGTTAGCATATCTCTTGGAGATTCAGCCGATTAAGAATATCTTGTAGATCGTGAAAGAAATCGACGTATGAGCCTCTGATAATATATATGGAGAAAAAGCAAACCCAAAAATTCGGATGACGTCAGTGTGTTCATCGGCGTGAATAATCTTGTTCACAAAAAACACATTTTTCAAAAAAATCTATAAACTTGTATCCGATCAACTGTAGATACCTTTTCTTTAATTACTCATTGAGCATTTTGATGATTACATAGTAAGCATCCTTTAAATTTCAGTCCGTAATTTATAACTTTCGCTTTATTAGGATAATATAAATTATTGACGTAAAACGGTAACTCTAGAATATAAGTTAGCATCTGACGACAATTAAAGACTTTCGTGATGGTAAAGATAAAATTATAGACAAAAAACAAACACGTTTTCCAAAATGGTTGGAAAATTTTTGACTCAATTCAATTACACGTTTCTTGTCAATATCATGGTTTCCCAGATCTATCGGAAGATTCAGACTAATCAAAGGAAAAAGAAGAAAACCCACAGTAAAACTGACGAAATACATTGAATGAGAAGAACGAGAAATAGCGAAAATTAAAAATAACCTGGAGAGATGTATATCCAGTAAACAAGTATTTGAGATTCTGAAAATGATAATGATATAAATAATACAGTCGAACACTTGTCACCTACAGTTATTTAAGTTTATTAATTTTATTTGCATTTTATGATTTCTCGAATCTCTCCTACTAAAGTATATAAGTATCTATTCAAATAACAATATATTAAATACATATTTCAAACTCTTTTATCACAAAATGTAAAAAATCTATTGTGTCTTTATAAAAACTCCAAAGTGTTAAGTCTCCCTGTGTGATTCTTGACAATATTTGGCAGAGCTTCCAGGCGGAATGGTTTCTTCACGTTATGGTCGTGGTGGTGTGTTGTGTGTCCTAAAATATTAAAAAAATGAGTTTAACATTAGGGGAGAAGAGGGAGACTTGATTATATGGGAGACTTGATCACTCTTTAAAATTTCAGTAAATAAGCAGTCTAGAATTAAAAACCGGCAACATAGCGTAGCTGTTAGTATGGCCACAGAATACTCCAGTTGGGATGGTGTATTCTGTGGTATGGCAGTAGATCCCATCCATGTAATTTTTAGTTTTAGTTAGAATCATAGAGAAATAACAATTTGTTCTTTATTATTTCTCTATGATTAGAATACACAACTAAGAGCACGTGTTCATTACAATTATTTTGTCCATACTGAGAAGTGTTTTCAGAATTATTTCAAGTTGATTTTCTTTACTATTTGTTTAGGTGAGTGTTTCGTATAATTTTTATTTAACACCATAATCATTTAGTTTACGTTTTGCATAATTTGCAGTGAGTTCTAGTTTGTTCTCATATTTTTATAGACTACAATATTAAAATTGCCTATTGGGGCAACTTGGGGAGACTTGATTCCTTCTTATCTGGTAGATATGATCCCGGGATCAAGTCTCCAAGAAACTCCTTATAGATGAATGTTTTTTATTTTATAGATATGCCACGTCAATACAAAACGAGGGAAGGAGCCAAGAAAAGAAGACCAGTCGACAGCTAGAGGTTAAAAGAACCTGTTTTAGACGTTATTAATAACGGGACGTCTCTCAAGGGAACGGCAAGTCGTTTTCAAATAAATATTATGACATTAAAAAGATACGTTCTCAGACAACGATCAGAAAATGTTGAAATATTTTTCTCTCCTGATTACAAAAAGGCTAAAATATTTACAGATATCTTCTTTACATTTACAGAAAATATTTTTAAAAATTATTTAGATGTTGCCAGCAAATTACACCATGGCCTAACAAGAAAACAAGCAAAAGAACTGGCGTACGAGTTTGCCGTAAGAAATAGTAAAAAATACTATTGACAATGAATACAAAGAAGATCATTGCATGCAAAGGTAAAAAGCACGTTGGTAAAATTACGTCAGGGGAACGTGGAGCAACAGTAACTGTTTGTTGTGCAATCAATGCAATTTGAAACCATATACCGCCTTTTATGGTTTTCCCTCGAAAACTTTGGCAAGATCGCTTGATTGATAATAGCCCACCAGGGACCACCGGCGTAGTTTATGAAAGTGGATGGATGACCCTTCTAATTTTATCAAATTTTTGAAACATTTTCCAAAACATGTAAAGGCGACTACCGGCAATAAATGTTGGACAATTAAATAATAGACAATCATGATAGCCACGTTACTCTCGAAGCCATAACGTATGTCAAAGAACACGGAATAATTCTTCTTATCATACCACCACACACGTCGCATAAGCTCCAGGCGTTAGACATGAGTGTATTTGGCCCTCTCAAGAATTTCTATAATACTGCCTGTGATGATTAGATGGTGACCCACCCAGGAATGACAATTGCAACGTACGAAGTCGAAGGATGCTTAGCTTACGCTTTCCCGTTAGCATTTACTCCACGTAATATTGAAAGCGGATTCAAAGTTACGGGTATATGGCCTTTTAATTCCAATATTTACCGATGAAGATTTTATGTCGGCGTATGTTACTGATCGCGAAGATCCCGAAAATATTTCCACTTTATCTCAGTTTGATGTTGCAACACTAGTAATATATAACAATAACGAACCCTCCACTTCTACTGGCACTTTCACCACCCCTGAAATAATTAAACGATCTTCCTCAACTGGATCAATTGAAACGAACACTAATGGAGGACAAAAACCAGCCTTCTACTTCTACTGATACTTTTACCACAACTCAAATAATTAGATCACATCCTGTAAATGGTATATATATATATATATATATATATATATATATATATATATATATATATATATATATATATATATATATATATATATATATATATCCGGTTTTTTAGGCGTTACGCCGTCCGGTAGGTATCTATGGAGGAGTATCACCGAGCCGCAAGCCCTTATCTCTTGCCGTACTGCTCCACCATAGGCCGATCAGATCCCAGCATATCCTAGTCTAAGCCGCAGATTTATCTAGAATTTTAAACTGCTGCGTTAGACTTTTTGTTTTCTGTACAGCGAGCTGGGGCTCGATCCCACATCCACTGAACCATTCGACAGTGAAGCGAATGAGAGGCAGTCGCACAGCCCGCTGAGCTATCTGACTGACCTAAATGGAGATACTTCACAAAATGATCAGCTACAACAAATATCAATGGAGCACAATAATCAGCCTTTCACTTCTGCCACTTTTAGTAGCCCAGAAATGATCAGAGCTCATCCTAAAGTCGAGTCCAGGACTTCAAAATAGGGTAGACAGCGAGCAACTACGAAAATTCTCACAGCTACACCAGAAAAACTTGCACTTGAAGCCGAAGTTAGAGCTAAAGAAGAAAAAAAAAATAGAATAAGAGCAAAAGGCAAATTAGTAAGAGCACTTAAAAAGATGACTAAACAAAAACTTAAGGATTTGAGGGAATCTTCAAATTCGAGGGAAGTGACAGTATGCTTCCATCGTCAGAGTCTGAATATGATCCTAATGATGAAATGCAAGTAGAGACAGATACTGAATGTGAATCAGAAGCAGAAGGTGACGAGTTTGAATTGCGTGTGCAAGATTGGGTAATTGTAAGCTTTATCTCTGAAAGTAACTTAATCCATCGTTACATAGGACAGATAACGGGAAGAAATAACGAGGATTTTAAAATCAAATTTGCCCATCAAAGAAGTGACAAAATCTTTAATTGGCCAGAAAAAGAAGACATGGGTGAAGTCACAGATGACCAAATTTTAAAACAGTTACCAAGCCTGACTTTTAGGAGCTACAGTAAGCGTATAGTATGTTTTGTCTTTCCTAAATCACTGAGAATGTTCAATTTCAACAATATTTTCTTTTCACTTTTATAACTTTTTGAATATAATTTTCTTCTAGAAAGTGTTTGTATTTTTAATAATATTATTTGTTATGTCATGAATGAGTAAAGTTAGTTTTCAGCATCCAATTTTTGGTTTTTTTTTTATTATTGTAAATCTGGGAAAGTATAATCAAGTCCCCCATATACAAGGATCAAGTCTCCCGAAGTACGGGGAGGCGTTAGTTTTTCTCTATTACTAGATTCTACAAAAACTCGTTATTTATTTTTCGGGTGTATATTCAACAAGCTTCGGGCTTACTTATGTTATTGAAAGACGAAATAATAACATGAAGGCGAAGGAAATTTGTAATCTAAAAAGGGTCACTACTGAGGATCGACTTTCATTCACGGCCCATTTATTTATCTCTTGCGGCATTATTCGATTCTAAATCATTTCCAGAATACAACCTTACTTTCCCCGAAGAAAACTGAAAATTTCTTTGTAACAATATCCATTTGTAGATGTCACCAAATTAATATCCGAGTTTAGTGTACCTACTATTAGGACTGACTTTGGAACGGCGAGTGATCTTGTGCCATTGCTTGAGGTCTTTATTGAAAACAATTTACAAATTTGTTTTAAGAGTCCTTTAACATTGAATGTACCATTCTTATGACAACAGTAAAAGCAGAGATATCGTTTTCAACTCTAAAGAGGATAAAAACATTTTGCGGAATACTATGTCAGACGAACGACTCAATGCACTAGCGATGCTATCCATTAAAAAACAATTAATATGCAACTGACGCTATGCACTGAAAATAAAGAGGAACGAAAAAGAAAATGCTACTTTAAAAAGGCATGAACTAACTAAATATATCTTATTCAGTTATTCTTAAACTTTGCATAATAAACGTAAATTGTTTTGTTAATATACCTAAATTATTGTAATATACCTATACTAATTCAAAAATCAAAAATTTTTTCTCTTTTTTTTTAATTTATTTACAAAAAAGTATAACATTAAACCGCTGGATAGGTATCTTTTTAATTGTGTTTTCATAAAACAATTGTTTTGGTTCCTCACAAGTTCTAAGTTGATAAAGAAAGAACTAAACTTCATTATTCAATGATAAATATCATTAAAAAAAGCTAACATAAACTAAATTTTTTAAAATTGTCTTTATGTAGTCAAGTGTAATTTTCAAATTCTTGCCCCCTTATTTTTTTCGTCGAAAAATAGCGCCTTCTAGCTGGCGGAGTTAGACCTTGGACCTCTAGGTTATTAATTTAATAGAAGTCTGTGGGCTAGACAAACAAATGTATTATATGTAACCAATATAACTGACGTACTTACCGTTGAGCCAAAGATTGGGTCCGTAACCATTTCCATTAAATATGTGTTTTTTCTTAGGAGAACTTCGCCGATCAGAATCCTCTGTTGATTTATTTCTTCTAGCAAATTCTGGAAAAGTTACACGACCATTTCGGCCTATTTCAGTTAGATAAATTTCTTTTATCCAGAAAAATGTATGATTTTCGAGTTTTTAAATATGTTGAGAATGTTAAAATTGTTTTTAGTAGATAGGTGCTTATATAAATCTATTTTTGTTTAGACTTAGTTCTTTAGTGAAATTTTTTTGAGCATATTTTGCATATTTTATGTAACTAGTATCTAAACTGTTTGCATATTTTTGTATAAATCGAAGTAAAATGTATAAAAACACTAAATTAATGCCCGTACAAAGAATATAGATGCATAATTTGAATACAACCCATTTAAATGTTCTTGATATTTTACAATAGATAAAAATCCCTTAATACCACGTAGAAATATCCATATCCATATTTGTAGTTTGAATGGAAATAAATGGTGCTGTTAAATCTTGTTGTTATTTTACACTATAACAAAAACAATAAAATCTTTATGACTTTAAGATATGGGAAGGTATAACTATATTATTGGAAACTTTAGAAGGTATAGATAATTAGGTACTGGCATTTTAGATATCTTAGAAAATAGAACGACGAACATTAGTTATCTTCATAGTTCGTGGTTGAAGAATTTTATTTTAAAATTCGTAAAAAGTGCCTAAAACTAACTGTGCTTTTAATTGGACTAAACCATACAAGGAATTTTATATGGATTATGAGAAGGTTTATTTACTGATCTATCATTTTCTGAAAGCATATTATTTTTTTGTATCTGAAACATTCAATAAATTACAAAATACGCAAAGTCCGCTTTCAGAAAGTATTTGGCGATCCTCTTGTATCATAGAAAGCCAAAGAAATAATTTAATTAAAAACTACATTCGTTAGTTAATGATTTTTTCCTATTTTGGTCCATTTCTCTGTTAATCACGCGGGCCAAACTGCGTCGGCGACAGTAAGCGCCCTGCGCGTCACCTGCCACCACCCGCAATGTTCTTTTATTTCAACTCTCATAATGACTGACGTCATTCTTTGCTTGCTCCGCGCGTTTGTAAAATGGATAAATTTCTCAAAAGATCGCACCATTCAATATCTGGTACGAATGTCAATAGCGGTGGTGGGTGAATCAAACCCGAAAAAATAGACATAACGATGGCAGTTAATTGAAATACGGGTTTGCAGTCATAAATAATAAACCTCAATGTGTAATTGCAGCGATGTTTTATTATAGCGGCTTCCTACGGTCGGCGATATTGCAGACCAGTCCGCACCACGCACCGTGGGAAAGGTCTCGTCCGTGGTAGCACAGACACGCCTGTGCTGGTCCGTCCTATCCATCTAGAGTCGGTAACATCAAAGGTGCGGTACATGCTCGTGCGACGCGATCCTAGCGTGTCTGTGTTTTAACAGACGACAAGTGCAAGTCAGAAGTTTTTCAATCACTGACACGAGTAGTTGTTTGTAGTGTTGTCAAAATTGTTTTGCAGTTTTTTTTGCTAAAAAATGGAATGAACAAACAAAGTTATTTTTGATTTTTTAAATTTGTATCAAAATGAACCAAGTTTATGGAATTCCACGGCGCCAGAGCATAAGAACCGGAACGATGCATACGATATATGGAACCGAATAAAAAATCAATTGAAGAATAGTACTATTTCGATTAAAGAATTAAAAAAGAAGAGAGATAATTTAATGTCGACATACAGAAGGCAATGATGTTTACAAGCCTGAGTGGCCTTTTTATGATATAATCAAACATTACTGTCACGGAACTACACAGACTGTCACTTACCGTAGGAAGAGCTCTGTGTGCGGTGCGTTGTCGTCCGTGCTGATCGGCTATCCGCGATGATCTGTAGAATCGCCGATCGTGGGAAGCCACTTTTACGTCAGAGTATAAAACCGTCAAAGCTTATGCGGTATAAGCCGTTATATTTCTTTAAACGAAAGAAAACTCTTAGTCAACTGCAAAATACTTTAACTCATGTAATTAATAATATAATAATGTTTTCCTAGTCTCCACGAAGTGTTGTTAGGAGCCTCAATACACTTAAGCGATAAGCTTCTCGTTCTTATTACATTCAGCATCTCCTGTGGAGGTTGCTGACCAACATGGCTATTTGCACTTTGGAAACTGCTGGGCGAAATAATTCAACCGATATCATTCCGAATCATTCACGAAGGTTACGCAGCCAAGAAATTCTTCTACGCCCCACGCTTCTTCGTCCAGCTATTTTTCCTTGCATGATAAGCTGAAGGAATTCATATCTTGTGCCTCTAAGACCTGACCAAGGAACTCAAGTTTTCTCTTATTTTTATTAAATACAAATTTGAGTTCAATATTGAGTCTTTCTAGCACTGCCTTATATGTGACTCTATCCATCCAGGACACTCAGGAGAATTCGTCTGTAGACCCATATTTCAAAGGAAAAACATAATACCCAACCATTCTGCTTCTTAGAGTCATAGAGATAGATGGTGCTGTCAACAGTTTTTTCTTTTTGACTAACGCAGCTCGTGCCTGTTCAATGCGTGAACCAATTATTTCAGAATTTTAATTTTTCTCGTTGACAACAGCTCCAATATATTTGTATCGACAAACTAACTCAATGACCTGTCCATTAGAGTTTAATTGTCCGCAATTATTGTTGTAACTTTTTTTGAGATAATAATCATTTTGGTTTACTTGATGTTGATATGTAAACCATATGTCATACTAACCCTAGATACTTTATCGAAGAGTCTCTGAAGGTCTCTTAAAATGTTGGTTATTATAGCCACATTGTCAGCATATGTGATGTTGGCAAGGACTCCATTTATCACTATACCAGCTGACTCATCTTCCAATGCTTCACGGAAAATATATTCTAAGTATAACTTGAATAGGATTAGCGAGAGAATATATCCCTGTCATACACCCTTCTGAATATTTATTTCCTCTGACAGGGGGCCTTCGAATTTTATTTTTGCCGTTTGACCTCAGTATAATATTAATATTATTTGAATACCTTGATTATCAATGTTTAGTTTTTGCAAGATTTCCAATAGTTTCTCGTGCTTAACATTATCAAAGGCGATAAGCTTAAGGTGACTCTATTCTAATTGTTGTTATTTTTACTATTGATGTTTTATGTCGTTTATTTCTTTGTTTTTTGCATACAACTTTTGATTATACTTAATTTTGGTGTGCAAACATTGGGCGTTCTTAATTTTTATTGATTATTCACTATTTAGTTAGAGACTATTCACTTTTATATTGTTTGGTTTATTTTCAGGCATCCAGTGTCAATGAGTCCATATTATTAGCTAGCTATAAAGTCGTATATCGAGTTGCTAAAGCAGGGAAACCCCATACAATTGCCGAAAATCGTATTTTGCCAGCAGCACTTGATATGGTTGAAATTATGGTCAGTAAGCAGGAGGCACAAATTCTCCTTTAGGAGAACACATACAACTTTTTGACAATACTATTTCACGCCGAATAAATGATATGGCGAAGGATATTCAAGAACAAGTGGTAAAAAAATTAAAGAACGGCCAACATTTTGCTTTGCAGTTTGACGAATCTGCAGATGTTTCCGACTGTGCACAGTTTATAGAATTTGTGCGCTTTGAAGCAGATGACAGTATCTCGGATGAAATCTTATTTTGCAAATCACTTCCTGCAAATACTACTGTCCAGTGTTTGTACGATATGTTTTTAAAAAGCACTTGAGAGTACAATATTGATCGGAAAAATGTATCGCTATTTGTAGCGCTAAAGCTATGACTGGTAAAAATAGCGAACTCATTTCAAAATTAAAATCGATAATGTCAAACATATCCTGAACACACTGTTTCCTTCATCGACAGACTTTAGCTGCTAAGGTAGTATCTTCTTATTTAAATGACGTGCCCAACGAGATAATAAAAATTGTAGATTCTATCAAAGGTAAAGCTTTGTAAGCCCGGCTATTCAGAAATGTTTGTGAAGATATGGGCTCGCTTCATCGAACTCTCCTTTATCACATAGACATCAAGTGGCTATCCAAAGGAAAGGTATTGACAAGAGCTCTGAAACTGACAGCTGAATTGTTAATGTTCTTACAAGATGCAAAATCTGAATATGCTTATCGTTTTTCTAACCCTATTTGGCTCTTGAAATTAGCATTTTTGGGCAGATCTTTTTAGTCACCTTAACAAGAACCTTTAAGGAAGAAAAAAATATTTCAACAGTTGAAAATAAAGTAAAAACATTTCACGCAAAACTTCGTTTGTGATCAACCTCTCTGCAAAACAAAATGTTTGAGTATTTTACATGTGTTCAGAAAATTGTTGAAGATAATGCAACAGACCAAAGTTTTGCAGTATCGGCTCACAAGCCTTCCATGATACAGATCTTTCATAATATACAAGAGCAACTTTTGACATACTTTCCAGACTTGCACGCTGGAGCTGACAATGGGCGTAGATGGATTTTAAACCATTTTTTGGACAAATCAATAGATCTGACTGATGTCATCCAATAGATGGATTTTAAACCATTTTTTGGACAAATCAATAGATCTGACTGATGTCATCCAATAGATGGATTTTAAACCATTTTTTGGACAAATCAATAGATCTGACTCATGTCAGACCACAAAAATGGAAGAATGTCTTCTAGATTTACCTGCTAGATGGCATGCTTAAAATGGAACTTTATTCGCAAAGTGTCGATTTATTTTGGATGAAATTAAATCACGAATATCCAGAGCTGGTAAGTGAAGCTCTTAAATTATTACTGTAATTCGCCACCTCATACTTGTGTGAACTGACATTTTCTTCAATGGTAGATATTAAAAAAAAGTGAAATAGACTGCAATTACGTTTCAAAAATAGCACCACAATTTGATAAAATTTTGAAAAATTAACAAGCACATCTTTCCCACTAAAATTGTGTTTTTTGTGTGTAAGAATCTTGACTTTTTCTTTCAAACGGCGACCCCCGAGTAAATCTTCGCGACTACCCTAGGGGTCGCGACTCACAGATTGAAAAACATTACTTAACTGGAAAGATTTATTTCTTCTTGTGAAAACGTTAAGGGAACAATTGCAGCACACATTTTACGAAAATTAAATAATACCATTAACAAAAATGTAGGATTTGCCACGGTTCTTCAAAGATATTTTCCGGGAAAATTTTTCGAAGAAACCAACGTGGACCAATGCCTCTCAGCTAACCTAAATTATGCTCTTATCACATCAGTTGATGTGAAAGAAGTTTTCTATTTATAAATATCTATATTCTGATAGAAAACACAAATTTTTAAAAGAAAATTGTAAGAAACATTTAATTGTCTACAGTTTTCATAAGAAATCTGAAGTATAAAAAGCACAATTATTGTAAGTTTTGGTTTTACCTATACAATATAATAAATGTATTTTAAAATTTTATGTAGCGTATATAATATAATTTTATTGAATATTATATTAAATTTTTTCTACATATTATTGACAAAAGTCGTGCATATTATTTATACGCAGCGCATGTAGGTACTTTACGTTTAATTGTGCTTATTTGTATAAGTCCGGTAAAACTAAAGAAAATTCATATATTCCTCTGGATCACAAAACTATAATTGAACCGATTATAATTAATTTAGATGAGGTAGCGATAGCAAAACAGAACTATATGGAAACTGACCTTTTCATTATTTGTTTTC
This sequence comes from Diabrotica balteata, assembly GCA_918026665.1. Lineage (NCBI taxonomy): Eukaryota > Metazoa > Arthropoda > Insecta > Coleoptera > Chrysomelidae > Diabrotica > Diabrotica balteata. The sequence goes on along the minus strand of OU898279.1, from coordinate 108,749,885 downwards.
TTACATTTTTTGTTTTTTTGTTTCATAGAATTTTTTAGGAACTGTTATAATCTTCTCACCTTATTATATCCCTCAATTTATTCCTTCCGGTCTCTCTATAGTACACCATTAAAAATAAGCAATATTAACGTAAGGTCTCTATTGCAAAAATATTGTAAATATATTATTACACAAGAAAGGATTGTTACACCCATTAAAATGTGGTAATACCAACCCTGTATATCTTGATTTTATCTACATAAATGGTGGTTTATGGCCGGCAATTCTTAAACTTTACCAAATATCTTGAAAATTACCATAGATGTACTATCCATTGCAAGATAATTCGGATGAAATTCTCCAGATTAAGCGAATGGGTTGATATCAAACACAAAATGACTGTACTTCCATAATGCTGTAACGAATAGCCACCCTTAGTCTCTCGTTACATTAGGCTCAATTTTAAATTCTATCCAAAGTTTAAAGGTACTTTACTGAATGATACAAAGTAGGTGTAGCCAGGTACGTATTTCAATTTTGAGTTGTTAACGATCGGTAAATAAAATTTTAAGTATAATTTTGTGTACCTATTTAAATTTAATCATAGAATAAACAGAATTCCGAGCAGAATTCCTTAAAAAGTAAAATTACATATTTTTTCTTAAATCTTCCTTCGACGATGGTTAAATCAGCAGCGATCAAAAAGACGGTTTTTTGACACAAGTGCCACGGTCCACTGTGTACGAACTTAAAAAAGACGGTCCAGTGTTGCGAAGAAAAAAAGAAAGGACTCTGGTGCCCATCGAGTATTACTGAATTTTCATTTATCAGTTATACGGGAAACAATGTATCATATGTATTCAGTGAATAACTTACCAACTTTAAATAAACTTTTGAGTGAATTAAGAAACAAAGAGAATTGATATTTAATATCAGTGTTTAATACAATTGATAAAATGTGAAATGGTATTGTTGTGTTTGCATATGAAGTGATTAACAGTGAGTAAGTTTTTTATTCTACATATTGTATAATTAACTATTAATTTTGGACTATCTATCGTCTATATAATATTTCAACTAGTAGTATTTAAAAAAAAACTATCAACAACTACAAAATAGTTCATTAGTTTTTCGTTTTAAATCCAGTTTCACCGGCCAGCTGTAAAGCTGGCCACGGACGTATTAAATCTTTCAATAATTTTAATAAGTTGGAGGAAAATTAAATATGGCTACTAACAGCAGCATCTCACCTACCTCACTACTAATGTATGAAACAAACTCTAATAGCTCAACGTACTCATCAGCAGTAACAAATATGCAGTTCCCATCGAAAGAGCAAGTGATTGTCTTCATCATTATCTATTTAATTCCATTGGGCAAGATAATTCAACCTAAGAATATAATATTTTCATCCAGATTATCCAATAACCGTATTTGTATGTATCTAGCAAATAAAAAAGTTGTTGATGACTTCATGACAAACCACGGTCATATAAAAATTCAAAATGTAACTGTACAGGCTAGAAGATTAATCACTCCTGCGGAACGGATTGTTCTTTCAAATGTGTGTCCCACCATACCGCATAGTTTTTTAATCAACTACCTACAAAATATCGGACTTAACATGGTATCTCCAATTACATTTTTAAAAATCAGCGCTGCATCACCTGAGTATAGTCATATTCTCAGTTTTAGAAGACAGGTCTATGTAAGTCCTCATAGTATAGAACTACCTGATTCGTTTACTATAAATCATGACGAAACAACATATCGAATCTTCCTGTCTCAAGATAGTATGGTATGTTACAACTGCAAAAAGACCGGACATACTGCCCATCGCTGCAATGAAAACTCACAAGTTCATGTTGAAGAATGTTTCATGGAAACCAATAAGGATAATTTATCCCAAACCGAACTTAACAATGTCATGATTCCAACTCCAACTTCATCTTCTACAGATAAAACAGAATCAATCAAACAAAAATCCGATAAAACACCTAACCAAAAAACTATCACCAACAATATTGATATCACAATAGACACAATAGGTATAAATAGTAAGCCAAAACGGAATATTCATGATATTCTTACACCACCAGACACAGATTTAAAAGAAAACCATTTTTCGACACCAGCACCTAAAATGAAGAAAACTAAGACCAGTGAAGATTGCACAGAAACCACAGAAATCATACCATCCAGTCAAACTCTTTTCGAACCAGTAAAACACTTTATTGAAAATCAATCACAACCATTTATCCTCAATTTCGATAACAGCAATTTAGAGTCCGATAGTGATACGTCTCAATTTAGTGCCTAAACAGTTCATTTCTATTCTTTTTCTTTTTCTAAATAATTAAATTCACAACACTACTCCAATGGAATATTGATGGACTCTTCCATCGACTTGCCTTTTTACAAAAACTCATCTCTGACCATTGCCCAGATATAATATGTATTCAAGAAACTAACCTTAGTCCAAACAAAAATTACAATCCTAAGCAGTTCAATTGTTTTGGAAATGACAGAATAAGAAATTGTAATTATTCTTCTGGTGGGGTTGCCAGTTTGGTCAAAAAATCTTCTGTAGCAAGCCTATTTCCTGTAAACACCACACTTGAAGCAGTAGTAATAAAACTTGTAGTACCTTCAACTCTCTACATCTGTAATATTTATTTACCATCGAGTGCAGTATTTACTTTTGACGACATAAATAGTCTTATCGAACAAATACCATCTCCTCGCATTATAGTCGGTGATTTCAATGGTCACAATAACATATGGGGGTCAGTACGTACAGATAGTAGAGGTATATTACTAGAAAAATTAATGTCTGAGTTACAGCTCAACTTACTTAATGATGGAACTCCTACACGTTTTAACATTCAGACGGGAGATTCATCTGCTATTGACTTAAGTTTTTGCGATCCAGTTTTGTCTCCTCAGCTCTTATGAGAAGTCCTACCATATACATATAGTAGCGACCATCATCCCATCCTTATCCGAAATTGTACTAGACAACAATCTACTCACGAGTTTTTTCCCAAATGGAAAACTGAATCGGCAAACTGGACAGAATTTAAAGATTTCATGGATAAATCTATGGAAAATTTCATAGTAAAAAATAACATCAATGATACTCTAGAAGACTTCAATAATATCATTATAAAAATTGCAAAACAGTTTATAGGTAAAACAAAACCGCCAAAAAATCATACACCTATACCATGGTGGAACTCTGACTGCAGTGAAGCGATTAGGGCAAGTAAAAAAGCTTTTAATAGGTATAAAAAACATAAAAACCTAGAGAATAAGATTGAAAGTTGGATGAAATATGTTTCTAATATAAACAGCTCCACGTCAGTAAGTGAAGTTTGGAAAAAAATTCGCAAAATTTCCGGTTTTCAACGGCCACCCACAGTATCGAGCCTAAAAGTAAAAAACCAAATAATTACATCACCAAAAGAAATTGCCAACATATTGGCACAAAATTATACAAAAATATCTTCCAATGAAAACTACGACCCTGTTTTTCTTGAAAACAAAATACAATCCGAAAATTATAGCACACTTTCATATGACATTAACGATAATCCTCTAAATCTTCCTCTAACACTTCATGATTTGAATGATATTTAATTTCATATGGCAGCAACACCAGTACCCCACAATTTGGACTAAGGCTATTGTTCTCCTATTTCTTAAACCTCAATGTCCCCGTCTAGACCCTGAATCTTACAGACTCATAAGTTTGACGTGCTCCATGGAAAAATTACTAGAAAAAATTATCAATACAAAGCTCACATGGACACTTGAAAGTTCAAATCTACTAACGAATGAGCAAAATGATTTTAGACAAAACCGATCAGGCATAGATAATATACTAGATTTAGAAAGCGATATCCAGGAAGCACTAGCGATGCGACAATACTGTATAGCAATATTTTTCGATATAAAGAATGCATTCAACACGTGCTGGAGATATAATATTTTAAAAAAGCTGCACTCATGGAATATCCGGGAAAATTCTCTAGAATTTATTAAAAACTCTTTACGACAAAGAGAATTGTAAGTCAGAGTTCAAAGTTCATATTCCGAAAAACATATTGAGGAAAACGGAACCCCTCAAGGTTCTATAATTAGCCCGACATTATTTCGAATCGCGATAAATGATATAATTAAAAATTTACAAAAACCTTTGAAAGCTCGTCTTTACGCAGACGATTTGGTGGTTTATATCAAGGGCAAAGATTCTTCACTTATGTCGCATTACTTACAAAATTTTCTAAAACAACTGGAAGAATGGTCCTGCGACACAGGATTTAAATTTTCCGTATATAAAACAGTGGGAATGGTATTCACTAATAAACACGCTTTCAGTAAACCAATATTTTTTTAATTCAGAGCTCATGTTTAAAACAGATATAAAATTCATGGGAATGTGGTTGGACAAAAAACTATTCTGGAAAACACATAGATCAACTTGTCGCATCATGCAATAAAAGATTAAATATATTAAGAACTTTATCTAACAGGGATTGGGGCTCTGATTACGATACACTAATTAGTCTATATAGAGCATTAAATAGATCTAAAATAGATTTTGGCTCCATTGCGTATATTTCTGCATCCGACACAACACTAAAACCATTAGATAGTATACACAATACTGCATTAAGAATTGCTTTGGGAGCATTTAGAACAACACCGGTAGAAAGTTTATATAGTGAAACTGGAGAACCATCTTTACTACACCATTGCATTTATTTAACATTAACACATGCAACTTCTATAGCATCCAATCGAAATAGACCTATTTTTGATAATACATTCAATAACAAACATACACTTCAAAATATATCTAATTCACACAAACCTTTCTATGAGAGAATTCGATTCTATCTAAGATATTTAAACCTATATTTTCCAGATATATTTCAAATAAATTTGAACCATCCTCCACCTTGGTGTACCAATATCCCCGAAATAAATTATAATCTTACTGTATTTAATAAGCATTCTACAAATCCGGCTGTTATTAAAAATAACCTTAATTCAATCATAAACAAACATGGAGAAAATTGCTGCAAGATATTTACAGATGCATCCTGTATTCCCGCTAATCACCTTATGGTGGATGCGGTAAACTTTTTCAATAAAAAAAAAAAAAAATAAAAAGAAATAATCCCCGAGTGTCATAAAACCACTTTTTGGAGGTTTTTAAAATCTAATGGTTTTATGTTTAAAACAGTGAATAAACGGCAAGCAATTATGGAATCCAGCGGTTTAATAAAGTGGAGCTTCGATTATTTGGATAGTCCTAGGTCTTTTAGGAGTAAAGGGAAGAACTTGTAATATTTTGATGAAACTTGGTTCGACACCCACGATATAGTTAAAAAATGTTGGACCGATGGTAGTAAAAATTGCGTCACCAATGTTCCTCCCTCTAGACGGAAGAGAATTTGTATTTTACATTGTGGGGGAGAATCAGGATGGGTAGAAGATGCTTTACGACTCTCTGCTAAGAGTGTAAGTGATTATCGCTTAGCTTCAAATAATTCAAACAAAGCTGAAATTCAAGAATTTTTATCAAAACATGAAATATATTTTATTTATTCTTACACAAAAAAAACAAGTTGTAAAACTATTAATATTAGTTAAATGTGAAAAATATTATGTTATCGACAGGCTAGCTGAGAATTATGGCCATAAAGTATTAAGGTTACCTCCTTACTATTGTGCACTGAATCCAATAGAATTGTTGTGGTCTCAATTAAAAAGTAATGTGAGAAAAAATAATAATTATCCTAAAGTATTTTCGACTGTTGTCGAATGTAATAATTTTACAGCAGATAATTGGAAAAAATGTATAGAGCATGTCAAAAAACTAGAAGAAAAATACTTACACTTCCAAAAAATTATAAGTAGTGTAGTTATAGATTTAAAATATAGCGATAATAGTGATACCGATTCAAATGTAGACGATATTTAAGTTTAAAATTATTTTTTTGTATTTTTTCACCATGTTTAATATATATTTTAGTACAAAAGTATTAGTTATATGTATTTTTCTTTTACTTTATAGGATTCCGTAATTTTGATCAAATGTATCAGTATATAACTACGGCCCTGTATACAACTATACCTAGAAGATTAAATCCGAATTATCTTGCAACAAACAATACAATACAAGTAAGAATTAGCTTCTTGCACATTGACCATTTAAATTATTAAATAATTCTTTTCTGACCGTCAAGCGGAAGAGATCGAACTGCCAACGTTGATTCACTATTTACGACGTGTTTGTCAAGCATTTAAATATTTCTTTAAAGTGGAATAAGTAAATTTTGAAATTAAAATGGAAAGTTCGGTGAAAAATAAATGTTCAGTATCTCAAGTATGAGAAATTACTTTTAATGCGCACAAGTTTACTACAGAAAAATCTAATTCAGATAGACTTTTAAAATATTTCAAAAGGTACAAGCTACAAGTAAAATTGAGCTGTTTTTTCGATTTTTCACATATTTAACTGTAATGTAAATGTGTCTAAACTCTCACCCTGTAGAATTAAATAAACCGGTAGTCGAACTGTAACATTACAGAAGCTCAGATTACTTTAATCCCTCCTGTATTATTTAAAATAAAACTAAAAAACAAATATTGAATCTTCATTTTATTCACTTCCATTTAATAGAACATTTGATATAATAAAGACTTTATTTATTTTTAAATTGTTTACAATAATCAGGACGAATTTTGCTACCCAAGTTTTGAAATAGAAATCAAAAACATTAATCCTCGAAAATAACATTTTTATACCGTTTTTCATCGGATTTCAGAAGCTTTTCCAAATTTTGAACAAGATGATTGAAAAATAAGTGTTTTATTTTCAATTTTTGAAGGACGGGAATAAAAAAAGTTACTTGGTGCCAAATCGGGATTGAATGACATATACCTAATCCAACAATTCAATGTTCTACATGCTGAAAAATTCACCGGTGGAGAATCATTCATCGTAGCTTGTCGATTTTACTGAATTGTCAGAATATTTTGGCAAATAAATTGTGATGTACAGTTGCGGTCACGGAATAGTTTACACCTTACTTTTTATATTGTAATACTGTAAAATTGCAGTGTCGTACGGATTTGATAAATGTCAAAGTCAAAAAATTTCAAAACGTCAATGCTTTCGCGAGTGTTCAACAATAAAATAAAAGTATATTAAACTCTTCCAAAATGGTTAGAATACATTTGAATTATGCGCAAAAAGCAAGAGCAATTGCCAAACTCGAAGAAGGTTGGTCACTAAGGCAAGTTGCTGCTGATTTGAACGTGAGTCATATGTGCGTATGGAAGATTAAACAAAGATGGGATAATTTTTACTCTATAGCACGGTTGGGCGGTTCAAAAGGGCAGAAGATTTCCACAGATCAACAGGATGAGATGTTAGTAGATTATTTGAGAGAATCTCCTTTTGCCACAGCTCAAAAGGCAAGAGAAGAGGCAGCGTTTCCAGGCAGTATTCGCACTGCACGTCGAACAATTAAAGCAAGTGGACTGCTAAATTGTGTAGCTGCACGGAAACCTTTTTTGACTGAGGATCACAAGAGGAGACGAGTTGAATTTTGTAATGAATTTATAAACCGCGATGAGAATTTTTGGTCTAGGGTTGTATTTTCCGATAAAAAAGTATTTCAGTGGTATAATAATGGTCGAATAAGAGTTTATAGGCCGAGAATTCATGGGTATGATGAACAGTATACGCATCATTTAAGAAATAGTGGAGGATTCTCTGTCAACGTATGGGGATGGATAAGTGCCGAAGGCCCGGGCGTTTGTTATCATGTAGAGGAGAAGTTAACAGGATTATATTACAAACATATTATTGAGCACACAATGTTGCCATCGGTGATCCAGAGATTCCCCAACAACGACTTTATCTTCCAACATGACAATTGCCCGGTGCATACGAGTAGAATTGTTCGAGAATGGCTAGAAGAAACTGATGTTAATGTTCTTCTGTGGCCTTCCAGTAGTGCAGACTTTAACCCCGTCGAAAATGTGTGGGCAGAGTTAACAAAGAAACTAAATTAAAGAAACCTTAGACCACGGAATAGAATTAAATTATGGGAAGCAATTGAGCAGGCATGGGAAGAGCTTGTTAACTATAACATGAGGGGATTGGTGCTATCTATGAACAGAAGACTGCAAAATTGTATTGACAAGAATGGGGCTTCCACCAAATATTAATTATTATTTATCATTGTTTATCGTTATTTAATATAAAATAGATTTAAAATAAAATGCATATTAAAAAAAAAGACTTCTTTATTTTCGTTATTAAGATCATAATCCATTTTATTCAAAAAACTGTTTTCTATATTTTTCATTTTGTAAAATATTTTGATATTTTAATTTTAATCTACCTATTCTAGCTAGTACACCACTGGCAACGTCACTTTGACGTAAAAGGTGCGTTTAAACGAAGTAAAAATTTAAAAAATGGGCTTCTAGATACGTGAACCTGTAAACTATTCCGTGACCGCAACTGTACCATTCAAAATTAAAAATTTTACGTGTGTCAAAAATTAGACGACAATATTCTGTAACAGACTTCTTTCACAGTTATATATGACTTAATATAGTTAAATAATGACGTAGACAGGAGAATAAAAAAAGACGTATAATTTAAAGACGCAACATTAATGTTAAATGAAGTCTCATAAAATAAAACAAAAATAAAAATGAAATTTATGATGATATAGAGGAAAGGCACCGAATTCGAGATAGGCGCCTAATTTGAGACACCGTCGTATATTTGTGTACGATAGGGTGACATCTAGTAAAAATATTGAAAACTCATCATTCTGTGCAGTATTGGCATTGATTATAAACCACTACCTAGATAGCTTACCTCGTTGTAACCAAAAGACGTATCAAAAACTAGATGGCGTTACTCGAAAACCGTATCGAGATTCTCATTCTCTCTCTGACTTGCGAGGAGATAGGAGTAGTGTCAGGGCCGAACTTACCCTATAAGTGTATTACCTGTGTCAAGTGTTGTGACAAGTTATAGCGAAATTTTATAAAGGTAGTGGTTTATAATCAATTGTATTGGTAGATCTGCTTTTAGTGGACGCTTAGAAGTGACCTTTGTTGTTTTTTCGACGTTAATTTGATTTACACATTACACAATTTTTTTTTCAAAATTTATAAAAACTTACAGTACATCAAGGTAAGATGATTACGTTTACTCCAATTATTTTTTTGTTAGTTTAATATTAGTTAATACATTTTATGCAAATGAAACGGTAATTGTGTGGCATACACACAACAAAAATGCGTTTTATTTTTAACGGAAAAATCCTAATTTGAGATACCTGTAGGTTCCAAATTTGAGAGTGTCTCAAATTAGGATCCTGTGTAAATTTTTTATTTTTATGTATTGATTTGTTTGTAGATGCCGCCAAAAAATAAAAAATGGAAAGCAAATGATATGATAAGGGCTGTAGATACAGTACGAAATAGAGAGATGGGCTATTTGAAGGCCTCAAAAGTTTTTGGAGTACCAAAAGGTACATTGGAACGATATGTGAAATCAGACAAGACTCCAGAAGAACTCGTCGAGAATATCAATTGGCCGCCGACCTATTCTTCCTTTGGAATTAGAAAATGAGTTGGTTGGCTATGCCCTAACTATAGGGCAACGTTATTTCCGGCTAAAAGCGCGTGATATAAAACGACTGGGATTTCAACTTGCAATACGTAACTCAGTACCACATTCATTTAGCGGAGTCAAAAAATCAGCTGGAAAGAAATGGTTGAGGCACTTTCTGAAAAGGTATCTGACGCTTTCAATGCGTACTCCCCAGGGAATGTCATGTGCTCGGGTAAAATCTTTTACTCCTGAAAATGTATGCAAGTTCTTTTACCTATATGAACCAGAATATTTTCAGCCTACTAACCCTGTACAACGTATATTTAATGTAGACGAAACGAGCCTTACAATTGTTCAGCACAAACATAGCAAAGTAATTTCCATGAGAGGAAAGAACCAGGTTTCGTAACTTACTTCCGCAGAAAGGGGCAAGCTGATTACTGCTATTACATGTATAAATGCTCCAGAAGTTTTTGTACCACCATTAATAATCTTCCCTATAAAAAATATGAAAACAGAGTTGATGCTAGGAGCTCACACTGGAGCAGTCGTAGAATGCCATGTGTCAGGTTGGGTACATGTCGATATTTTCACTAAATGACTTCAACATTTCATAAAATTCACTAAACCTTCAGCTGCAGACCTTGTTCTCTTTGTCCTTGATGGCCACTATTCTCATACGCGAAACGTTGCTGTAATATATTTGGCCAAACAGAATCATATGATGATTATTTGCCTCCCACCACATTCTACAGATAAAATGCAACCGTTGGATGTTTCTTTTATGGTACCACTGAAAACTTATCACTACGCACAAGAAATAGAAAACTGGCTTAGAGAACATCAGTTGAGTGCTGTGTCGCCTTATGCCGTTGCCAGTATTTTTATAAAGCGTATAACAAAGCTGCGATGATGAAAATATCTTGCAATGGTTTCTGAAACACTGGACTGGTTCCTATTTGTTGCCATATTTTTAGAGACTTTGAATTTGGAATTTAAGAGCACTTAGAAACACAAAACGAAAGGGACGAACAAATAATAGAACCAAACCATGAACAACCAAATCATCCAATGCGAGAACATAGAATTCCTAGTCCACCACTACCTCATCAACAACTTATTTCTCCGAAAGACATCTGTCCAATCCCTACATTCTACAAGAGAGATACCACTAAAAAACCACATGCCAGATCAGGAAAGGCTTCAGTAATTTCTCTAACACCCTACAAACAAGAATTATTAGAGCAAAGTTTGCAGAAGAAAAAAGCAAAAAACTAGTACCCCAGCTAAACTTGGATTGTGTATTTGCTCCAGAAAAAAACAGTTTAACAAAAGGTGTTGGATAAAAAAAACAGCAACGCCCGAAGAAAAAATAGCAGATGAAGACTTAGGTCAACCTTCTACATCAAAAGGCAAAACATCAAGAAGGAAGCGGAAAGTTTCTTCGAGTTCAAGTTCAGATATCAGTGAAGACTTTTTATTATCTGATTCATCGTCTAACGAAAGTGGAAAATACGACGCGGAATGTTTATTTTCCAGCGGCTATTTTTCCGACGATAGATATAGCGAACGATAGGCAAAGTGTTACCAATATGGCAGGTGGGCACATGAAGACTGTGGGGAAATAAAGTCCACCACATTTATTTGCCTTTTCTGCGAAGGAAAGGGCTTTTTTGAATAGTATCTCAAATTAAGGTACCTGTCTCAAGTTTAGATACCTGGCTATCTCACATTAGGGCACCTTTTATTTTTAATATTAAATGTCACAAAAAAAATTAAATGTATTTTTTTGCAAAAATATATGTTTTATTGGCTTTATTTTTTTTTGTTGTTTTCCAAAAACATTAAAATTAAGTTTTCGAAATAAATGTTTTAAAAACTTTTGAATATTCTGTTTGATATTTGTTGTTCAAAAAAAGTGTCTCAAATTTGGCGCCTTTCCTCTAGTAAGAGTATTGTAATATATAAATATGACCATTGAAAGAACTGATGGAAAACATATAAATAGATTACTGGAGAAAAACTGTGCGAAAATCAAGATGAAGAATAGCAACAAATGAAAGGATCAGACAAAGCATGGACATGACAAACATATACAAAGAATACCCAATTACAGGATTAAGCCGGAACTCAAAAATACAGGAATAGAAGAGAAAGACCTCTGGAAGAACTGAAGACAAAACATCGAGAAAGAGATGAGAAAGAAAGGTTTAGAAGCACTTAAAGAAGAGCATCGATTTTTATGGTACAAGAGATAATTTTAGACAACCTTCACGAAATCCTCGTAAAAAATATAACGCGTAATTTAAAAAAACACGGTTAACACAATCTCGAATTGGTACTTATCCTGAAATGGAAAATCATAAAAACATCATCGTGAAAAATATTCCCGACTTCCGTCCTTTAATACCTATTTCTACACCAGTGTTGCCATATCTCAAAATTTTGATAGCAAATCTCGTATGAGCAAATAAAACGTTGGTTTATGATATATTATTACCTTTCCAAGTTTGTATAACCGTTGCGGCGTCCAATTTTGCCGATTGTCTCAAAAGTTCATTGACCCTCTTTGTTGGTGGTTGAAAATAATTGGTGATAATATTTTCCCTCTCGATTCCGTCCATTCGCTGCTACAGGCATAAAATACACTCGAATTATTGTACAACACAAATATTTTTGACAAATAGTAAAATAGCAAAAGAAAATATTGGCGTAATTTTAATTGTATTTCACTCTAGCTGGTTTTTTTTTGCACAGTTCATTTGCTAAGCTTATCTGGTAGAGCTGTATGTAAAAGGATAGCTACTAAAGGTAAGATTTAGTGTATACATTTAGGTTTTAAGCTAACAGTGCAAAAGTAAATCAGGAAATAGTACCTCATCGTTATAATAATACGGACTCGAAGTATTAGATTCGCTTGATGATATTCCATTGCCGTTCTGGTCTATACCATCATGCAGCGACATGCAAAATTAAAAGAAAGCTTTAATTTTTGTATCATACAAGGCTATGAGTAATGAGCAATATTAAAAGATACCATTAGCCAAAATTATATTAAACATAAAAAAGCCAAACTGTTTTATATTTTACTTTAGCTGTCACCTTTAGTAAAGAATGGTTTACTGAGCTTTCTTCTTCTCTCATATCTTCGTCACTCTCTAAACGACCTGGAGCGGTCTGAATATCGTACGTTCGTCCTATATTAATAGTGAACTTGTATAATTTTGCATTTTTTACGAAAGTATTAGAAAATAAGGAACATAACAAAATTCATGATGATAATTCAAGCAGATATGGTAACAGAACAAGGAATCTAGAAAATATAAAGGATATGGAATCTTCTTCTCTTTATTGCACCGTCTCCTTCCGAAGGTTGGTTATACAAAAGGCAATTGTAACTTTGGAAACTACTGCATGAAAGATTTCTACGGTCAAACCATCTCCTCAAATCTTTCAGTCAAGAGTTCTAGCGTCTTCCTACGGCTCTTTTGTTCTGTACTTTATCTTCCAATATGATTTGAAGTAGGTAATTAATATCTTTCCGTCTCAACACGTGACTCACATAAAGTATTTTTCTCTCTTTGATTATTCTTAGTAATTCTTTTTTTAATCATGCGTTGAAGTACCTTATTTTTGGTTACTTTTGTATTCTCAGCGTCCGTCTCTATATATACATTTCAAAGAAATATTTTTTTTCTGTTTCAGAGTCCATCGTTTATTCATCTCGAACTTAAACTTCTTGTAATTTCGTCTATGGATGATTCCGAGAAAAGTTTTAAATACATGAGACATCAAGCTTAATATTCTTAATGTTGATTTTAGCCACTCTCATGGTATTTTAACTGTGTCATATATCTTATTGAATAGTGCTGTTGTCAAGATTAGGCTTTTACTTTCGTTGTCTGTAATTAATTTAAGTACTTCGACATTGATATTGTCTGGACCGATGGCTTTTCCGTTCTTCTGAGCTTTTGCTGCATGGATTATCCCATCTTTGATTATTTCTGGACCTTTTTTATTTATTCGATCATTTGTGGTGTGGATGGTGGAGAACAAGATCTACCGTCGTCAAAAAGTGTCTGAATGTATTCTCTCCATCTCTTCAGTTTGCCTTCTGTACCTATAATTCTTCTTCTTTTTGCGCCGCCGCCTTTCGAAGGTTTGCGATCTAAATGGCAATTATAGCTTTGGAAACTGCTGCACGAAAGATTTCAGCCACGTGTTCTGTTCTCTTCATCTATAATTATTTCGTTATTATTATTTCTTAATATTGTTTCATACCTCTTTCTTTATCTACCTGTCATTTATTTCACTTTTTTATTGACATTAAAGTGTCGTATCTTTCCTGACGTTGTTCGATTTCTGGTAATTTTTTCTTTATCTTCTTTAGCTATTATAATCTACTTTTCTTTAGCTTCTCTGCACTTTTTTTAATGATTTTTTATTCGTTTGTATTCTATTGGGTTTGTTTTATGTTTTCACTTTACACCCATTGTTTTTCATGAACCGGATGTCTTCTTTTTGTATCTTTGTTATTTTCGTTTTAACTCTCCATGTCATTTTAAAGTCTATCTGTATAAACAAGTTTTCGTAGATTTTATTTAGGTACTTGATATCGAGCAAGATTAAGTCAATTGGATTCCTAACAGTTCTATCCTCTCTACAGGTGATATAGTGTCTTCTAGGATGTTTGAAGAAAGTGTTGGCTATTAACTTGTTGTTCTCTACGCAGAATTGTATAAGTTCCTGGTACCAATACCATATGCTCCTATATTGTCTGCTTCAGCACCATGACCAATTTTGGCGGAAAAGTCACGTGTGATCATCGTTACCTTGCATCTTTTCGCTAGTCGTATTATTTCGTCTATGTTGTTATAACATTTTTCGATTTTTTTCTCTGATTTGTCACTTGTTGAAGCATAGACTTGAATAATATTTAGGTATCTATAAGTTGTTCAGAATTTCAACATTGCTACTCTATCATTTAGAAGGATAAAGTCTGTGACTGATATCGCAATTTTTTCCGATACTAATATAGCCATTTTATATTGATGTTCTGGGTCGGTTCCTTCTGAAGAATAGATGTATTCATCTTTCGTTTTTTATTTTTCTGAACCAGGCATTCTCAAGATATCTATTGTAATTCTTATCATCTCGGCTTCAGAGGTTATAAGTTTCCATGATAGGAATAAGTTTCTTGATGTAATAATGTAATGCGTACTCTCCTTTCATATATTTAGGTTTACTGTCCACTTCTTCTTGGGGGACTGAGAGCCATTTTCTTGTTTTTTATGCCATTAAGAAATATGGAAATACAATGGTTTTCCCTTTTCACGTTGCTTTAACCATCACAGTACAACAGCCATTCAAAAGTCATGCTTGTGGTAGTCTAGTTTCAAGCCGGTCCAGGATCATTTTCTCGCGCCTTGAGCTGGTACTGATAATCGGTGCTGCCGTTCACCCGAAAGGAATAGGATATAGGGAACTAGATTTTGAAAGGATAAAGGAATGATACATGATTTCTCTCAGTAAGAAATTGAGAGCAATGCATGGCTCGTGTGTGCAGAGTCTCTCGCTTTGAACTAGGCCTATTTTCTCCCGAGATCGTAGAAGAGTGTCTACCCGCTATCCCTATATTGGATCATTAAATAAAAATATGACGCAATGATAGCATACCTACGCAGATGATATAGTAGTACTTTTAAGACATCATTTAAATCTCCTACTTACTTGCCATAGATTTACAAAAAACTAGTTAAATCAAATGCAAACCAAAATAAGAAGACGACCGCAAAACTAAATGGCAAGAGAATAGTAAACATACACAAAGAAATAAAATAAACCATAAAAATCAAAATATTCGAGTAGAAACATGAAATGTAAAAACATTATTAATGCAAAAAAATTGGAAGAAGTAGCAAAACAACTAAAGGAACATCCAGTAGATATGGGCAGGAGACGATTGCACCGATGGTGCCTGTTATAATCCGGTCTCGATAAAGGGTCTGATAAGCTAGGGGCACGATTATGCCGGTAGTAGATTAAATCCTTACAGCACGATAATTCTTAGGTACTTACTTATAGCTCTAATATAATTAATTAGGTGTACATATCTCAAACAAAAGTAAAAAATGTTTTATACTTAGTAAATATAAGTCCCTAAGTGTATATTCTTTGGATAAATTCTTACATTTTATTTCCATTTTTAATTATATAATCTAACCTATTTCGTTTTTTAATGCATTGCGGTGCGGCGATACAGTCGCATAAGAAAGACATTACGATATTACATCACCACGGAAAGCGGCGCAATCATACCCAGGAATTACATCTACAGGAGGACCATCTGAGTTAGTTAGGCGCATTCGTACCCTCAGCTGAACGTATTTTAGGTAAAATCGGCGCAATTTTCCCATATCCGTAGATATTGATTGTCTATAAAAAACCAAATGGGAAATACAAGGCATCATTAACAAAAATAATTACGGAATCTGGTACGCCAACGAGGATTAACAAGAGTATGGAGGAATAGCATTTATACTAGACAAGAAATTAGAAGATAAAGTTGCCAAATTTAAAATGATTAATAAGCGAATTTCGTACATCAAAATAAAAAATAAACCTTAACAGTATATCCTTGATAACCCTATACTTACGGACAGAGGCAGCAGATGCAACTACAGAACAATCATTTTATGAAAAACTTGAAGAAGCATATGAAATGGGAGACTTCAATACGTAAATTGACAAAAAAGAATGATGTAAAGTAATAGTAGCAACGCAAAAAATACACAAGAGAAGAAACGATAATAGCAAAGGAAGGAAGGAAGCCTGGAGGTAGGAGTGAAATATTTTTTTAATCTTTTTTGGGGTCTTAAAATTGACATTCTCAGTAAAATTTAGCTTGTTCGTATAATTTTTAGAGATCAAATCTCTGACGACTGGAATATAATACAACAAGAAAGACGTCAAAGCAAAAACCGACCATGAGAAATTAAAAAATTGGAGAAAGAAACAAAAAAAAATGTATGAAAAACATATAGTAATAAACTAGATGAAGACTAAAAATAAAATCATATAGAAGATAGTATAGCAGACGAATGGTTTCAAATCCAAGAGGCAGTAATTAAAACCGTAGAAGAAATAATGGGATTCTTCTTCTTAGTATGCCTGTACGTTCCGAACGTTGGCGATCATTCTGGCTATGATGACTTTGTTGGTTGGTATACGAAATAGCTGTGTTGAGGTCTTTATATACCATGCTTTCAGGTTAGCAAGCCAGGATATTCTTCTTCGTCCTGGGG
The DNA here is from genome assembly GCA_918026665.1 of Diabrotica balteata. Lineage (NCBI taxonomy): Eukaryota > Metazoa > Arthropoda > Insecta > Coleoptera > Chrysomelidae > Diabrotica > Diabrotica balteata. Next base: position 108,732,944 of record OU898279.1, on the reverse strand, counting down.
CCCTTTTTCCTTTAATTTTACCTTGTAAAATGCATTGAAGTAGCTCGTATCTACCTTGATTTCTCATTATTTGTCCCAGGCACTGCAGCTTACGGCCCTTCATGATGTTGACCAAATCCGCAGTTGTGTTCATCCTTCGCAGTAGTTCTTCATTGGTGACTTTGTTTGTCCATGGTATCTTTAAGATCCTTCTGTATGATCATAGCTCAAAAGCTTGCAGTTTTGATAGAGTTTCCGCCTTCAATGTCCACGTTTCTACTCCGTACAGAAGCACTCAGTACACATAACATTTAAGAAGCCTTATTTTTGTTTTTAGGGTGAGGTCATGGCTCTTGAACATAGAACTCATAGTCAAGAATGCACTCTTTGCCTTTCCGATGCGACATTTAATCTCTTGGATATTGTCCCACGACTCATTGGTTATAGTTCCCAAGTAGTTGTATTGTGAAACTCGTTCAATTCTCATTTGATTCACATACAGATTTGCTCCAGTTATGTTTTCCTTGCTGATGATCATTATCTTGGTTTTGCTGATGTTTATATCCAGTCCATATTTTCTACTTGTTTCCGTTATTTTGTTCATTAAATTTTGAAGCCCTTCTATGGTATTGGAAAACACTATTGTATCATCTGCATACCGCAGGTTATTGAGCTTGACTCCATTTATTGATATACCTTCATCAATATCTTTTAGAGCCTCTTCAAAAATGTGCTCCGAGTACAGATTAAATATCAGCAATGAAATTATGCACCACTGTCTCACACCGCTTAAGATTTTAACCTGATCTGTATATTCTCCATCTATTCGAAGCACCGCTGATTGATTCCAATACAGGTTAGCTATTATTTTTAAGTCTTTTCCGTCAATTCCTGTCCTCTTCAGCACTTCCATCATTTGTTCATGTCTGACTCTATCAAAAGCCTTCTTGTAGTCAATCAGGCATGTAAAAACATTACAGCTGACATCTTTACATTTCTGAAACAATATCTGAACGCTAAATAAAGCTTCCCTCGTACCAACGGTGTTCACAAATCCAAAGTGATTGGGCACAATTTGTTCCTCGCATTTCCGGTAATTTCTTTTGTGGATGACATTTAAAAACAGTTTCAGCTTGTATTGTTCTAAGGTCATGGAACAACTTCTCCAAGTATTCTTCCCATACTTTCTTTTTATCTTCCCTGGTTATGGCAAGATTGCCTTCATCATCTGTTATTTTTCCGCTGTTGCGTTTTTGGAACTTTCCAGCTATTTCCTTCACCTTTCGATGAACATTGAAGTCATCATATCGACTCTGATACTCCTCTATTTCTTGACATTGTTCTGTTTTTTTGTTTCTCTTTGGTGATGGTATGTATTCTCTTACATTCTTGGAGATTTTCTTTGTTTTTTTTCTCTGATCCATGAGTTCAATTATTTCATCGGTCATCCACGATTTCCGTTTCTCTGTACCTTTCTTCAGGTGTTGTTCTTTTATCTCTCTGACTGTTTCTTGTATGATGGTCAGACTTTCCCCTAGAGTTTCTGTATTTTTGCATTTTAGCATCTTTGTATTAAGGTTCTCACTCACCTTCAGTCGAACATTGGGATCTTTCAGTTTTCTAACATCATATTTCTTCATCGACTTACTTGTAACCTTCTTTATTCTGACTTTGAAATTACCTACAACTGGTACATGATCGGAATTTATGTCTGCCCCCGGGTATGTTTTGACAGATGTACAGCTGTTCCTATACCTCTTATTTACTAGCACGTAATCAATCTGATTTCTTACAATCCTTCCCACAGGGCCCTGTGGAGATTTCCAGGTGTACAGTTACAATGGGATTAAGAAAGAATAGTTGGTTTGGAAAAGGTTGTGATGAAGCTATTACAAACAGCATTACCATGAAAAAAGTAGAATTGCAAAGAATATAGGAAAATTGAAAGGGAACAGTGATTAGAAAATTTAATAGAAAGCATTAAAAATGCCATATACTGCGAGCGAATTAGCTGGTAAGTATAAGAGAAATTGAAAGATTGAATCTTAAAAGAGAATGAACCAAAAAAATTATGAACGAAGTATGGATAGAAATGGCGATTTAAGAAACAACTACATTAAAGATATCTATGCATCTCTACATAGATCACAATGCATCTAGTGATTATGGATTCGAATATCCCATAGGGACGGTACAAACCAAATCGCGAGACCTTTCAGGCCGTCAAAATACACAAATGTGTAAACGATGTGAAGAGTCGTAGGATATTAAACAGTACATTTCATCAAGAACCCTAATAATACTATTAAAACTTAACGTTTACAATATACTTCTTGTAATTCTCAATAAAAGCATACTTTGTATTGTTTTGTACATAATTTTCTTCCGGAGTCTCTACGGGGTATACTTTCCACGTCTCCAAATCAGACCAGTTTTCTCAACTTCACAAACTTAACTATATTAACTCAAGTAATTTAGTAATAGTAACTACGTAACCTTTCTGCATTACTAACAAAAGTTTAAAGTATCAAACGATTTCTGGCCAGTGTCCGACTTTTTAAATATAAAGTTTATCTTCAATAAAGAAAATAACATTAAAACAAATGAGTGAATTAATAAATAAAAAATACTCACCCGCTGGAGGTAACCTAGTTCTTGGTATAACCAAATCGGGAAGTTTATATTTTTGGGAATCCTCTAACCATATTGCCTGTTCCTTTATCGCTTCTAAATCGCTATTAAAAATATTATTTGGTTATTTGATATACACAATTAAGAGGGTAATATGGTACCCATAAAAATGCTGTCACAACTCACAAGATTGACTAGAAACAAAAACAGATAATAAATAAGTTCCTAATATTCACGAAAACTGGATTTTGGTATAATTAAACGATAAAAAAACGGCACAATATGGTCAAAAATTGTAACCAAACGATAAACAGTGTATGAGGCACGCTAAATGAACGAGAACGCGTTGCTTAGAATTGAAAGATATGTGGGCGTGGTTTTGTGACTCATTCAACCAGAAATATAGGATAAACAATACAATGTAAAAAAGGGCGCCATTTTGTCTTTTCTTAGAGTGACAAAGAAAACTCAAAATCAAAATACTTATAGAAACAAACAACAGCAAACAATCACACCTACCTTGTGTGTTCGTTAAGCAAATCTGTTAGCATTTATTTAGTGACCAAGTAACCCAAGAGAACAGAAGATTGTCAGAGAAACCAAACAACATTGATCAATATATGCAAAAAATTACGAGTACATACCCCATTAAAAAACACTAACACTGCACTGAGATTAAGTACATAAATTTTGTGTGAGTGTATCGTTGGAAATATGACTGCGGATTACTAGATCTACATGAGATGTTAAAAAATATATATAAATGACAACAAGTGTTTTTCTCTCTGCATAGATCACCTTCATTGAAATATTCAGCACAAAAATTTAATCTGCCTTTGCAGAATGCATAAAAAAGATAAAAATACTGACTTGTGGCTTATTTAATACACAAATTGCAATTAAAGATGGAATATTCTGCACTGAATTAATCTTTACTTTTGATTTATCTTTCATTGAATGGACTAGACATTCAACGTCTATGCAAGTTTATAATCGATATGCAAATGACCGGACCACATTTCTTAATTTTTGTAAGTCAGTATTATTAAAAGCTTTCCCAATTCTATTTTTATATCATTTGACGTTGTTGGAGGCTTCTGGTACACAAGGTTTTTTATATACCCCCACATAAAAAAATCAGTTTGCCAATCAGATCAAGCCAAACACTTGATCTTCCTCTGCCTATCCATCTCGCAGGAAATTATTATTTAGATGATTGTAAGTAAGAGCAGTGTGATGAACTGAAACACAGTCGTGTGAAAAGCACAATATTTGTCGAATATTAAGTGAAATGAACATTTTGTAGTAGAATTGGCAAATTATTATTCAGAAAATCCAGATATATGGTATCATTCACACAGCCGTCAAAAACATATGTGCCAATCGCATAGTCCCCGAAAATAGCACCCCAATCATTTATCGACAACCTGGTTTGACTATGACTGTTAATATAGTAGGAATTGCTTGATAAATAGTAATGAACATTATGCCGATTCACTGTTCCATTATTGTGAAATATAGCCTCACATTCATAAAGCACACAATCTAAAAAAAATGCAAACCATTGACAAAAAGCTAATCTGCGAAGTTTGACTAATGTCATGTTGACGTGATTTTATTTTATTTATATGAAACTGACCCAGAGCGAACCAAAAGATTCATTAATTTTTAAAAAGCTCTTATGTTTGCCTTCCTTTGTTGAGGATATCGCCGTTGGTATATTTTGTATGCAAGTAGGCAATTTCTCGAACTTTCACCCAGATCATATTGTTAATTCTTCTATAAAAAATTTATTTTTAGAATTAAAGACTAGTCATATAAATCGATTAAAAAGGTAATAATTTCTACTATTATATTGTTTATCTATGCGTAATAATAAGAAAACTGTCATTTTTCAAAGCCTACTGTTTTACCGTTGTTAACTGATACATTTGTTATTTCTCTATGACTGATACAAGTGGCGTTTTACTTATTAATAATTGTTTGTGACAATCGACAGTTAAAATCTTTTACTAAAAACTTCATGGCTTAGAATACTGTTGATATAACATTAATCTAAAACGGTTATATTTATTGCTTAATAAAAATAAAATAGCATCATAAATGCAATATTTTATTAAAATTTTTATTAATATGTATCAAAATAAAATATAGGATTGTACATTTAAAAATATGTGAAAATCGTAATTTTCTTTTGTAGTTCACCTTGTATAACAATATTTGTCAATGACTAATGTTAAATTTAATTTAAAAACTAGAACGTATTGTTTACCTTATTGTGTAAAATGAATACATACTTATTTATTTATTTCTTATTTACGTACAGTGTGTTTATTTCATATCGATTTTCAAATAAAAATAGTCATACTCGTTAAATTCCCTATACTGTCAAACGTTAAATTTTAACAACAGAGATTATGAGAGGAATCTAAATATGACAAAATATACAGGGTGTTCTATTTAAAACTGCATGTTTCCTTTACGACGTAGTTATTAATCACTCTGTAGAATTCGGCATATTAGCCAAGCGTGGAGAATATCATTGCCTCTATTTTTTTTAAATATTCTATACCAAAATGGAATTAACGACCAATGTCGGACAAAAAACTTACCCTGTATATTCTCAACTTGTTTTTAGATACAAAATTGAAAGCTTTAATACATAATTGATAATTCTTAAGTTGTAAAAGTATTTTTTAAGGTTACATTCTAAACTTTTCTACTATACCTGTAATTACACTCCTTTTTGAGAGTTCCTACAAGTTTATCGGAAATTTGGCTCATTAGTTTATTATTTCGTTCTTGTTTTCGTATCGTTTCCAGGTAGTCTTGTCTCTCGCATTCGAATTCGCTTTGAATATCGCTAATTTCCTTCTCCATTATTTTCACTTTGTGCCTATACTTCCTAAGAACGTCTGTTTTTAGATGGAGCTCCTGACTTATGTCCCTGTATTGATTGTGTAGCAGTTCTCTATCTTCGTTCATTTCAATTTTGGCCAGTAAATGAGCAATTACACTGAAAATATACAAATTAATTTTAAGTAGCTAGGTAAAAATAAATATTCGTGAACGATATCAGTTAAACTTAACATATGACTTACATCGTAGAACAGCACACAAAATTTTTAATTGATGCAATAATTTAACCTCTAACTTATCCATATACAACAGAGGACAGCATTATATTTGTCCCACATGGATACTTGTTTTACCCACGTGCTAGAGTCTATATCAGCTTGAGTTGTGTTTTAGTGAATATATATCGCCAAACAAACTGGGGCGTCCAGTCCAAATATCCTAAATCCTCTACATTATTTTTTAAACAAATCGTATTCTATACTAGAATTCATGATTTGTATTGAGGGAGGGCATAGTGGAAAGTTCGTTTGTAGGCAAAGTGTAAACTTTTCGCCTTGCCCTTATACATATGTAACAATTATTTCAATTCAAAATCTGTTGTTTTAGATTCAATTGGTTAATAAATATAAATGGAAGACCGCTTAGGGTCAATGGACTGGGAACTCTACAATATTCCTTTGGGTACGCTCTATCGTCACAAAAAGAAAGGATCAGCGAAAAAAATTGGGCAGCTTCACATCAGTATTTAGTCCAGAAATGTAACGCACAATTGTGAAATATGCCAATCACATGGAATTATCTTCAAAAACTTGCGTTCGAGCTCGCAGTGAAAAATGATGTACCACATCCATTTAAGAACAAATATACAGGAAGAGAGTGAATTGATGGGTTTATGAATCGAAATCCTGATTTATCGTTCAGATTACCAGAACCGACAAGTATAGGGAGGTGTGGAGCCTTCAATGGACGAAAAGCTTTTTAGGAAATTTGTCGGAATTGTATAAAAAATTCAATTTCTTGCAATAACCAAGCATATATAACATGGACGAGTCTGGTGTGAAAACATCATCTTATAAGCCACTAAAGCTCATTTCAGTAAAAGAAAAAAACAGGTGGAAGTAATAAGTTCTGCTGAGAGAGGTGAACTGACCACAATAATTTTTGCACCAATGGCCCCTGAAGTTTTATTCCGCCAGTCTTTATTTTCAGAATGACGAAAAAAGTAGGAGAGAGATTATTGGACTCTGGACCAGTTGTAGCGCCGACGCTTGATGCAGTGATTCTTGTTGGATCAATGCAGACATCTTTTTTGAATTGCTGAATTTATATATTAATATAGTTCGACCATCCAAACAACACCGTGTGCTTTCCATTTGAATAACCACAGTTCGCATTTAAATTTGAACGCCATTATTCTCGCCAGAGTAAACGGCGTCATCATGTTATCTGTTCAATCACATAACACGCATAAATTTCAATCACTCGATGTGATGGTGTTCAGATCGTTTAAGGGAACGTTTGAAATTAAAATTGCAGTGCACACTGTTTAGAAGAATTTTCCAGCTCGGCTAATAATCCAATATGACATACCCAGTTTGTTGAAAATTGTCATTGAAGAGAGTTTCACCTCTCAAAATATTATCTCTAATACTTGGCAGTTTGCTTCTAAACTGTAGTATTTGTCCAAGTAGCCAAACTGAAGTACAGTTGCATCCTACTAAAAACTCAGTTACATCCATAGACGGTACCGAAGAAAGTTCCACACATCTACAATCATGGAAAAAAATTGCCACAGGCATCTTGCAGCAAAAACTTTTTTACAGTGTCTCCTAAGAAACTCTTACGTTTTTCTAGAGAATAAAATTCTCATAAAAGATCTACTAAAGGTTAACTCTGGACCAGAAGCCAAAAATCAGAAGAAATCACAAGTTCACCTTTCGAAACGGAACTAGAAAACAAAGGAAATAAGAAAACGACTATTAAGAAAATACCAGAGAGAAATTTGACGAAGAACACCAACAAAGTGAGAATAAATATTGCAAACAAAAATTCATCATACCGAAACCTTTAGAAGATCTCCAATCTGAGGACGATGTTTTGTGTCTCATAAGCACCAAACCATACAGCAACTCCAAGATTCCATATTCCAATTCCATAAGGAAGTGTTGATTTAGTGCAATATTTGTCTGAAGTAGGCTTATCAATTCTGCACATTCTTTGATGGAAGAGTATTTATTTACGATTTTTGTCAAGCAGATATATGCTTGAATTTGAAAAAATAATTTGAAATAATGAAATAATTTGAATAAATATTTCTTCTATTTGAAAAAAGGAAACAGAACTATTCTTTTGTCTTATTATTAAATATACATTGTTAATTAGATAATAAGGATTTTGTGCATCTTAAACTTTATTCTAATAACGAATACTATAATTGAAGCAAACCTTTCTTCTTTGTCCTCACTTCCTTTATTAACCATTCGATTTTTGTAAGCCCTAATACACATGTTGTTGTGCCTACCTTAATATGAATCCACAATTCTATAACATAACATGAGCACCTTCAAATGGACGTCTGACGTACAGGCCAGCTTTGTGTAATCTATTCCTTAAAGTTTGGTTCATATACAGTAATGTTGCAGATATTTCCTAAGACCCTACATAGTCCACGTGTAGTTATAATCATATTTCGATGAGCTAATTCTATCGCATAGCGATCCTGTCGAGAAGTAGTTGCGCGTTGACGACCTCCATGTCTTTCTGCGACATTACCAAATTGTTCATCTATCTATACAGTCTTTGCTTTCCAATTTTGGACATAGGCCTCCTCTTCCTACTTCCACGTCACTCTATTGTAGGCAGTTTGTATCCACTTCGGGCCTGCGTGTTTCTTCAAGTCATTTGACTTGAACAATATCTCATTTGTGGCCTTCCTCTTTTTCGTTTGTAACTATATGGTCTAGAGTGTATAATCATCTTATTCCATCTGTCGTCTTTTTGTCTTATGGTAAGTCCAGCTAACTTCCATTTAAGTTTTGCTATCTGCGTTGATATATTACGATACATACGTTGATACATACATATGAAATTGTTCATATCGACACCATAATCGTGAAATTACGCTCCGAGACATGTCAAAATGATGTGCAAGATCAGCTTGTGAAAGAGCAGCTCAATCATATTCACAGCACTGAACATTTGACCAGCGTTTGGTAAATTAAACTATATATTTAAATCGGACCTATCCATATGCCTCAACTGGAAAATCTTTGATCAATGTATGTTACTTGTACTCCCTTATGAAGCGGAAACATTAACATTCAAAAAAAGTAAAATGAATAATTCGCGTGACTCAGAGGGCTATGGAGCGCCAGATGTTGGGTGTCTCTCTGAGAATCCGAATCCCAAACGAAGAAATACATCGCAGAACAAAAACAACAGACACCATCGAACCAATCGCGTCGCTAAGATGGAATGGGAAGGATACGTCGCCAAATTATCAGACAATCGACGGACAAAACGTATTGTTGAGTGGAGACCAAGACAAAAAGCACTACGGAGCAGAGGACGCCCACCAACTAGATATACTGACGACCTGAAGCGTGTTAGTAATAACTAGATGCAAGACACACAAGACAGAGAGAGATAGAGAAGCTGGAGGGGACCTACGTCCAGTAGTGGACGCATACAGGTTGATGATGATGAACATTTGAACATGTGTTAAATTCCGACGCACCATTACTATCGTTTCGTTTAATAATATTGCTTTAGTAAAATGTTAAAGTAAATACACTATTTTACTAAATTATTTTTCACTTAGTTTTTATTTAATTAGCTTAAATTCATATTTAATAATCACACACATATAACATTGACATAATTGCTGTATATTCTGTACCAGATAGTACCCTAATACGGGTTATTATATTTTCAGCATTTAGTTTACCATGTTCCGTTGACCTGAAGATGCATAGCAAATTATAGTATGCGGAACCGGTCGTTGGTGGTCGAATAAATTGATTGTAAGTCTATTCTTAGTTCCTTTTACCCATTTAAACATACTATCTTTAAAATTTAAAGTATTTTTGGTTTACAATTTGAAGCAATTAATCGTACGAATTTGAGGACAGTCACTTTTGCATTAATAAAACTGAGATCGAAAGATTAATTTTCATGGCATACCTTGATGTGTACAGAACAAGTTTTCAAAGTGTTTAAGCTTTTAAAAAAAACTGGAATTATAGCGGTGTTCCTTAGACATTTTTGATGTGTGTATGATAACGTGCGTTTAAAAACTTTTCCTAAATTTTGAAAGAAAAAAAATATGTTTTTCAGATATGATTTTTTTTTAAGAAAAGGAGGGTTTTTCAAATTTTCCGAATTTTTCTTGATGTGATAATTTTAACACCGGGATCATGTTCAGCGGTTTTACATCGAAAACGTATTTTTGAATATTTTTTTGAACATCTAGAGCACGATATGCAAAAAAGTGATAAAAATACAGGAAAAAGTTTTTTTGTTGGAAAAAAATTGAATTACCCATATAGACCGCGATTTTTGACCTAGAAGGTTGAAATTTGGCAAATCATTATATTTTATGTACAGAATACATCTGTAAAATTTAAGCCAAATCGTGAGGGGTCGCTTGACCAACTTTTCACAGCTGATATTTAATTACCCTAAAGTTTATTGACTACATATTTCTGTATTTATGTACCTCATGTGTTAAATTTTTATGTAGATTTTTCAGATATTTTCAAAAGGAAAACAAAGGAAAGCAAAGTAAAAAAAGAAAAAGAGAACAGTAGAAACTAAAAAAGGAAGTTTTATCGTGTTTCTTACTTTGCTCTTTCTTCGGCTGCCTGTTTCTTCCGTTTTCGTCGCTCCGACAATTCGCAGTCGTTTGCTTTTTCTCCTCCAATCATCGACGCCTTCAGAGCCTCTATCCTCTTCAATATCTCATCCTCCGACGTTTCTTCTTTCTTTTTATTCACACTTATCTCCGTATTTAACTTTTTTATATTTTCGTCGTATTCCTCCTTTATCTTTTGTATCTGCTTGATGATATTTTCTTTCTCGATCTTCTCGTTTTCATGTAAGCACTTCAGTTTTTTCATTTCCTGTTGGTACTGCGCGAGTAATTTGTCCCGTTTTGAATCTAAGTCTGGATCGGTGACGGTGGAAGGCACGTTTCGGTTTATTTCTTCTTCAGGTGTCATCGTTAAGTCTTCTACTTCAATGTCGTTATTTATTATCGTTGGTTTGTTTTCAAGTAGAGCTTTTAGTCTTGATATTTCTTCCTGGTATTGACGGAGTATTGTATCTTTTGGATCCTGAAAATTAAAAAAATATATCTATTAATAACATTTTTGTGCAATAATTTTTATGACTTTCTATGTGAATTAACTTAACAAGAGTATCGTCATGCAGATTGCAGAAGATTGGACATATCGATAAAGTACATATCTGAGTGTAGGCGTCTCTGTATATGTCCCATCCGTTCTAAGCGAAGAAATTTTATGTATATGACAATACTTTCCCCCTTTAATTCTTCTTCAATTTCGGCATTTGTTTTCATTCTTCTTTCTGACTCTCTTGTTATATTGGGGCCCAGTATCGTTCTCATTATTTTTCTTTCAAATTTCAGTAAGGTATCTTCTTTCTCCTTATCAATCGTTATTGTCTCCATTCCATATGTAACAACAGGTCTTATTAAGGACTTATAAAGGTTCATATTTTTTCTCTTACTTAAAGTCATGCTTCTCAGCATGACTTTAAGTAATGGCTATTTATTCCATATGTTTTCTTGCCTTTCAAAATTCTTTTTTCAGTTCTCTCTTTTTCGGTTTTCCATTTTTAGTCCCATTGTTAGTCCCAAGTGGCCCCAGTTTTAAATTCATGGATCTGTGTTATTAGATATTTCTGAGTTGTTCTGTCATCCTTTCCTATCGTCATGTATTTTGTTTTGTGCTGGTTTATCTGGTTTATCAAATGATGGAAGTGTTGAAGAGGACAGGGATTGACGGAAAAGACTTAAAATTAATAGCTAACCGGTATTGGAATCAATCAGCGGTGCTTCGAATAGATGGAGAATATACAGATCAGGTCAAAATCTTAAGGGGGTGAGACAGGGATGCATAATTTCACCACTGATATTCAATCTGTACTCGGAGCACATTTGTGAAGAGGCTCTAAAAGATATTGATGAAGGCATCTCAATACATGGAGTCAAGCTCAATAACCTACGGTATGCAGATGATACCATAGTGTTTTCCAATACTATAGAAGTGCTGCAAAACTTGAATGAACACAATATTGAAAAACAAGTAAAAAATATGGACTGGATATAAACATCAGCAAATCCAAGCTAATGATCATGAGTAAGGAAAACATAACTGGAACAAATTTGTATGTATACCTAATGAGAATTGAACGTATCTCACAATACAACTACTTGGGAACTATAATAAATGAGTCGTGGGACAACACCCAAGATATTAAATGTCGCATCAGAAAGGAAAAAAGTGCATTCTTGACTATGAGCTCTGTGTTCAAGAGCCATGACCTCACCTTAAAAACAAAAATAAGGCTCCTTAAATTCCACAACGAATCGAAGTTCCTGTAAATGTTACATGTACTCAGTGCTTCTGTACGGGGTAGAAACGTGGACACTGAAGGGGGAAATTATATTAAAACTTCAGGCTTTTGAGCTATGGTTATACAGAAGGATTCAGATGATACCATGGACAGACAAAGTCACCAATGAAGAAGTACTGCGGAGGATGAACACAACCGCGGATTTGGTCAACATCCGAAGGGCCGTAAGCTGCAGTACTTGGGATATATAATGAGAAATCAAGGCAGATACGAGCTACTTCAATGTATTTTGCAAGGTAAAATTGAAGGAAAAAGGGCCCCAAGACGAAGAAGAATATCCTGGCTTGCTAATCTGAGATCATGGTATAGAAAGACCTCAACACAACAATTTCGTATAGAAATCAACAAAGCTAAGAAGGAGCTGGTTTATCTCCAGCCCTATTCTCTTTGCTTCCTTATCTAACGTTCGGAATGGACAGGCACCCTAAGAAGAAGCTGATTTATCTCTAACCCTATTCTCTTTGCTTCCCTATCTAACTTTTAAATTGTAAAAAATCCTTGTCTTTTCTGTGATGACTAGATCGGCTGCATATGCTATTTGTGAAATTGATCTGTAATGTTTTTTCTCCTTCTGTTAATCGTTAGTTGTTATTTATTAATATTGACTTGTTTTCCTTCTTAATATTGCTTTTACTATTAGATTAAACAGTATCGGGGAGATAGGGTCACCTTGTTTCACGGCTTTGTTGACTTTAATCTTCTTAGAAGTTGATCCGTTGAAACTTATTTTTGCTGTGATGTTCTTTAGACTCACTGTTAGAATGTGTCCTAATTTTTCTGGGATACCAAGATGCCTATCTCTTCCATCATTTTCGTCTGATTAATTGTATCAAAAGCGCTTTTGAAATGAATTAATATTACGTGCATTTATCTGTTGTATTCTGTCGATTTTTGAAATATTTGCTCCACTGTATATATGAAATTAATTGGCGATCTGCCCTCAGTGATATTCTCCTAATATTCGTTCTGTGCATGATTTAAGTTTCATGTTTAGTATGTTTGCTAGAACTTAACATGTGGTATTTAATAAGGTTATTGCTCTGTCTCGTACTACTACTTATTTCCTTTTTTTATAGATGGGCACTATAACACCTCCGGTTCAATCATCTCTATTGGTCTTACTTCTTCATTGAAGTATGTTAAATAGCATTTTTTCGTAAAATTCTTCCTATATTCTGCTAATCTGTTTATCTTTAAATATGGTTCTCCTTTTTGGGTTTTTAGTTCTCTTGTTTTAGCTGGGCTTATTGTTTGTTGGTGTGACTTTTTTGTAAAATTATTTTATTTTATAACTTTTTTTTTATTTTTTTCAATATCCTCTAGCTTTTCATTTAACCAGTCATTTTTGTTTTTTTTTATTTGTTGCGTTGTCTTTGTTTGTGGCTATTTTGTGTTCTTCCCTGTTTTTTTCTGACGGGTTGTTGATGCATGTCATTCCGACGGAGTTTTTTACTGTTGTCTCTGTTTCACAGTCTTGATCATATCAGTCTTCATTTCTTTTTGTTGTCTTTTCTTTTCTATTACTTCATTTGTTGTTTCATTTATTTTGCTTTTTAATTCTTGACATCTTTCGTTTATGTTTGTGGGTATACTCGTAAGGTTGGATATATTTTCATTTACCTGTTTAAATTTTGTCTTATTTCAGCCTCTTTGGTTCCATTTATTAAAGTTTGTTTTAGCTTGATATCTTTTTCCATCTGAATGCGCTCATTTTTATTATTACCAGAAAGTGGTCCATGTCCATGTTCGCCCATCACCTGTCCAGTGTTTTTTGTATTAACTCATTGGTTCATAGGACGTTATCGATTTGATTTTCACTACCACATGGGTGTCTCCAGATTACTTCATGTTTTCTTGGATACTCAAATTTTGTCGATGGGAAAGTCATATTTAATATTCTTGTGTGCTTGCGTAGGTGACAGATTATGTGGCCATTGTTATTTGTTTTTGCGTGTAGAGTTCCTTCTCCGTTTCCGACCTGTCAGTTTGATGTATGCTGGCTTTACTTGTTTACCAGCGAATCTAAAATTTGTTGCTTCTTGTCTAATTTTCATCTAGATTTCCCTATGTTCTTTTTCTTCTTCAAGTGCCATCTCCGCGGCAATCATCATAGCCATTCGGACTTTTGAGACGACTGCTCTGGAAAGTTTATTTGATGTACATCCGTACCCCTCTCTCAGGTTGCGCAGCCATGACATTTTACGCCTCCCTATACTTCTCTTTTCTTGGATCTTTCCCTGCATAATCAGTTGAGCAAGGTGTATTTCTCACCACGTATAATATGTCCAAAATATTCCAATTTTCTTGTTTTAACTGTACAGATTTAAAATTTCTATTTCTTTATTCATCCTTCTCAACCTCTTGGTTTGTGACGTGTTCTGTCCACGTTTTGTCTCTGTTACTCTTATTCAATTCACCGTCGATATATATATATATATATATATATATATATATATATATATATATATATATATATATATATATATATATAAATATATATATGTATATGTATATTTGTTTTTGAGGGTTTTTATGTTCCTATTTTCCTAATTTTTTAATTTCGTTTTCCACTTTCAGTTTATGGTGGAAAAATTAGGTCACTCCATCTTTTAGTATATTTTTATCTTTCGAATCTAGATCAAGGCCAGATATTACCTAATTGTTCTTAATTCTCTAGTTATCTAATTTTGCTATTCTGTTGCCATATTTCTACATTTCTTCTGTTTTCTTTTTCCATTTTATCCACCCTCTCCTCAATTTTGTCCATCTTCTGTTTCAGTTGCTTATTTTTATTTTCCTTTTTAAATTTTCGTTTTTTCTCTTAGTTCTTTAAGCTTATGTCTATACTGCTTCTGTTCATCGTTTATTTCTTGGACATCTGTAGTTAGTTTTGCTACATTCTCAGTCAGTTTTTCTAACATTTTAAGTGCGAAATCTATTTTATTTTCCTTTAAATTTTTTCCACTTTCACGTCTCCGCATTTTTTTGGTTATTATTCGTATCATATCCGTTATCGCCACTATCCATTGTTAGTCTATACGCGTTCTGGTTCCTGTAGTTTCTACAGCCCCACGAAAGAGTTAAAAGACCAGTTTTTCCGTTGGATATATATTCGCTACCAGGACTACAATTAACACTCTCTTTGTACTTCGTTTTTCGAATTAAATATGAATGGATATAAATTGTAAGCCGGTAACGTCGCAAATTATGTTGACGTACTTTGCCTGCTTCTATCGCAGTTATCAGCTTGTCGTAATTACTTTTATCGCTGAGGAATATTTACCTGGCTTTTCATAGTTTACAAATTATGGATTTATCACTCACTAAATTCAGATAAAAAGGAAATTTTCGTCATTAAATTATACTTACTACGTAAAAGACAGAAATTATAACGAGTTCATATTCATTTACACCAACGTTATGACCCGATCTTATCTGTTCGATAATACAGTGTGCTAACGCAGCCAGAAGACAGATTCATTCTTTTAAATGCACTAGTGGTTCTACTTTTAGGGTTTACAAATAGAGAATGAAAAAACAATATCTGATAAATATATTCTATAGCTATTCGAAAAAAATGAAATATTGTAACTGGCTTACCTCGTTTACTTTCGGTTTGTTGTGAATATTTTTAGCCCTATTTGCATATCTCAATGTTGACAATGTTTCTATGTAATCTCTACTCGACGGACTTACACATGCTATCATCAACGTCCTCGTGTTTCCTCCCAAAGAATCCTAAAAACATAAAAACACCAAATTAGAACTATACATCTAACATTTTAAAGATTTTAATAATAATAACCTTTTAACGTAAGTCACTTACTTGTAATAACCTTGTAAGTTTAGAGTCTCGATAAGGAATATGTTTCGCTTTGCCATCCACCAAGGCAGATATGACGTTTCCAAGAGCACTTAGGGATAAGTTAATTTTTGTGGCTTCTTTCAGTCTTTCTCCAGTGGCTCCTGTTTTAGTTTGTCTTTCAGATCCAGCTAAATCTACTAAATTTAGTTTACCTACAATAGAGATACAACACGTAGTATGGATAATAAGAAATAAGAATGTCACAATTTAAATGACGTAAGAACTCGTGACATGCGTCTAGTAAAAAGAAAGATTTTTTTATTGTGTCCTTTATTACCGATCAAAATGAACCTAACTTTATAAGTGGATATCTTGGCTTAAGATAAAGTTGTCACTTACTCTAGTAATGTGATGAGTTAATTCTTCAATGAAAGTTCCACCTTAGGTCAGTTGGCCAATGTCTTTTATCTTGTTGTAGCCAAAAAATCAGAACGAAATCTACTGGAAGTGTCAATGCTTTGCTTCTGTTCCTTTATCTCTTTTACTTGTTTCTCTCTATAATAACGCTAGAGCCCAAATCAAGTCTTGGCATCCATTCTAACTACATGACCAGCCCATCGAAGTCTTTAAAGTTTAACGGATTCTGAGATCGGTGCCTCTTTGAACAGTTGGTAGAGTTCAGGTTGTACCTGGATCTCCATGCTCCGTTTTCTTTAATAGGTCCAAATATCTTCCTAATTACTTTTCTTTCAAAGACTTTTAGCTTTCGTTTTGTGTTTTCTGTCATTACCCATGTCTCACATCCATATTATACTATTAGTATGATAATAGTTTTGTAGACCCTGAATTTCGATTTCCAGTGTATGTTTTTGGAGCAGTATATATGAGCGAGCGTAAATTAAGTTTTGTTTCCCTTTACTATTCTTCGTTGAATTTCTGGTTCTTCTATTCCATCCGTGTTTAATGCAACTCTGGTTTTTACCAAAATAGGAACATTAGATGCAAAGTATGATTCTTATTTTTTTATCTTACCTCAGAAGAGCTTGTCGTGAGAATTTTGTATAAAACCGTTTCCTTTCAATAACTTTCACCGAGAAGCTTTTGTGCTCTATGATGGTAGAATCTATCATTATTCTTCTTCTGACTACACAGGCCAAATCAACAAAAGTCACAGGTTCCAAATTACATCTAACATCATGAAGTTGATGATAGGGCTTCCAAGTCCGTTTAATTATCTATCTATCTATCTAATTAGCCTTCTTCGGTCCATCTTTGGACATAGGCCTCCCCAATCCTTTTCCATTCTTCTCTGCCTGTCGCTACAGTCATCCATCTAGAGCCCACGTGTTTCTTGATATCATCTGCCCATCTCATTTGGGGCCTTCCTCTGCTTCGTTTATATGCCCACGGTCTCCAACTTATAAGAATTTTGTTCCATCGGTCTTCTTTTTGTCTTATATTGTGTCCGGCTAATCTCCATTTCAATTTTGCAACTTCTTGTCTAACATCCCTCACTTTTGTTTTCTCTCTTATCCACTCGTTTCTCTTCTTATCCATTAGTCTTATGTGCAACATTTGTCTTTCCATTGGTCTTTGGGTTTTTATGATTTTGTCCATGTTTGCTTTTGTAAATGTCCACGTTTGGGAACCATAAGTAAGAACAGGGAGTACGCATTGATTATATATTTTGGTCTTAAGATGCTGTGGATATCTTTTGTTTTTAAGAATGTAGCTTAGTTTGCCAAATGCCGCCCATGCTAGTCTAACTCGTCTCTTGATCTCTGCTGCTTGGTTCTCTTTGTTAAGTTTTATAGTTTGACCAAGATATATATATATATATATATATATATATATATATATATATATATAATATAATCCTTAACTTGTTCTATTTCATCTTGTCCGATTCTCATTGTGATGTCTTCATCTGTATTTGTTATAGTTTTGGTCTTGCTGTAATTCATATTAAGGCCCAATCTTTTCAGCTTCTACGTCCAGTTCTTTCATCATTTCAAATAATTCTTCTTTTTTATCGGTTATCAATACGATGTCATCAGCGTACCTTAGATGGTTCAAGCGTTGTCCACAAATTTTTATATCTTTTTTTTCCCATTCTAATCTTTTAAAAGTATCTTCAAGAGCCTGATTGAAAAGTTTCGGTGATATTGTATCACCCTGTCTCACGCCTCTACTTATTTGTAATGATTTTGTTCCTTCATATACTTTAATTGTTGTTTTGGCTTCCTTATATATATATTGGTTATTAGTTCCGTATATCTGTGGTCAATTCGGCTGTTAATCAAAGAACTTTTCACTGCTCAATGTTCGAAACTGTCGAAAGCCTTTTCGAAATCTATGAACGCCATATATAGAGGAATGTGGTATTCATTTGCTCGTTCTATAAGTATTTTCATACTTAGTAAATGGTCACTTGTGCTGAATCCCTTTCTAAAACCAGCTTGTTCTTTCGACTGGTATCCATCGAATTTTGTCGTCAATCTATTGGTTAAAATTTTTGTTAGGAGTTTATACATTACATTGAGGAGTGTTATAGGACGGTAGTTTTTTATATCTGCTTTATCCCCTTTCTTGTGTAGTATAATGGTTACTGATTCCTTCCAGTTGTTTGGGATTCTTTTTTCTTTTAATATCCTGTTAAAAAGGGAATGTAGAGTATTAATTACCACTTTTCCACCATATTTCAGCCTCTCTGCAGTTATTGAATCTTTTCCAGACGATTTGTTGTTTTTCATTTCTTTCAATGCCTTCTTTATTTCTGATTTGCTTATTTCGGGCTGCAGCTCTGAGTTGACATTTTTTATTTTGACCTTAAGTTGGTTTTTAATTTCTTCTGGTGGTTCCTTTTTTGTTTTATATAATTCTGAGTAGAAATGGTGAATTATCTTTATGATTTCATCTTTAACGTTTGTTTCTATTCCATTTACATCTTTTATTTTGTTTATTTCAAACTTACCTAATTTCGGCCTTAAGCATTTCATATTTTTGTTGTTTTGTATTACTTCTTCTATTTTTATTTCTTGTTATTTTGTCTTATTTTCTTTTATCATTCTGCTTATTGTTTTATTATTTTTTCATATTTTATAGATTTCCTTTTGCCTTCTTCATTCAGCTTCCTTCTTTTATCCATAAGCTTCTTTGTTTCTGTTGATATACAGTTGTTCTTTTTTAGATCCTTCTTTGCTATTTCTTTTCCTGATGTAATCATTGTTGCTGTAAGTATGTTGTCTATTTCGTCTATATCTTTATCGTCACTGTCTAATCTTTGGGTAAGTTGTTCTTTTAATAGGTCTTTGTATATCTCTTTATATTGACCTAGTTTGTTTCTATCTACTAGATTCCAGTTTCTACTTATTTTTCTTTTCATCTCATAGTTACCGTCAATACTAATTTTTGCTCTGACCATCCTGTGATCGCTACCTGTTGTGAATCTGTTAAGAACTGTTACATCTGTAATGATATATCGTTCCGTGGACAGTATGAAGTCGATCTCATTTTTTGTGGATCCATTAGGGCTGATCCATGTCCACTTTCGTTGGGGCTTCTTTTTGTAAAAGGAGTTCATTGCGTATAGATGCTTTTCTTCTAGGTAGTTCATCAAAGTATCACCTCTATCATTTCTCTGACCATACCCGAAATCTCCTATTTTAGTTTCTTCTTTGTTTAGTTTTTTACCCAGTTTGGCATTGAAATCTCCAATTATTAGTGTAAGATGATTTTTATGTTCTTCCATAGCCTTTGATATATCTTCATAAAATAGTTCGATATTTTCTTCATCATAAGCTGTCGTGGGGGCATATACCTGGATAATTTTAATTGATGTTCTTCTTATTTTAAGTATGACATAGGCGACACGATCTGATATATCTTTGATAATTTGGACGTGCTTACTTATTTAATTATACCCCGTACTTATGTAGTATTTCATTGGCAGTGTATTTAGAGCCCGAAATTGTCTAGTCTAAGTTCTTTATTCTGTTTTTAATGACTAATGATCTAAGCAGCTATAGAGATCCTACTGGACCTTCTTCCGTTGCAAACCATAAGGAGGAGATGAGAATAACATAATTAAATTATACATTAATACAATCGACTGGGTATTATTTTTTCATCATCGGTCGAGAAGAACGGACAGAGAGCACTGAATTTAAACATTTGTCCTTCGAGCCGGTTAATTAAAATTGAATAAAAAGGAACAATTGGACCAATGATAACCTCTCTATCTAATCTAAAACTTACCTTTTCTAATATTTTCGTTATTATTTAAATTACTAATTTGTTCTACGCTGACTGAAAAAATACTATGAGACCTTGAGCTATTTTGGTTCATAAGAGTGGCACCGATCATCCTGTTTTTTGAGCCAACATTTAACAGATTTTCGCATTCGGCAGCGTTATGCACTGGCACTACAGATAAACCTGAAAATACAAAGGAGAAAGTACGGATACGAACCAAAATCATTTTTATTGCTTAGAAAAGAGCAAGTAATGTGTGAATTTGAGCTTACCTGGAACTGTAACGCCCTCATTTGGAGTTTCCTTTAACGATAAAGAGCTAACAGGTTTGTCGCTTGGCAGTAATAAGTCTCTTAAAAAATATGTGTTTATAAATATCCTTATTATAATATAAATGTGATCTACTTAATTTAATAGGAATTAACCACAATTTGAATTGAAAATCGTTTATTTTGATTTTTCCATTTTCACTGCGAAAATTCTTTTCAAAAATATTTCTAAATAGAAATTGAACCGTCAATTTAAAAGTAAATTCAATTAAAATTGTGAATAATTTGCATTACATATACTATAGTAAAATTCATTAAGCGGTGCAGGAAATATAAACATTAAATCGTGTCCGAACCGGTATGAACCGCCGATAACATCGGCAGACGAAATAAAGATGGACATTCCGGTTAGTTTTTAAATATTTTTGAAGAACTGTTACTTGCATTTATGCATAAAATATTCATTAATTTTATAAATCGGAGTATTTTTTCACTTACTTTGTATTCAGTGATAACATTAATTTATTTACTATGCAATAAACACGAATATTTAAGAAAAGAAAAAAAAAATAATAAAGTGTCATAATTATACTGTTACTTATCGGAACGAGTAAACTCATTTGGAACATCTTTAACAATTATCTGTTAAATTTATCGTTGTTTATATGCCCTGAACCGCTTAATGGAATAAGGTATAGATAATATAGAAATGCCACAAAAAATTTTTCAGAGTTATAATAGAAATATATTGTCAAAAAATTAAAATAAATTACACATATACTAGCCACAGAGCAGGCGTAGCCAGTTACAAAAGAAACTGGAAAACTTTAATTGAACACATTTCTTTAATAAAAATAACATAATAAGTTTTTTATGTCTTACCTTATTTGTTCATTGTATATCTCCAAATAACTTACTAATGCTAGATATTTTACGCCGCTAGTTACAGATATTGCTTCGAAAATATGTTCAAATGCTCTAGAGATCACTCCCTTTTGGGGACTGTTTTCCGCCTTTATTCCTTCCATCGTAAATGATTTCCCACAGCCGGTTTGGCCATATACAAATATGGTGGCATTATATCCTTCTAACACACTCTGCAAAATAGATGAGATACATGTTCTATAGAGTAGGATACATTTTAAATGGTTGAACGATTCAATACTCAAAATACACAAAATTAGTTAAAAAGCAAGAATAAAAATTAATTTGCTTACCTCAACGAGTGGATAACAGATATCGTTATATATAACTTCGGTAGTAGACTCTTGCCCGTAGGTCGAGTCGAATGTGAACTGTTTTGCAAAAGCTGGACCATCGTTGGGGTCCCATGTTTCTACCACGCAGTTATTTACCTTTACCACACACTGAAAATATTTTATTAGTTATTTTTCAAAACAAAAATATAAAATTTGTATTAATTTATATTATATTTAAATTGGTATCAAAGTGTGTACATTTGGAATGACTATTAAGTAAGCAGTGTCTTTTTCTGTTCTATTTATTCGTTTTATCATTTTGACAAAAAATGTTATATTTTATATAAATTCAATTTGAATAATAAATAAATTAATTAATTAAAACTTTGTGTTAATATAAACTTAAAAAGTCTAGGGATTGTGAGTATAAGACTTGTTTTCCCTAACATGCATGAATATGTGCTCTCACCAGCAACCCTTTCATCATTTGAATAATAAACTTTTCTCATAATTGCTGATGTGTTGGCTGTGAAAATCTCTTTGCTTTATTTTGAGCTCCACTATTTCTAATGAAAATGACCAATTTCGTAAATTTAATCAGCAAAAATAAATAAAGTGACTAAAGAAGAAAAAAAAAAGGGATGCATCAAGGAAACATGGGCAGACTACTTTCGATCCCTATTTGCTTAAGTTGCTTAAGAGGCGATAATGAACCACCAACACCAAAAGTGATGACGAACGAAGAAATAAACACTGAGGAGGAAGAGGTAGAGAAAACATTACGGAAATTAAAAAATAGAAAATCACCAGAAAAGGACAGAATCAGACCAGATCTGACAAAACAATTATAAAAACTAATCCAAAAAATTATTGAAAAAAAAAAATAGAATATCACAAGAATGGAGATCAAGCATTGTAATAGCTCTTTTCAAAAATGGAAACAAATTGAACCTGGAAGATTACAGAAGAATTAACTTATTAAACACGACACTAAAAGTAACAACCAAGGTGATAAAAAATAAACTGGATGAAATTATAACACTAGCAGAAATACAACAAGGTTCTAGGTCGGGAAGATCATGCATCGACGCACATACATAGATTTTAGATATTTAGGCGGCCAAAAGTCATTTTTTAAAAGTCGAAATAACGGTAAGCTATCAACCGTTTCGGTGAGTCAACAGTTCCACCCAATGACGTATAATATATAGACTAAGCGGTCCCCTATTCTCGCTATATAATCGAGTGTCCGAAAGATCTCTGCTCAAGATTGAAGGTATGTTTACCAGAACAGCGGCGTGCTCATTTAAATGTTAATGACAATAATTATTTTTTTAATTAAAATTAAATATTTATGATTTCTTTTTGTTCCCGTCTATAAGAGAAATAATTATCTTGATAAAATAGTATGGCATTTTACTAAAATAGTAAGTAAATAACTCTCAACAATTTAAAATAAAATTTGCTTGTGACATAAAATATATAAACACACAAAATGGAGAAAATGTTTTCATACGTCCACGATGTTTTCAAACACAAGATCAACTTCGTGATGCTTCGTCACCGTTGTTCGGTGGCTTCGTAAGAAATCATGAACTTCGTGTATCTTCGTATCAAAACAATAAACAATAACAAAGGTATTCATGTTTTGGACACTTTTTAAAGCGTTCACCGGGTCTATATATTATACGTCATTGGTTCCACCTACAATATAATATCCCCTCCACCCACGAACGAAGCGCCGGAGCTGGCCTACGGTCATTCGAATTCGACAGTGAACGAGTTTGTACGTTTTAGTTTTCGACGCTCTCCTAAACTTATAACTTTCTTAAGTGCATTATTCATTTCAAGCTTATTGTTTGGTTTTAATTTTAATGGATTGCGATAAATTTATCTTCTGCCAAAATGGCATATTTCTCATTGTTCGAGTCCCATCTTCGATATGGGCTTCCATTTTGGGGTTCTAGTACAGCGGCCCAATTTGATACTATTTTTAAGTTGCAAAAAAGAGCAATCCGTTATCTATTTGGTCTCAAACAAACAACTCATTGCAAGACCTACTTCAAAAATTACGGAATTTTGACGCTTCCCTCTTTATTTATTTTGGAAACGGTTTGTTTGATTCGAAAGCATCTAAACATTTTTCCCGATAGACCTGACCATGGCTACTCCATTAGAAATTCGGATTGTAACGTTTATTTGCCGATCCCGTCCACTCAGCTAGTAAAGAATTCTATTCTATATCGTGCAAAGAAACTTTATAATCACCTTCCAAGAGAAATTAAATCCGCAACATCCTTCATTAAGTTTCGTAAGGTGACAAAAATCTATCTCTCAGAAAGACCATATTACTCAGTTGACGAGTTTCTTAATGTATAACAAAGAAACAAAATTAGTATTGTTTATAATTACATTTGGGTGTCTCAAGCAGTGGCTACAATTTGTCTCATTTGTTGTTGTCTGTACAAATTATGTAGGTTATACAATAATTTTACTAATTTAGAATTGTGTTATTCTGTTTTTCACTATATTGTTTTTGTTTTATACTTTTTGTATTATTTGACTGATTTATTTTTTAGCTTTGTCCATAAAATTGTTCAATAATTTTTAGTGACAATAAAGCATATTTCTATTCTATAATACAGGTAAGAACTATTGTTTTTGAAAACACAATAACTCAGTTCACATTATCTATCAATAATTTGGAACACGACAAACATCACCTTGTTCATAATGTATTTTTATACATCAATTTATATTCAATATCTGTTTTAAAGTACTTCTTAGTCCGCCCCTGTCATAATTTTTATTAAAATAAATACTTGACATATGTAACTAAGTAATTCTATAAAAAACAGCCGCGCAAATTCGCGCTTTTTTGAGTTAAGCCTCTTTGAAATGCTCTATGTCAAATATTTCAAAATATTGAGTTTGCGTTATTTTGTATTAAACTCGTTTTTCATTTGTTTCAGGTCTACCTACTGCATCAAGTACTAAAGTAGTGACTCGTCAATATATATTTGACCAATTACAAAGTCAAAATTTACCAACATTAAATGAAAAACTTGACTATTTTGAGAATTTTCTCCTAATGCGTTATGGGCAAAACCAAGAGGCTAAAGATGTCTTCAAACAAAAATATTCTAATATAAAATCACAAATTAAGCAACGATGGGCAAAATCAAATAAACACCTAGGTGTTTTCCTGAAAAAATCAGGAGCAAAAAGCAAGAGAGGAAGTCTTTAGTGATAATTTGCAAATGGGGTTGTGACGGTGCCCAACAATCCAAATTTAAACAAGTTCCTTTGTACCTTTGCGCATTGTTTGTGGAAAAACCGTAGTAAAATTATATGGCAAAATCCAACCCCTTCTTTGTCAAAATTTTGCCGGTCAATTCGATTTAGATTTGTGAAAGAAACAACAGATGTAACTAAAGAAGAAATAAAATATATGCAGGAGTCTATTAAACAACTAAACTGTACAGTTGTTACGTTAAATGAAGAAGAGTTTTCGTTCGGACACCAACTCACAATGAATATGATTGACGGTAAGGTGTGAAACGCAGCCACAGACACAAAGTCAACATCCCAGTGCTACATTTGTGGGGCTACCTCGAAGAACTTTAATGATTTGTCAATGAAAAATACTGTAAACCCTCAAGCTTTAGAATTCGGTTTGTCAATATTACACGCGCGGATCTGTATTTTTGAAAGTATTATACACCTATTATACTACCTGTAAAAAAATACAGGGAAAGAAAAAGTGAAGAAGAAAAGGCATTAGAAGTCCAAAAGAAGTCGGAAATTCAGGAGAGGTCTCGGAATGAAACCGGACTACTCGTTGACATGCCAAAGGGCAACTTTAGCAACACCAATGATGGCAACACAAGCCGCAGATTTTTTAAAAACCCTGAATTGGCTTCAGACATTACAGGAATTAGCTTTGATCTGATTTACAGATTTAAAGTTATTTTAGAAGCTATTTCAAGTGGCCACAAAATAGATGCTGATAAATTTGATACGGATGCGTACGAAACAGCAAAATTGTATGTGAAACTGTATGATTGGCACCCAATGACGCCAACCATGCACAAGCTATTGATTCATGGAAGCCAAATTATAAAAAGTTCGCTACTTCCAATAGGACAGCTATCAGAAGAAGCTGCAGAAGCCCGGAACAAGCATTTCCGATCATACCTGTTAAATTTTGCTAGAAAGTTTTCTAGGGAGGAGCTAACTAAGGAGTAACTTAGATATATATTATAGGCTTTTGTTAAGTTCAGATCCCTTTATTAGTTGCTCGAGCTAAATAAAAAAACCTTCACGCAAGGCATTTCTATCTGAAACGATTGAACTTTTATTACCTGCTGACCCAAACACAGAGTCAGTGGAGACGTCTGAACCGGAAGATAATGATTATTAATTTATTTTTCTTTATTGTTAATTCGAGTTTTCATTCATTTGTATTTTGTAACTATTACTGTTTTTTATAACATGACAAATATATTTGTTGTAAAAAATATTTTTTTTCTTTACTACAACTTTTTCTTTAATTTAATTGAACGTAGAATCAAAATTACCCCAAAAATAATTTTGGCCGCCTAAATCTTTGAAATCTATGTATGTGCGACGCTATATTTATGAGGCAAGTGGAAGAAAAATCGTCAGAATATAACAAACTGGCATATTTACGTTTCGTGAACCTTAAGAAGGTCTTTGGTAGGATAAAACTAAAGGATTAACTAAAGGTTATCGACTTGTTGTACGCAAGGGAAATATCTCTAGGAATAATCAAAAACAATCCAAAATATCTACCAGAACTACACAATAAAATTAAAAGTAGAAGAATAACTCATTGACTAAATCGAGGTAATGGGATACGACAGGATTCCCTAAGCTGGATGAAACAATATGGAGAAATAAACGTATCGGGAAAAAATGAAAAGCAAAATTAAAAAAAAACAGTCATCAGACCAATATTGACATACGACGCAGAAACTCGACCCATAGAGAGAATATAAAAAATGAGCAAATAAAATAAAAAAAGCAAATAAAAAGAATGCTAGAAATAACATATTATTGCTAGATATAATACCCTTAAAAATATTGATAGTAAGACACTATAGACAAAACTAGAAGTACAGATATACGACGCAGATGCAAAATGGAGAACATCACAAACTGAAGATTTCACGATATTCCAGAATATAAATACCACCCTTATAAAAGTTGTCCAGAAACTGTACCAAAAAAACACTGCCAGAATAAAACCAAAATGGCCTCTTTCAAAAGGTTTTATTATCAACTTAGGACCAAAGCAAGGATTCTCACCGACGCTCTTTTACCTCTATCTCGAAAAAGCTTTTGAAATTTGGAAACGAAAATGTAAAAATATGGATATACCTCTTAATAATACAACGATATACACAATATGATTTGCAGACGACCATATAGTACTTGTACAGGTTTGTGAAGAAGCTGAATATATGATGCGAAAATTAAGAGAATACAAAAAGAGAGTCTTTTGAGAATGCAAGTGCAAACAAAGCATGGTACTTGAGGAGTATCAACAAGAAATATAACAATGTAGGAAATATTATACCTAAATAATATATCGTGGGATAGAAACAGTAAAAAAATAAACAAAGAACATATAACAACATCATAAAAAGTATAACAACTTATAGCAGTGAGGTGTGGCCTCTAAAAGAAATAACTCTTAAAACCTTGAAATAGATTTTTGAAGACGTGCTGCTGATAAACCAAGGTTAGCTAGGGCCGATGATCTAAATAACATTATTATAGGAACGAAGGAGATTCGAACGAACAAAGAAAAATTTAGCATAGATATTTCACACAAAACCTCTAAATAAGCGAGAAATACGGTGGCAATATAAATAGAGATGAAGTGACGAAGAATCTACGAAAACTAATTGGAAGAAGCAAGCAGCTTTACGGCAGCTGTAAAAAAGAAACTACGAAAAATAGTGGAGAACAGAATGGAATATGAACAATCAGTATTCAGAAAAGTATAGCCTTTTCGTTTTAAACATTTTTAGTCTGTTTATAATAATGTTAATTGCTATTTCGTTTGATATTGATTCCGCCGATTAGATATTTACGCAGAAAATGAATAGAAATCTTTTCGCTTGTTATGTTATAACAAATTTGTCATTGAAAATTTGTCGTTAGAGTAGCGGTAACATCGGGAATTCAGATATTGTAAAGTGTAGTAGTCGGAAAGCAGATGAAGTTGTGAACGGGAAAGATCTTTTTTGGTGAAAGTTCCAAAAAAACCGGCAAAAATCTTCGTTTAATTCCATGAGTTAGAAAGAGGTGAATTTAATCTCAAAATGCTATTTGGCAGTCTTTGTAAAGTGACAACCGCCTTTTGCTGTATTCTGTGCCACGTGGTTTGAAAAACAGCGTTTTCAAGCGTTTAAGAGGTCGACATGGTTTCAAGTGAAAATTAAGTAGCTGATTTTTGAAGAATACATATTGTTATCATCAGGATAACCTGAAGTCCAATTCGATATTTGACCTTCCCAAGATTTATCCAGTTTCCATCTCATATGGGTCGAATCCAATCATTTGAAGTTTGTGTGGACAGTGTGTTCCACAGAAAATTTCAAGGTAATAAACTATCTTAATAACTTAAAAGAAATACATAGCCAGTGAAGCAGTTTTGTTAGATTTTTCTAAGTAAAATAAACATTATTCGTTAATATACTAAGAATTGCTTTCGCTACAAATTAAAAAAGTTATAAATAAATATAAGTTTTATGGATCAGCTAATTGTCATATTTTAGTTTTCTTTTAAATAAAGTTGACTTTGATAAATAATTAATAATTCAGTCAGTATTATCTTTTTTCTGTCATTTGGTACAAAACCAAAATTTAAATTCTGTTTTGTTAAAAGGTTAAACTCAATGTAAGGGTTGTTGATAAATTTGGATTTTATTTGTAATAACTGTTTATGTGAAATAATATGTAATGTTTCTCTTTAAACCAGGGGTTTAAATTAATTCTTTTTAAAAAGATTTTTACCCCTTAAAATTCTTCTAGGAAAGAAAAGCATTTCTTTCTAACCAGAAAGAAGATTTTTTAAACGGCGTCCTTTTAAATAGTTTAGGAATCTTCTTGTGTAGTGTTGCCCAAAAAATCTCTGTAAGTATTTCTTTTATTTCTTTCTTCTGCGGTTAGTTTTTCCAGTCCCTCAAATAAAGAAAATCCACAAATCCTCAAATCCACGACCTAGCTCTCCAACCAAAACACGAGTAGCCTTTCGCAAACGTTTCAATTTATTTGCTTACCCTATCTCCAGCCCACTAATTTTTCAGTTGCCCCTTTCAACCCCCTATAAGCAATTATGTATTGTTACAAGTGACACCCAACGTGGTAACCAAATAAAAATTGCTACAAAAGGAACAAGCACAACAGATACTTTTTCCTTAATGAGGAACGTAATAGAGAAAAAATAGAAATAGGAGAGGAAATATACATAAAATTTGGGGATCTGAAAAAAATCATAGAGTTCATACAAAGAGAGAAGATTTTGAACTGAAAAAGAAGACCACATAAAGAAGAAATAAAAGAGGGTTCTCTACTCATATTTAATAATGCAGAGAACAACCAGTTAAGTTGGTACGACCACATTTGTAAAATGGACGAGATAGACTGACCAGAAGAGCATACAAAAAAAAAAGAACAACAAATAGAAGAAACGAAAGACCCGAGAAAATATGTACCCAACAAATATTCAGTGTAGAGCAACAATAGAGAAAAAACTATGAGAGAGCTGACCAGGGAAAGAAAGTAGTAGAAAAAATGGTTGAAGAGTTGAGACAACACAATATCGATGACTTCTGGGGGGGGGGGTATAATGCGTCATTAACTAAAAGAAGATTCCGTCAACTTTGTTTCTGTCGTCTCTCTATTTCCATGTTGAGAAAACCAGAAAACTTCCTCCCTTTTTTTTCTTTTTTTTGCTTAGGATTGGTCTTTAGATGGTGACCTTGTCTCTTCATTTTTAAGATCTTCTGATTCTTCTTCTTCTTAGAGTGCCTGTCCATTCCGAACGTTGGCGATCATTCTGGCTATGATGATTTTGTTGGTTGCTATACGAAATAGCTGTGTTGAGGTCTTTCTATACCATGCTCTCAGGTTAGCAAGCTAGGATATCCTTCTTCTGATTCAGTGCTCTAAAATCTTTATTTTAAACTAGTTATGTGATTTCCCATATTTTATATTTTATTGTAAGTCTGTACTTTTATCTTCTTTCGAATTCAAATGTTTGTTTTCCCGTCATTTACTTTTATTCCAAGCATATGCTTTTCCATTTGTCTATTCTTCAGATTTTTTGTTTTCTTTCTTCTATACTTGACTCTTTTATGATATAAAGTTCCTATGATAAGATTTTATTTCATGCCCATGTTCATACAGACTTCTCCATTCATTTAATTTTTCTCAGACTTTTGTTATCATTCGCAAGGTCTCCTTAAATTAAATTTGTTTTCTCATATTTCTGCAAATTATAACTGCTAATGATTGTATACAAATTTTTTTTTTAAAAATGATTTACAGAAAGAGAACATTACACAAGCAAATTACAGGGCAAGTTTTTTATCATAAAACCTTAGCCTTATAATCTTTTTATTTATTCAGATACCCTATTGTGTTGATTTCTAAAGAAAAATCTATCTAGTCGTCTGAATAAATGTTCCACAACTTTCAACTACACTTTTCAAGGTCTCATTATCGATTGTAGAGGTTCGTCATTGTCTTTCATTCAATTTCTGAACACCTTGTAATTACCTTATGTATATTTGTTTTATTAATTCAATTCTACTGAATTAAATAATAACTGACAACAATCAATTTGTAGTCGAAAAGTTTCCCTTGAGTGGCCATCCATTTCGTTGTGTGTTTTAGATATTGTTACGACATGAAATCACATTAATTTATGATAATGAAAATAGGAAATTTGTATTTATAAATTATGATGAAAACGACAGAATAATAACTGCTTGGAAAAATGACTAGCGAACTGTGATGAGTAGCAAATTGTGTAGGACACCATGGCTTGAGTACTCGCAATCACAGAGGAGACCATCTAATTTAACTCTACTAAGAAAATAGCATGATCATCTCAAATACATTCTTTAAACTTCCAAAACTCAGAACGTTATACCTCGATATATTGAAAATTTAAGTATTTTGCCCATTTCATGCTATGGTAGAACAAGTAGAACCTATGGACTGGATATAAACACCAGTAAAACCAAGCTAATGATCATCAGCAAGCAAAACATATCTGGAGCAAATCTGTATGTGAACCAAATGAGAATTGAACGTGTCTCACAATACAATTACTTGGGAACTATAATCAATGAGTCGTGGGACAATACAAAAGAGATTAAATCTCACATCGGAAAGGCCAAAAGTGCATTCTTGGCTATGAGCTCTGTGTTCAAAAGCCATGACCTCACCTTGATAACAAAAATAAAGGCTCCTTAAATGTTACGTATACTCAGTGCTTCTGTATGGAGTAGAAACGTGGACATTGAAGGCGGAAACTCTATCAAAACAGGCGTTTGAATTATGGTTACTTATACAGAAGAATCCTAAAGATACCATGGACAGACATAGTCACCAATGAAGAAGTACTGCGGAGGATGAACACAACCGCGGATTTGGTCAACATTGTGAAGAGCCGTAACCTGGAGTACTTGGGACATATTATGAGAAATCAAGGCAGATACGAGCTACTCCAATGCATTTTGCAGGGTAAAATTGAAGGAAAAAGAGCCCCAGGACGAAGAAGAATATGCTGGCTTGCTAACCTGAGAGCATGGTAAAGAAAGACCCCAACACAGCTATTTCGTATAGCAACCAACAAAATCATCATAGCCAGAATGATCGCCAACGTTCGAAACGGACAGGCACCCTAAGAAGAAGATGCTATGGTCTTATGGATGAATATGGATTTAACACACATTCAACTTACTAATGATACGCTACTGAGTTTGCGTCTTCAATATTTAAACTGTTTGCCGCTAATTTGAGAAATCGTCACAAATGCCCATTCGCGAGCAAGGAATTAAAATTCTAAACTTGCTTCCTTTCATACCGCGGAGGTGGTTAGATTTTAAATCATCTCCAATTTAGCATCTTCAAGTAGATATGAGAAAGTTGGTTTGTCTGCTATGTTATGGCGAATAATTTTAGGAATTAGAGAAAGTTGGACCATATGTCCATATGTAGTAAATCACTAGTTAGCCACAGGGCTTCCCAGGTCGTAAGCCAGCGAAATCCCTGTGATGTAAATAATAGAACACTTTTAAAAATTGCCACAAGAGGAAATATGAGAATTGCAACATGGAACGTGCAAAGCTTACTACAATCAGGTAAAGTAGATAATACTGCGATAGAAATGGAAAGATTAAATATCGAAATTCTAGGAATAAGCGATGTACAATGGCCAGGGTCTGGAAAACAACGGACTAGAAACGGAGCTATATATTATAGTGGATATTCTGATAGAACAAACCGATATGGTGTGGCCATAATGGTAAGCAAGGAAATAGATAAATCCGTACTTGGTTTCACCCCGCTTTCGAATCGCATTATAATGCTACAAATTAACACCAATATAGGGAAAATGAATGTTATTCAAGTATATGCACCAACAGCTGACAAGGAGGAACAAGAAATAGAAGACTTCTACGAGCAATTAGAAACAATAATGAAAACAACAAAAAAACGTGAAGTTCTGATACTAATGGGTGACTTTAATGCCAAAGTGGGCAGAGGAAGTGTGGATAGTTGTGTTGGAATGTATGGATTGGGAGAGCGAAATGATCGTGGTGAAAGACTAATTCAGATGTGCCAAATAGAAGAACTAGTAGTTATGAATACAATGTTTAAATTACCAAATCGCCGGCTCTACACGTTGAAAGCTCCTGGAGACAGCAAAGATAGAATCATAAGAAATCAGATAGATTACATCTTGATAAGGAACAGGTACAAGAACTCTATTACAGTAGTGAAGACTTACCCTGGAGCAGATGTAAACTCGGACCACAACCCAGTAGTAGCAAATATGAATGTAAGATTGAGAAAACCATTAATGAAAAGATCTAGACCACAAATATGCATTGATAAGTTAAGAGAACCAAATACATACCAAGAAACTCAAAACAAAATAAATCAGAGTATCCAAGAAATAAAACAACAAAATTAGAACACTACAGATATTGACACAAAGTGGAAGAATATAAAGAACGCAATCGAGACTGTGGGACGGAAAACTTTAACATTTACAAAAGCTGCCAAACAAGAATGGATGACACAAGAAATTCTCGAAAAGATGGACGAAAGAAGAACACATAAAATCAAAGATAAAATTAAATATCAAGAAATTAATAAACAAATAAAACAGAAAATAATACAAGCTAAGGAAACATGGATGTCCATTAAATGTCAAGAAATCGAGGAATGTGAGGCAAGGTATGACACTTTCAACACCCATAAGAAGGTTAAAGAAATGATTTCAGGAAATCGTAACAAACCAATCGGGATATTAAAAAATGCAGATGGTACCACTATAACTGAAACGCAAGACAAACTACGTAGATGGAAAGAATACATTGAACAACTATTTTATGATCAAAAAGTAGAACAATTATTAGAAGTTAACGGAGAAACCACGGGACCAGAAATAATGAAAGAGGAAGTTATGTATGCTATAAAACACACAAAAGGCAGAAAAGCTCCAGGACCCGATGAAATACCAATCGAACTATTGAAGATAATTAATGAAGATAATATTGATGTCTTGGTAGACCTTTTTAACTCCATATACAAGACGGGACACATACCCAAAGAGTGGCTTCTCTCAACTTTTGTGACGATTCCAAAAATCACAAATGCTAAAGATTGCAATGACTATCGAACAATTGCGTTAATGAGCCACACATTGAAAACCTTCCTTAAAATCATACATAACAGAATCCACATGAAATTAGAACAAGAAATAAGTGATTAACAGATGGGTTTCAGAAAGGGTCTAGGAACTAGAGAAGCATTATTTGGAGTCCATGTTCTGACACAACGATGCTTGGATATGAATCAGGACATATATGCTTGCTATATAGATTTCAAGAAAGCTTTTGATAGAGTTCAACATGAGAAGCTTTTAAGTATTCTTAAGACTAAAAACATTGATAGTAGAGATCTACAAATTATATCGAATCTGTATCAAAACCAGAAAGCAAGAGTAAGAGTCGAAGGAGAACTGACAGAGGAAGTAAGTATACTTAGAGGAGTTCGACAAGGGTGTATCCTTTCACCACTCTTATTCAACGTCTACAGTGAAGTGATTTTTCAAGAGGCTTTATTGGATATCGTGGAAGGTATTTATGTCAACGGAAATAGCATTAATAATATTAGATATGCCGACGATACTGTCATATTTGCAAGTGACATGGAAGATCTACAGTACATAATACAACATGTATACAATGCATGTGAAAGTTACGGACTGCAAATGAATCTCAAGAAAACGAAATCAATGATATTCTCAAAAAAACCACAAAATGTAAATAACCTGATCATCAATAATACAACGATAGAAAGAGTAAAAACATATAAATATTTAGGAACGTGGCTAACCGAAGATGGAGATCAAGTAAAGGAGATCAGATCTACAATAGAAATGGCAAGAAACACGTTCATAAAATTGAAGAAATTACTTTGCAACCGTAACCTTAATCTAGAGATTCGCACAAGAATGCTACGTTGTTACGTCTTCTCTACTTTACTATATGGCATGGAAGCGTGGACAATAAAGCAGTCTGAAATCAAAAAATTAAACTCCTTTGAGATGTGGTGCTACAGGAGAATGCATAAAATATCGTGGATTGAAAAAGTAACTAATATAGAGGTGTTACAAAGAATGAAGAAAGAATGTGAAGTCATAAAAACTGTTAAAATTAGAAAGATTCAATATCTGGGACATTTAATGAGGGGTGAGAAGTACGTATTACTGAGGTTGATTATGCAAGGGAAGATACAAGGGAAGAGAAACCCAGGACGACGCAAAATGTCCTGGCTAAGAAATTTGAGAGAGTGGTTCGGCTGCAGCTCATTAGAATTATTCAGAAATGCGGCCAACAAAGTTAAAATAGCGATGATAATTTTCAACCTCCGCTAGGAGAAGGAACCCGAAGAAGAAGAAGAAGGACCATATGTCACCATATGTCCTTACCATAAGGATAAGCGAAAAACATCCAAAATTCAGATGAGAATTACTACTTGGAATATCAGATCACTCAACTCAAGGGACCAAGAAATAAATGAAAGAGTGCTGAAAGAGAAACAAAATAGACATTTGTGTTCTACAGGAAACAAAAAAGAAAGAAAAAGGTCAATCAAAATTAGGTGAATACACACTAATCTATAGTGGAGTAGCAAAAGAAAACAGGGCCAAAGAAGGTGTAGCCTTACTAATACACCAAAGGTACCAAAATCACAGCAAAGAGTGTCAATACATATACATTTAATAATATCCGTGGACAAAGATCTATGATAGATTATATTATAACCAACAGATATATACATCCATCAAAAATAATCGACGTAAGATGCCTCAACTCAGCAGATGTAGGTAGCGACCATAGCCTAGTATTATGTAAAATAAGAATAATCCTGAAATACTTCCCACCCAAGAGAGCGGCGCCAACACAAACAAAAATCAAAGTCGAAGCACTAAATTCGGAATCAACGGTATACTTATAGAGGTAAAGAATATCAGAGAAGATCGCTGGGAATGAATTATTAGAAAACAATAACATCGAGTAAAGGTAGAAAAAAACTTAAAAATAATATAATTAACGCAGCAACAGAATCACTTGAAGAGAGAGGAAAGTACCGAACACTAACATATCAAAAAAGAAAACACCATGGTTTATAGAGGAAGTGAAGACAAAATGTGAAGAAAAGAAGAAAGCCTTTTTACAATACAGAACACAACAAACATAACAGGCATACAACCACTATAAACGAATCAGAAATGAAACTAATACTTTAGTTAGACAAATAAAAAAGGAACACTGGCAGAGTTTCTCAAAACAGATGGAACACGATTTCTACGGAACACAAAAAGAAATATGGAGAATGATCAGAGCACACAGAAAAGAGATAAACGAACTAATAAAAACGAAACACATTCAGAAGGAGATGGGTAGACTACTTTCGATCCCTGTTTGCTAAAGGTGACGATGATGAACCACGAACACCAGAGGTGACGACAAACGATGAAATAAATATTGAGGTGGAAGAGGTAAAGGAAGCATTAAGGAAATTAAAAAATAGAAAATCACTAGGAGAGGACAGAATATCAAACGAACTTCTAAAGTACGGAGGACCAGATCTGAACAAACAACTATCAAACTAATTCAAAAAATAATAAAACAAAACAGAATTCCTCAAGAATGGAGATCAAGCATCCTAATACCTATCTTCAAAAAGGGAGATAAATCGGACTCGGAAAATTACAAAGGAATTAATTTGTTAAACTTCTTCTTCTTTAGGTACCATCTCCTCTAAGGAGGTTGGTAATCATCACAGCTATTTTCACTTTTGAGATTGCAGCTTTGAACAAGTCGATGGAACGGCAAATAAACCACTTTCTCAGATTGTTGAGCCAGGAGATGCGTCTTCTTTCAATACTTCGTTTTCCCTGCATTATGGTTTGTAGCAACACATATTTATCCACGGTCACGTTATGAGATGGTAATCTCATAACGTGGCCGAGATATTGTAACTTTCTTATCTTAATTGAATTCATGATTTCCATTTCCTTTGTCATCTTTATGAGGACCTCAACATTTGTTATTCGGTCTACCGCAAAACACGCCTAACATAACACTAAAATTAACAACTAAAGTGATAACAAATAAATTGAATGAAATTATAACACTAGCAGAAGAACAACAAGGTTTTAGGTCGGGAAGATTAAGCACCGACGCTATATTTATAATGAGGAAAGTGCAAGAGAAATCATTAGAATACAACAAACCGGCATATCTATGTTTCGTGGACCTTGCAAAGGCATTTGACCGGGCCAAATTAAAATACGTTATCCACGTACTGTATGCAAGAGAGATACCTCTAGGAATAATCAAAACGATCGAAGATATCTACCAAAACAACACAATAACAGTAAAAGTAGAAAAAATACTAACCGACCCTATTGAAGCTGGCAACGGGATAAGATAGGGAGATTCCCTGAGTCTTCTATTGTTCAACCTGATTATGGATGAAATAATACAAAAAGTAAGAACTAAAAAAGGATACCAAATGAGAGTAAAACTTAAAATAATATGCTATGCAGACGATGCAATACTATTGTCTCAAAGTAAAGATGATTTTGCATCAATTTAATATAACCGCCAGAAAATTTAACATGTTAATTTCTCCAACAAAGAGAAAATGCATGGTTACAACAGCAAATTAACTAAGATGTAAATTGGAGCTGACAAGTCAGATAATAGAACAAGTGATGGAGTTTAAATATTTAGGCATCACATTATCTAGCTACGGAAAGCTCGAAACCGAAGTGGAAGATCAAGTGAATAGAACAAACAGATCCTCAGGCTGCCTAAATGAGACAATATGGAGAAATAAAAATAACGGGAAAGAAACGAAAGGCAGAATTTACAAAACAGTCATCAGACCAATAATGATACAAACATGACCGTATAAGCGGCAGAAACAAGACCTGAGATACAGAGAGGACAAAAAGGATATTAGAAACAGCAGAGATGACAACACTTCAACACAGAAAACACAGAAAAATTGATGGTAAGATACTATGGGATAGAGCTAGAAGTACAGATATACGACATAGATGCAAGGTGGAGAACATCAAAAACTGGGTAAGAAATAGAAGAGTCGAACGTAACGATCATATAAGCTGAATGAGAACAAATATAGTAGTAAAGACGGCAAGAGACGGTTCCCCAATAAGAAGACAAAAAGTAGGAAGACCACGAAAACGATAAAATGACAACTTACTGGAGGCACATTGAAAAACAGACAGAGTCATGTCTATAAAAAGAAGAAGAAGAAGAAGTTACATTTTAATAAACACAGTACCAGTTTTACTTGATAAATAAACTACAGTGCCGGTTTGTTTTCTCGTTTGCTATTTTAGAGTTATTGTCAAACGATCATCAGTTGCTTAACCAAAGTTGACGTTTATAAAAATGTCCAGGTCATTTTATTGCAAAAAAGTGTTCTAAACAGAACATCCATCCCACAAAATTATCGACCCATAAGCCTACTCCCGTATCCATACAAAGTTCCCACAAAAATGATTACTATAATACTATAATAATTTTCAATTAATTAAAGGCGATTCATTGGCAACATTACACTTAAAGGGATCAACCGATATTCCCCTTGTTATGTTTTAAAAATTCCACCATTCAAATAAGATTACTCCACTCTCCATAATATACAAAGGTCATTGTAGTAAACAGATTGTGCCCCAATTTCTCCCATATTAGTGATATTTGGGTAGTTACTGTGGGTAGCTGCCTTTTAAATCTGATAACGGTTGTTTTGCGTTGGAAAAGTAGATATAGGAATCTGTACACTGATTAACCCTTCTGGCCAGAGGTTAGTACATGGTCATATTGTAGTTTTAATTGTTGTTTATTTCTAGTTAATATAAAAATTAAATTATGCGTCTTACATAATTTTAATTTTTGTTGCTATAGAAATTAAATTATTCCTCTTTCGTAATTTTTACATAGTTTAGATTAATTTATTAGTTTTAAATTTAACTTTATGTGTTAGTATAATATACAGGCAGATATTCTAATATGTTTCTCTTTGTAGGGTTTTCATTTCATTACACTTTTTTCTCACGTCCTTCTTCGTGGTTACCTTCCTCGCCATTGATTTGCTCCACTTTATGGACTTGGGAACTCATCGCTTGATACATCCGCTAGTTTTATTGTAAGCACTTTGTTAATTGTTAATGTTCGTAGCTCTATACCAATTTTAGTTTTAATTGTAAGTAGTACCTACTGCAATTCCAGTTCTTCGATGTTATAACTGATATAACTTGCAAGAATCCTTAATTTTTGGAGTAACTAGTTACTGTGTATCTTAACAATGTTAGGGTTACAACTAATATCAAAGAAAAGAGTCAAATATTTGGAAGTGACCGTACACTAATATGCCGGATGGGGGAGCATATACGGGTGGTAGTCCAGAAGACAGCGAAGAGAGCGGCTGCGATTGGGAGAGTGATGACTAAAATTAGAGGGCCCAAATCAGAAAGGAAGAGGGCCTTACAAGGTGTTGTGCAATCAAACATCCTTTACGCGGCACTATTTTGGAGTAAACCAATAGAGACACCAACCTACAAAGGGCTCATGATGAATACAATGTTCCACTGTATTTGCCTTTGATGAATATTACTGAAGGCATTTGATTCAGTAGAATGAAGGGTCGTATCTGATGCAGTGGATAACACGACCATAGACTATAGATCTAAAAACAGATATACGAAAAGGCTACATTAGAAATAAAAATTGATGAGAACACAAAATCTAACAAAATACAATCTCAGAGAGGAGTGAGATAATGCGATACGATTTCTCCGAAAATACTTACATTTCCCCTAGATGATATTTTCAATCAGCTTAACTGCGAGCAACAAGTTTTAAATATTAACGAACTATCTCTGAGTGATCAAGACAAAGGACAAACAGTTTAAAAATTACTATAAATTTGAAGAAGCTACATAAAGGGTGACAACAGGAGAGAGGAGAAGGGGAGAAAATGAGAATAACTCGTACTGGGAATAATTTTAAATAAAGGATCGCGTACGCAATGAAGATATACGTAGAAGAACAAAAGTAGGGGAGGTAATACAACGTGCTGCTGAATTGAAATGGTCTTGGATAGGATATGATAGTCCGAAAAACGTAGACTAAAAGAAAGACCAAAACCTACATAAACGGATAAAGTGAAAAAAGGTGCTAGAAAAACTAGTAAATAGAACTGAAGTGTGAAAAGACCTGGGAAGATTGGAGATCTATTTAGATCCAACACAAGTGTTGATGATAATTAATTATTGTAGTATCAAGTTCAATAAAAGAAAATATTAAATTATGCTTGTGCATAATAAACTTTTAATTCAACTTACCTGACAGTTGAGCGATGTTTCTGTTTTGTTCATAGGCCGACATCTTACTATGACCTTAACGTTTTCTGCCATACCAAATTATTCAAGTCATCTGAAATCAAGGAAAGTGTTACTAAAAATTACATACAAATATTAAGTAGTTCCTTTTAGTCATAATATCTATACATGGTTCTTAAGTACTTATTTGTACAAAAAGAAATAGTAAAATAATTTAATAATTTAATATTAATATTTAATAATAATTTAAAATATTATGACTTAAGCCAACTTGCTTTAATAAAATGTTGATATTAAGAAAGATACAGGGTTAAAAGAAAGATACAAGTTAAAATTTAAAATTTAATTTTTATTTATGAATTATAATTTGATGCATACATTGATGTAGCTAGATAGAGGTCGCCACATTTGCGCGTAACTTTTTGGCTCTTCAAGTAGCGGTATTTTTGCAAAAAAAGATATATTATTCAACAAAAAAAGACATACTTGTTGATAACTTTAAAACTCAACAGCTTTTGGGATAATTGGATTTTGCAAATCAGCTGCATACCTCTGATTTAACCCAATTACTCCAGGCAAAGAAAAAATAAAAAAACATGTATGCTTCTGAATTTTGATATGAAATGCTTTTAACTGAAGTTAATAGTTTCTGATATATTAAAGAAAAAATGGTATGCGCTGATATTTTTTTATCAGTAAGATAATCAATAAAGCGTTGTAGAAACAATTTACGTTTTATATTAAATTAAAATCCAAATTGAAATAGTTTAACTAATTAAAAATAAACTTTTGGCAAAGTAAGTGTTCGTTATGTACACCCTTTTTTAATGCATTTATCAATACGTTCTATAAAAGATCTTCTTCCTTTATTTTTTGCCTCCACCTTTGGTTATCTGTGGCTGATCTTCTCCGTAGACTTACTCCTAAAAGGAGTTTGCGTCGCTGTTTACTGTGTCTTTCCAGCTCTTTCTTAGCTTTCCAACCGGTTTCTTTCCCTGTATTCTAGCATTCACTGCTCTTTTTGGTAGCCTTTCGTCTCCCATTCTTATCACATGTCTGGCCCATTGCAATCTTTGCATTCTAATGAAATCTGACAAAGATGCATCCTTATAAAGTTAATAAAGCTCATTATTGTATCGACTTTTGAAGATTCCGTTTTCCCTCACAGGTTCTAGTATTCCCGTCAGTACTTTCCTTTCGAATGTGTCGAGTTTGCTTTTGGATGTTTCTTTCAGAACCCATGTTTCACTGTCATAGCATGCTGTTGGTCGAATTGAGGTTTTATAGATTCTCATCTTTGTATTTCGGTGGACATTTTTAGATCGAAAAATATGGGAAAGGGCAAAATAATTTGTTTGCCTGCGTTATTTTCTTCCGTATTTCTTCATTTTCTGATCAGTCGGCATATATTTTTACTCCCAGGTATGTACAATTTCCAACCGTTTCTTTTCAACCATTATTTTTGTTTTTTCTGTGTTAATTTCCAGACCTAGCCTTTTTGTTTGTGTTTTTAAATCTGGTATGTTTCCTGTGCTCTTGTTAATGTTCTAATCATAATATTAATATCATCGGCATAAGCGACCAGTTGAACCGTTCGGTTGGTCAGTAGGTTTCATCTTCCAGTTGGCATTTGTCTAACCACATACTCCAGTGCCAGGTTAAATAGAGTAAAAAGTGTCATGTTTCCATTATTTATTCAAGGTCTGTGTGACTAAATATTTGATCCAGTGTCGATGTTTCCCGTCAGAAGCCCATCTGATACTCTCCAATATTTTTTTCTGCTAGTGGTTGGAGCCACTGGTTTAGAATATACCTGAGGACTTTATATGCTGTATATAGTAGAGAAATTTCACGGTACTTTTTGCACTGGAGTTTGTCTCCTTGTTTATAGATCGGGTATACGATACTTTTCTTCCAGTCGTCGGGTATTTTTTCTTCTTGCCATATGTCTTTGATGAGCGCGTGGATGTGAGTTGCTAGGTGGTCGCCACCTACCTTATACAATTATGCTGGTATTTCGTCAACTCCCGGTGCTTTATTGTTTTTCTGGACCTTAATAGCTTCGAGAACTTCCTCTTAGTTGGAGCTTCTACTCCATTTTCTATTTCATTCCATTTCATCTTCAATGTCTACTCGTGTACCAAGTAGTATCTGAAAATAATGCTTCCAGGTTTCTGTGACTTTCTGTTGGTCACTGATTATTTGCCCAGTTTCATCTTTATATAGACTTGTTTGAGGTTTATACCCACTTTTTTTCTTTTTTAGATATTCGTAAGCCCCTCTAATTTCGTTGTTTTGAATTTTCTTCCATTTTTTCTATTTGTCCATTTTCATTGGCTATTTTTTATTTCAACATATCTTATGGGCTTTCCGTCATGCCACTTCAAATGATGTTCGTCTTTCCCGTGTTCTTTTTGATACACATATTTTATGTGCTTCATTTTTTTCCTCTATTGCTTGTTTTCACTTGTCATCGAACCATGCTCCTTTTCTTGTCTTTTTCTTGTTTTCGAAGGTGGAGGCTACCGCTGTCAGTACTGCTGTTTTGATACTATTCCATTTGCATTCTATGGAGTGCAGTTCTAGCGTCCTTAACTTATTTGCGACCTCTTCTTCGATTTTTTCTTTACATTTCTGAATCTTCAATTTTTCCAGGCCGTTTGTTTGTTCTTTGTTGTCTTTCGTTTCATTCTTTGTTAACTCTGCATCCAAATTTTTTTTGAAGTAAAAGATGGTCTGATCCATAGCATGCTCCTCGTAGTGTTCTCACATCTAGTATACTACTGCTGCCCTTTTATCTATCAGCACATGGTCGATTTGATTGGTTGTGGTTGCATCTGGTGAAATCCATGTCATTTTGTGTATGTTTTTATGTGGGAAGCATATGGAACCATGTTTTTACTGGTAACAAAATTTATCAAAAACTCCACATTCTCGCTTGTTTCATTGTGCAGTGGGTGTTTTCCTGTTGTGCCATAGAACTGCGGCTTCTTGCCCATTTTAGCATTCATATCACCCATTATAATCTTGATGTCATTTTTGGGCGCATTGTCATATACTATCTCCAGCTGTTGGTAGAAGCTTTCTTTTGTATGTTGTTCTTGTTCTTCTGTTGGGCAGTAAATTGGGCAGTAGGTTGAAGAAGTGGGTGCAAATTCTTAACTTGCATATCCTTTCACTGATTGCCTAGAAGCCTACGATTTTTGACTTAAAATCATTATCCACCACAAATTCAGCTCCACATTTTTTGCTTTCTTGTTCCTTCCCACTATATAGAATTTTATGCGTTTTAGTGTCCCAGCCACCTTGTCCTCTGAAGAGCAGTAATAATAAACTTATATCTTTTTAGTTCTTGCAGAGGTACGGTTTAATCTCATAGTTTATTTAGTGTCCTCACATTCCAGTTTCCAAATATATAGTCCATGTTTCGGCTTGTGTTGTTTCTAAAAGTTCCGTTCTGTATTACTAGGCAGGAATTCAGGTTTAGTAAGAGTGTGTTTTTCCGGAAGTGGGTTGTCAACCCACAGCCCAACCTTCCTCCTTTACCGGGCTTAGGATCGGCAGTACTGACTCCTGAGCTACTTGATCCACCCATTGGTCACCACAGGCGGAGTTATAAAAAAATAAGATCTTATATAAATCATGTCAAATAGCATCTTTGGTTCAAAAGAAACTGATACAGTATTTACTTCTTCCCAAAGTTGGTTGCTAGAGTTGATGGGATTCTTTTAGACAAGCTGTTTCATTGCATTCTATACACCAAAATCGAATGGATTAAATTTTGGGCTACATGGTGGCCAATAAAAATGACTATCCCGGTTCAGGAAAATTGATATTTAAGTAAGATCCCACTGCTTTCGAATAATTTGGGGTTACGCCATCTTAAATGAACCACATATTTTGCCTAAAGTTTAATGGCAACTCTTCCAACAAACCAATAAAATCTATCTATCTATCTATCTATCTAATTAGCTTTCTTCGGTCCATCTTTGGACATAGGCCTCACCAATCCCTTTCCATTCTTCTCTGTCTGTCGCTACAGTCATCCATCTAGAGCCCACGTGCTTCTTGATATCATCTGCCCATCTCATTTGGGGCCTTCCTCTGCTTCGTTTATATTTCCACGGTCTCCAACTTATAAGAATTTTGTTCCATCGGTCTTCTTTTTGTCTTATATTGTGTCCGGCAAATCTCCATTTCAATTTTGCAACTTCTTGTCTAACATCCCTCACTTTTGTTTTCTCTCTTATCCACTCGTTTCTCTTCTTATCCATTAGTCTTATGTGCAACATTTGTCTTTCCATTGCTCTTTGGGTTTTTATGATTTTGTCCATATTTGCTTTTGTAAATGTCCACGTTTGGGAACCATAAGTAAGAACAGGGAGTACGCACTGATTATATACTTTGGTCTTAAGATGCTGTGGATATCTTTTGTTTTTAAGAATGTAGCTTAGTTTGCCAAATGCCGCCCATGCCAGTCTAACTCGTCTCTTGATCTCTGCTGTTTGGTTCTCTTTGTTAAGTTTTATATATATATATATATATATATATATATATATATATATATATATATATATATATATATATATATATATATATATAATCCTTAACTTGTTCTATTTCATCTTGTCCGATTCTCATTGTGATGTCTTCATCTGTATTTGTTATAGTTTTGGTCTTGCTGTAATTCATATTAAGGCTTATCTTTCCAGCTTCTACGTCCAGTTATTTCGTCATTTCAAATAATTCTTTTAAAAGTATCTTCAAGAGCCTGATACGAAAAAGCCTTTTCGAAATCTATGAACGCCATATATAGAGGAATGTGGTGTTCATTTGCTCGTTCTATAATTATTTTCATACTTAGTAAATGGTCATTTGTGCTGAATCCCTTTCTAAAACCAGCTTGTTCTTTCGACTGGTATCCATCGAATTTTGTCGTCAATCTATTGGTTAAAATTTTTGTTAGGAGTTTATACATTACATTGAGGAGTGTTATAGGACGGTAGTTTTTTATATCTGCTTTATCCCATTTATTGTGTAGGATAATGGTTACTGATTCCTTCCAGTTG
This sequence comes from Diabrotica balteata, assembly GCA_918026665.1. Lineage (NCBI taxonomy): Eukaryota > Metazoa > Arthropoda > Insecta > Coleoptera > Chrysomelidae > Diabrotica > Diabrotica balteata. The sequence continues at coordinate 108,688,002 of OU898279.1, read as the reverse complement.
TTTGGGATTCTTTTTTCTTTTAATATCTTACCAATAAAATCATTTGGTAAAAAATGTAAATAGTTCTCACCATTTAAATTACCATGTAACTTGAATGTGTCTAAAAAATCATTGTCAAGGATTCCACACCATACATATTGAAAATGCCTTTCTCTATTAACGTGAGGAATTTCTGTGTCCCAGAAATCATTGCTCATTAAATTAAAAATACCACGGCGTGTAAATGTGGCTTCGTCTGTAAATAATATTGTATCGACGAAGGAGTGGTCAAGATTTTGCTTGTTTCAGATATCATTTGCAAATCTCATCTTAAAGGTAAATCTGCTTATCTACAGTTATTCAGTACTTTGATGCACACATATCACAACTAAGAATTATTATGTAGTTGATCTGTAGAATACGATTATCTCGAAAACTAATGAGTTTTGAAGTTATTAATAAGTAGGTATACCTTGTTGTTTTTTTTTGTTAAAATAACGCATCTTTAATATTTTTTGACGCAAATCAGCCACGTCAAATTATAATTTCTCAATACTCAAATCCCCCCAATTATAAATTTTTATATATGAATGTCAACAAATATGAAAATTATCGTGAAAAAGAAAATTTAAAATTTTTCCACTTTATCACCCTGTATCTTTCTTAATATCAACATGTTGTTAAAGCTGAACAACATTTTTGCTTAAGTTCGCTGAAATCGTAATACTTTAAAGTGTAGAATCTACTGTTACTTTTTGTACAATTACTTAATGATCACTGTATAGATACTTGGTTATTTTCACGATAATTTAGTAGTAATTTACCCTAGTCGTCCAAATATAGTCATACGGATTTGTTAAGTTAATAAGGACCCAAATGGTCCCTCTTGGAATCGTGCAGTTGTTTGTCTGTCTGTCTATATATTCTGTAATAAAAGTTCTAGATTCTTGAAATTTGATACATAGATTCCTCTTTATTAAAAAGGAAGAAACGCATTAAAGCTTGATGTAAGTAAAAAAAAGTATTAAATTGGAGGCTAATAGGATAAAGCTCAAGAAAGTACTCTGGATAACTCCAGATAGCAAGGATGCAGAGTCTTGAAACTTAGTAGGTATACAGTTCCTTTGTAACATAAATACACGGTGAATCATATTTGTCGTCAAAAGGTAAAGAATTACGATTTATAGTATTGTTCTGAAGCTATTTTCTTGTGGCATTGTAAATTAATTACTATTGAACTGGGAATAAGCCACAATTAAAGATAAAAATACGTTTATTGACGTTTCAATTTCCACTTCGGAAATCGTTCTCAAAATACAATTTCCGAAGTAGAAATTGAAACGTCAATAAACGTATTTTTATCTTTAATTGTGGCTTATTCCCAGTTTAATAGTAATTAATTTACGATTTATAGGTTTATAAATTATATTTTTTCTTTGTATTAACCTCATATAATGGTGCGTTTAACACACAGAATAAAATATTTCAACACAAAGATAACATTTACCTTTAGAGATAATGGGGTAACGTGACTGAGCTCCTGTTGATATAATATGCAACAGTAACTTTTCTACGAAGTGCAAGCACGAACATAATACCAGCAATCTAAATATTTGTTTAACAACTATACAAAATCGATATTTACATTAAAAACAAGTTGGATTAAAAAAACCCGCTCAATTAAAACGTCACACATTAAAACAAATTGATAATTCGGAATGCAAGCTTTGGAAATTGTAAAAATATGGGGTAATGGGTGTGGATACAATTAAAAGTATAAAGGTTGTTGCTATGCAATGGAATAAAAATAGCCATCGTGCAGAACATATCGAAATTCAATTTAAATAACAAAGACTATTCTGTAACAATTACAAAGGCAATAGAGGTATTCAATGCAATACTCCAAAATTATTAACAATTAGAATATTAGAACTATATTAGAAAAAATTCCGAAACAAGTCAACTTTAACTTAATCTTGAAGCGGACACTCTTTAGCGCTAATATCATAAACGTCAGATTGATCCCCTCCTTACTGGTACTCCTTAATTTTTTTCAAATGGCGTTAGGTATAAGTCACACCTCATTTTAAAAGGTCTTGAAATAAAATATTGAGTTATTAATTAGACTGATCAATACTAATTAGATAGTCAAGGCATCAAATATGAGAGACCTAACGAATACTGCCATTAGTGAATTTAGTCATTGGAAAGAATGTTTTTTAACAAGTAAATTAATGCTAAATGTAAAGCGAAACGATAGGTCTATATGAAGTACAAAACATCAAATACCCCAGAATATAAAGACAACTATAGAAGAATACGAAATGAAACAAAGCAGTTGGTAAGAAGAACAAAAAATGAACACTGGGAACAGTTTACAAAAAGGATGGATAGCGACTTCTACGGTACACAAAAACAAATATGGAGATTTATAAGAAACCAACAGAAAGAAATCGCAGAATTGAAGGAATACAATAACATTCCAGCAAACGAATGGGAAAGATACCTGACGGAACTGTTTAAAGCAAAGGAAAATAATAATCAACACAATAAAGTACCTGAATTAAGACACGAAATAGAAATCAGTTTTCAGGAAGTAGAAATAGCCATAAATTCGCTCAAAAAAAGAAAGTCGCCAGGACCAGACGGAATAACGAACGAGATTCTAACTTACGGAGGAGAAAATATAACCCTAGAGATGACAAAACTTATACAAAAACTAATATTGCACTGCAAGATACCAGACGCAAGGAGAAACAGCATAATGATACCAATGTTCAAGAAAGGAGATAAAGAAGACCCCAACAATTATAGACGTATAAATCTACTGAACACCGCACTTCAGCTTACCACAAAAGTCCTAACCAATAAAATCAATAAACTAACAACTTTATGAACAACAAGGATTCAGATCCGGAAGATCCTGCGTAGGCGCCGTATTTGTACTAAGACAAATCACAGAAAAGGCCATCGAGTACAATAAACCAGTATATCTATATTTTATAGACCTGACAAAGGCTTTCGATTGCATCCAAGTCGACGACGTCTTAGACTTACTGTATAAAAGAAACATACCAATCAATATTAAACAAATCATCGAAAACATCTACCTCCAAAATCGAATAAATGCAAAGATAAATGGAAAACTAACACAGTGTATACCAGTACAAAGCGGAGTCAGACAGGGTGACTCGTTGAGCTCACTTCTCTTTAATATAATAATGGACGAAATAATACAAGCAGTACGTAAAGGTCATGGCTACAGAATGGGGAACAAAGAAATCCAAATATTATGTTATGCAGACGACGCCGCATTAATCGCCGAGACAGACGACGAGCTTCAAAGATTAACACATATCTTCAATACAACAGCTAAGAAATACAATATGACAATATCAGCAGATAAAACCAAATGTATGACAACATTTAAATATCCACTAATGTGTAAAATCGAAATTGATGGGAAAATAATAAAGCAAGAAGCAAGGTTTAGATATTTGGAAATAGATATAACTATTATAGTCGATCGGATAGCCAAGCGGACTGGGCGGCTGGCTTCTCCTTCGCTTCAATGCGAGAGATGTGAGTTCAATCCCCAGCTCGGTGTACAGAAAACAAAAAGGCTAACGCAGCAGTTTAGAATTCTAAATGAACCTGCGGCTTAGTCTAGAATATGCTGGTATCTGATTGGAATATGTTGGAGCAGTACGGCAAGAGATAAAGGCTTGCGTCTCGGTGATACTCCTCCATAGATCCCTACCGGAAGGGCGTGTGCCGCCTAAATACCGGGTATATAATATATACCGGTATATATATATATATATATATATATATAATATATATATATATATATATATATATATATATATATATATATATATATATAAGTCTATTTGATATGGAGAGAAGCGAAAACATGCAAAGAAGAGCATGTAATATAGAATACATAAATGGATGGGTGACAAAACGAAAATAAGTCACCAATTGGACGAAGAAGTATTGACAGACCAAGAAATAGATAGTGCGACAATTTAGGAGGCTAATATCTAATTTATTGTTATTCAAGTCACATTATGCTAGAGATGATGTCAAATACAGTTGAATCTATGGTTCCTTACCCGTGCGTTATCATTTAAAGCATAAAAACTAAGTCAGAAATTTACTACACTCAACAGAAAGCGACGGAAAGTGACTACTTCTCCAATCACGGAATATATTATAAAATTTGACGTTATCTAATAAATAAAATGTAAAATGTTCCTTAAACTTTTGGTGCTGAATTACAGCTACATTTGAAGTAGGTTAATAAATTCTTTTATTATCGTTAGTGATTAATAAATAAATAAAATCCACAAGGAGACTAAATTCCTGTAATTGGCTGTACACCAGAAGACAGCTGAAAGTGATGCTTAGTAGAGATTGGCTTGCATCATAATATGTAATTTTTTCTTATTAGAAAAAGATGTCGCATCCACCAAAAGGTTATTAGCGACGGAACAAAATATAAAAAACAAAGTTAACCACCTACAGATTGTACAAAATGTTTATGGATCTAAGATAATTCACTATATTGTTACAGGAACAGTTTTGACCTAGAGCCTGTAGTAGAGCGTTTGGGATCTTGTAGCGCTGTCTTTCTTGGTCATATTTACTAAAAATTGTTAAAAAATGTTCGACTGTTAATCGGACGTTACACTGATTACATATAGGTGGATTTTTCTTTGTGAAAAGGTAGGAGTACGTTAATCTCGTATGTCCTAGGCGTAAACGCGCAACCGCAATTTGTTCTCGTCTATTGAGCGACGATGGAAACCACTGAGACACATTATTTTTGATTTTACTTAGATTGTAATTAGTTTGAGACCACTCATTTTGCCACAAACACCACACTTTATTTTTAAAATAAGCTTCTAAGTCACTGGAAACACACTTGTCTATCGGCTTTGAAAAATCACTTAAAATTGCCTCTCGTGCAGTCCTGTCAGCTTCTATATTTCCTGTTATTCCGACGTGTGAGGGAACACATAAAAATTGGACGCTTCTTCCATGTTCATAAGAAATAATAATATATGGATAATATTTAGATAAAAGAAGCTGTAGCATAGGGAGACGATGAAAAAATCCATCAATGTTCCATTGAAGTATCGAGTTAAATGTTGTTAACAGATTCGGAGTTAGGTGATACTGAACAATTGTCTACAGAAGAGTCACTAACTAAATCAGAAATCTCTTTCTTTAAATGGTTGTGTAGTTTCTTTTAAAGTTTTGTAAACTTGCTTTTTGTAGATCTATCATTTGCATATTGATAGCTGCTTTGTAAAAGATGGAGTAAACCATCCATATCAGTTGTAAATTCTTTGACGACGCTAATAGTGTCGGAGTCAATCAGTAAGGACAATCAGTAAGGACAATTGGTGGTAATTTAAAACGAATGGTGGGGTATGATTATCAATGAAATTTTCAAGAGTTTCCCGTGTAGATGGGACTTTAGATGAGCGCGGTTTTTTTGGTTTAGAGGGTTTGGGTTTTGCAAACAGATTTTCTGATAAAATTACTGAGTCTGAAGGAGGCGTGACGATCTCACCAATACTGCGTTTTATGGAATACCTTGCGTTTTCGTAATTGCTATTAGAGTTTTCACTTAGATGCTGTGGCTTTATTACATTTGGAAGTACTGGAGCAAACTCATTGGTAGTGACAGAACTCGAGCTTGAAGTTTTATTTGTAAGATTAGTTGAAATGGTTGTTTCAGAAAATTGTCTTGATGTATCAGTTTTATTACAATTTTCTTCAGTTGTATCTAATGAAAAAGGAGCTGATAGATTGGAGGATATTACTTCCGAAGTTTGTGAAAACGCTATTGCTACTGAATGAGGTTGATTGAAAGTGTTGTTATGAGTAGGAGCGTTAGTAAATTCTTTGTCATGGAGATTTGTAAGTGTAGCTGATGTGCTTGGATTTGATAATGGATAACTTGATGACTGCTGGGTGTTTGGTACCTTGTGTAGTATACTTATTGAAGCTGTTTGATTTGGTACTTCATTGTTTGACTCAATATGAGTTGATTCCGTTACTGAACTGTTATTGCATTGGGATAATATGTGTCCTGTATTTTTGCAAATAAAGCAGGTAAGTGTACCTTGTGACAAAAATATGCGGTAAGGTGTTTGATCAAAATTTATAAGAATAGAATCTGGAATTGGTGATGTTATAGGGCTTATATAAACTTGCCCCCGAAAACTCAATATGTGACTATATTCGGGGAGAGTCGAGCTAATTTTCAGAAATGATATTGGGGAAATAAGCTTTAAACCGATATTCTGTAATTCTTCAACTAATACTTGATGAGGAATTGACGGGCAGACTCCAGACAAGACTAGTCTTTCTGCTGGAGAGACAAGTCTTCGTGCTGTTACAACTTCGCCGAGTACTTCTATAGAGCCATGTTGTGTCATGAAGTTATCTACTACGGTTTTGTTTGTCAAATACATGCAGATTCTATTATGAGATAATCTAGATGAAAAAATAATTTTTTTTTGGGTTGATGATTGTGCCTAAAGGAAAGAGACAATCCTGCAGTTTAGCATTATCGATGCAACTAAATACAATTGCTTGGGTCTTACTCGGAAAAGAGAGTGAAGCGGCTGATGCATAACTGTTTCTGATATTCGAACGTTGATTTACTGGACTGGTTAGATCGGAAGGTGTGTTTACATTCTGTGAAGTCATTTTAAGCTGTGGCGGCGAAGGCATTACTCCGACTCTGGTTAGTGAAAAACTAAACGCATGCTACTATAAGGTACTTATAACAGCTAAACTCACAAAATGATTTATTTATTATATATATGCATATTTATTATTGACGTTTTCTTTTCACACTAATAAAATAATAATTACGTATAGATAACTTACGTAGTAGTATCTAGTAGATAAACACTTTAATTTTAAAAAACTATTTAATAAAACCACTTGTTTTTATTAAAAACTAGGAGTACGATATCAGTACAACTTAACCATACCTTGCCAGGGCCCATAATATGTAATGTATTTACACTTTACACTGTATTTATTACTTTATTGTGCGGATTTACCCGCTACGCGGAATTCCCCCGTTCTCCCCTAACCCTAAAATTCTTATGTATTTCAAATGGGGTTGACGAGTCGTTTAGAATTATTACTGCTGATAGCATCTTGGCCATCGTGCCAATTATCACGCATATGACTTTTTTTGGAATTCCTAACTCATTCATAGCGTTGTAAAGACTTGATGTTATGACACTATTATATTCTGCTTTAAAATTAATAAACATATGGTGCATATCTATATTAAACTCTTGCACTTTTTCGAGAATTTGTCGTACTGTATAATATCTTGTATGCTGCATTTAGGAGAGTTATTCCGCGATAATTATTGCATTCTAGTTAGTTTCTCTTTTTGTGCAAAGGGTATATTCAACTTAAGCGCTATTCCTCGGGTATTTGCTCCCCGGACCAAATTTTACAAACTATTTTTTGCACTATATTCGCGATTTGCTCTCCACTTCTCTCATTTTCTTTTTTTATTTGTACTTAAACATTTTTATCGAATAATATTCAAACATTACTCAGTCAATTTCAAAAACAATAAATTCTACAGTTATTCATTAGTGGTGTAACTAATAGAATACAGTCTTACCCAAAACTGTTATATCGATTCACCAATGAAAATGTCAAGACTTAAACGTAGTTTTATTGCCAAGTCACAGTATATTGCTAAAAGCAATATACTGTTGCCAAGTTAAATAAAATACCTTTCAGCAGCTATTCGTTAGTAGTTTGCCTAGTACGACACAGTCCTACCCAAAACTGTCGATTCACCAATATAAGTGTAAAAACGTAAATCTGGTTTGATCATAAGACGAATAAAAAACCTGCACCGCATTTAGCTATTAAGTATAACAGTATAAAGCACGTGGTGTTCGTGTGTATTAAGGTATAAAAACGCTTATTAAAAGCTTAAAATTTTTTATTATAAAGAAGATCTTTTCGGAATTGTATCATTCCATCATCAGTTTAATAAAAAAGGTTGTTAAAAAACATTGTGTGGCCACATAAAAAACATTCGGTGGACATCTTGATTTAAAAAATAATATTCTTCGTGTTAATTATTCAGGTAAATGCAATAGACTCTTGACTTGTGTAATATAAAAAATGAAACTGGGGGCATCTTATATGACCCCCTGTAGTTGATGAAGTTTTATTGACTTACATTACCTCTGATCTGTGTTGGAGTCTAGGGCTAACTGACTCTAAGTTAGCCCTAGACTCCAACACAGATCAGAGGTAATGTAAGTCAATAAAACTTCATCAACTACAGGGGGTCATATAAGATGCCCCCAGTTTCATTTTTTATATTACACAAGTCAAGAGTCTATTGCATTTACCTGAATAATTAACACGAAGAATATTATTTTTTAAATCAAGATGTCCACCGAATGTTTTTTATGTGGCCACACAATGTTTTTTAACAACCTTTTTTATTAAACTGATGATGGAATGATACAATTCCGAAAAGATCTTCTTTATAATAAAAAATTTTAAGCTTTTAATAAGCGTTTTTATACCTTAATACACACGAACACCACGTGCTTTGTATTCAACAGGTATACTAGCCATTCCTGGATATCTCCACTTCATGGTTTGTTCCAGTTTCACTTTTATAAATATAACAGTATAACTTAAGTCGCGTTTTCACGATGACAATTGGCGAGACAATTGTCAGAAGACAACTTACTGGCATGAAATTATTGTCTTCGTCTAAACACTTCAGGCCAATTGCCTTGCCAACTGCCCTCACAATTGGCCCAAAATTCAATTGTCTCCGGGAGTAGACTGAGGACAATGAGCTGCGCCCAGTGAGCCACCCACCACTCGAAATCTCAATTGTCGCGACAATTGGCGCCGTGTGAACGGTATAGGCCAGTAGTGCTGTCTTGATTTTTGCCAGTTCCCTCTAGTTCTCTTGTGTCAGTCAAAACATACACGTTGTTTGTGTTATTTGTAGCTGTCTACTGCCATGGCAACAGTTGGCCCCGTATAAACATCTTCTCGTTCAACTGGGCTGGCCTCCGACAATCCGCAACTACGTGATGATAATTGTTCAATGACAATTATTTCGCCAATTGTCATTGTGAAAACGCAGCTTTAGTGACACGCTCTTTATTGGTTTATAATTTTCTCGAATTATATTCAAACATTACTCTCACAATTAAAACAAAAAACAATAAATTCAGCAGTCATTTGTCAGTGGTGTGACTAGTTCCTAACACCCAAAACTATCGATTCACTAATAAGAATGTAAAATTTAGTGTTAGTTAAGTCACCTTATGCTAGATATAATGTCAAATATATTTTTAGATCTCCAGGTTGACAGTTTTCCACCATATTGCCTTTTATAGAACATACCAGTCATGCTCCATGTCTTTTGAAAAACTTCCCCAATGATTATTACTGATTGTTTTGTAATTGTCGTTTATTTATCGTGTTTTAGTTAGGCAAGCACATTTCATCATCATTTTGGCTTTACCTAGCCTTCCCAAGAATTCTCTTCCAGTCGTCCCTAGCCATCACCTTCCTCCGCCAAGCACGTATTTCCATATTTCTCATATCTTGGTCTATGTTATCTAGGAATCTTGTTTTGGATCTTCCTCTTCTTCTTTGACCAATAGGTCTATCAAGGAGCGTTTTTCTAGCTGGGTTGGCTTGCTCTATCCGCAATACATGGCCTACCCACCTCAGACGTCCTATCTTAATGTGTTTTACGATATCTGGTTCCTAGTATATTCTATAGAGTTCGAAGTTGTATCGCCTTCTCCAGACACCATTTTCATTTACCGCTCCATAGATTCGCCTTAGTATTTTTCTTCGGAAACATCCTAACATGTTTTCATTGCTTTTTGTTAAAGTAGGACTGGGTGTATGATTGTTTTGTAGAGTTTTACTTTTGTATTTCTTGATATAACTGTAGATTTAAAAAGGAGATTAAGCCCAAAATAGCATCTATTAGCCGTGCAAATTCTGCAAAGCTTTTTTCCTTTCTTTACATTTTTCCTCCACTTCTGTTCAGAACCATAAACTATATTGCTCTGGGAATAATTTATTTTATATTGACATGTAAATGACATTATTTGAGTTCAATCTTACTTTACTTTTCTTTGGATTTGTACTACAAGAGAGCTCCAGAAGTGTAGCGAGAGATTTTCATATCTGTTCATTTGGTCTGCTCCTATTTTTATCCGTTTTTTAATGTCGTTTTGTTCGTTAATGGCTTAAGTGGGCGGTAAATAATTCTGTTCTATTCATTCATCTTATTATTTTGTAAGCAAAAGCTTGTCTTCCATCTATATAATTTTTAATTCTGCTAATAAACGTTTTGCACGATTGCTGATGTATTTACGTTGAAACCATTTTTGCTTCATTTTAAGTTTCACTGTTTTGGTTTCTACTAAATTGCTACGTTTTCACTTGTTGATTCCATTGTCATAATTTCATTTTCTCATGTATTCCATGGTGGCACCACACTACGCTATTCGTTATTTGTTATGCGGCTTCGTTGTATTCGCCCAAATATTTGTTATTCGTTGGGAACAAGAAATACGCCACTTTAGATTTGTGCCAGTGGGCCTAACATGCCAAATGTTTGCGTCATGCATGTTTGGCAGAACCAAAATGGACATGGGCGTATTGACGGTCGCTGGATCTTAATTTTACTTAAATCCAGAAATCTTATTTTCTTTTCATTTGTCCACTCCATTTCGCAATAGGTACATTACAAATCACAACAAGAATAACGAGAATTGTACCTAATAAAGTTAGGTTAAGATAAACAGAAGAGAGAACCACCGGTGCGAGCGAAGTGAGGGCAGTCGACGATTCGGAGTGCATTCGGCTTATTCGTGTCCTTTGCAGTGTAATGTCCCAAGCTACATTTGAATTTTGGCTCTATTCTTGTTTTATCTCCTTGCGGACCAAAGAAATTAGCAAAAATAGTCTTTAACGTTTTCGTGACACTCTTTGATACAGGTAATCAACAATTCCTTTTGTTAAATTGATAATAACAATATGTAATAAACAAAATAAGCAAAAAATTAAGCGTCATTTTTAACTTATAAACAATATATAAACAGCTATTTGATTTTAAACTTTTAAGGTATAGACCGGTAAATTATACAGATAATTTTTCGACTGTTCCAACAACCATTCAAAATTCGTCATTTTGTGTCATGTGGAACAATTTAACGCGATCAAGTTTGACAACTTCATCCAAATAAATTTCAAAATGTCACGTTTCAACAAGATTATAAATATTATGCGTGGTAATAGGTAGATCTTCTATAGTAGAGAACAGCAACGAATCTAATGTTAACTTAAATTTTAATAATTGTACTTTCACTAACTGTACTTTTAATAAATAAATGTTTCGTTATGTTGAGTTATGATTTTTTTTTTTCGAAAAATTATCCGCCGAATATCCCTCGAACAGTGATGAATACCTCATAATTTCATGACAAATTTCTCAAGCTCGTTGCTTGGTAACAGCACTCAGCCTTCAGCTTCGTGCTGTTACCAAGGAACGAGCTTTCGATTGTCTTGAAATTATCTCGTCTGTTATCAATGTCCTAAATAAGGATATTACTACTGAAAAGTGATACAATTTTACTGAAAACTCATATTATTATAATAGTAAAGGAAATGACGATTTTCTGTTCAGAATTCTTTTTATATGTATGGATTTGCTTGAAATTTCGACAGTAGGTAGAATAACTCAAAGATCAAAATCTATCCTATGCCAATATCTGCTTTTCCTCTGAGGGTGTTTACCACCCCAACTAGATGATGGAAAAAGTTTATCCAAAAAACCCATAATAGTCGCTAGAATAGTCTAGAAGAAGTAGATACTATCCGTTCTTAATTTACAATTTATATCCTTTATATAGAAATATTAGATTCTGGAAGTAATAACGGGTTTTTGAAGGTCTAGTTTTGAAAAAAATTCCAATTTAAAGTAAAAACACTATTTTCGTAATTTCTCAAAAATCCCCTTTTTTTAAAAATAATTCAACAACTAAAAAGATACAGAAACATGCTACAATACAATAAAAAACAGCTTTTTTTACTGAAAATTTAATATTTTTTATTTCTATAGACCAAAAATTAAAGAGATATGATTTTTTGAAGGTTGTATTCGCATGCATTTAGCGCTATCTTTAATCCCTTTTAGGGCAACCTTTTTTAAAACGAAGGGCGTGAAACATTTTAATATACACTGTTTTATAGTTTATTTTAAAATTTACAAAATGGTGTACACTAATTTTTTTTTCAAGCCCTGCGTTTTAAAGTGTTGAGCTGGAACGGCTTGAAGATGGTGCTAACCGCATATGGCCTTTAAACAATCTTATTTCTTTTAATTTTTAGTTTATTGAAATAAAAAAAAATTAAAACCTTTAGTAAAAGAGGCTGGTTTTTTATATTCTAGTATTTTTTCTGTATCTTTTTTAGTTGTTAAGTTATTTTGACAAAAATGGGATTTTTTGAGAAATTCCGAAAATAGTGGCTTCAATTTAAACTCCAATTTTTTCAAAACTAAACCTTCTAAACCATTTAAACAGTTAAAATATAATGGTTGTATATAAATGAGGTAAATTATAAATCAACAATGAATATTTTCACCAGGGTGGTTTTGCCGGGGGTGAGTTTGTTACTTTCTGCGTCACAAAAAATATAATAGGACTTTATTTTACTATTTTACTTATAACTTACCTTAATTTGCATGCAAATCACTTATACTGGTAGTCATTGTAAAGGTTCTTTAAGATCTTTAAAAAATATTCTGTAAGTTTCCCTGAAAAACTTACCGTTTTCCACTTATTCAACGTCATATGTTTGGATATTTGTATTCGATGAATAATAGTCTACTTTCGATAACCATAACTTTGTTATAATTAAGTTTACGGCAATAATACAAAAACTAATCTATTTGTTTTAAAAGCTTCATTTTAACTTTTTTTAACGTGCACCTTGTGAACTTTCTGTCACGAATAATTCCAAAAATGAAAATGAAAAAGACAGTAAAGATTAGTTTTCACGTACAAAGCATCTATGTATCTGTCTATACGCATTTCGGCCTAATAGGCCGAAATGCCTAAATCTTTTCTGTCTTTAAGAAGCAACATTAAAATGGCTTCGATATGGACGCAATAGCGACATCTGATAATAAATCCGTAAAATAGTTTTCGAAACCAATTCAGATTTCTTCTTTAATCCGAACCTTCTAAAAAATGCAAGGTAAACAGACGTTGATAAAGACGTTGGTTTCGAAAACTATTTTACCTATTTAATTCCAAAAATATTAACTCTTCAAAAAAAAACTCTTGATTCTTTTTCCACCTCCGAGTTGAGGTGGTTACCACCCCCAGAGAAAAGCACGTATTGCAATAGGGTAGATTTTGATCTTTGACCTATTTGTTAACTACTCTCAAAATTTCAAGCAAATCGATGCAAATTAAAAACGGTTAGAGTTTTTTTACTATTTTTACTGTCATATCCTGGACTTATAGAAAATTCTTTAAAATGAGAGGTTGTAAAGTTATTTTTTGTTAATTTGTTGCTTAATTATTTTTAAAATACCTTCAAAACTCAATTATTTGAAAGAAGTTAATAACTTTTCTAAAAATACACAAAAAAAATTTTACGTGAGAATGGGGATAATATCACAATTATTCAAATATAAAAATTTCAAGAAGTTTCACTTACTAGTCATTGCCAAATTTAAATTGTTTTTTTTTCCATAAAGCTTTTATCTACAATGTTATTATGCGTACAGTATTAGGTTTGTAAAAGTATTTTGATTTTAAGCTTATAAACATTTAAAATAACTCAGGTGCATTAAGATGTAGGAAGTTAATTGTTTTTATTTGAAATTTTGGCCCTTTTTACCCGAATTGAAAAATAATACAATGTCACACGACCTTTAAAACCCAAAGTTATCTTTTCTTTTTAAAAAATGCACCTTGTTTTGTTTATAAGCATTAAGAGATTTAAAAAACACCATTTGAAAGATTAAAAGTTCAAGTTTTGACAAAAATTTCAAAACGATTCCTTTAAAAATTTCGCTTGAAAAGGGTTTAAAACAGAAGCGATTTGCATCCTCTCGAATTAACTATTTTAAAAACTGAATTCATAAATTCAAATTTATAAATGTCGCAATGGGTATCTTAATTTGGGTTTTCTCGTTGTATAGATTATAAAAATGCATATAGTTAATTTGTAATTTGTTTAATAAACCCATTAATTTGTTTAAAAAATTTCAAATAAATATTTATTTTGCAAAGTTTTACTTTCCTCTTATTATTATTAGTAGAAAAGGTCATGAAATGATAGGTAACTTAAATAATTATGTATTATAGTTACAAATAATATCTTTAAACAATAAATTTTACAAAAAAATTAAATTTTTATTTGAAAATCAAATCTATACATTAATTTTTCTTAAAATTGCTTTTCTTAATCCAAAAACATTACAAATATATTTGAAACAAATTAAATAAACTTTGTATAATTATAAATAAAAATATTAAAATTAAGTGTGTAAATTTTACTTTTTTTAAATTTTACTCGAAATTATTGGGGCTTAATAAATATTTCTATTTATTAATCTGTATATATAATTTACATATTACAATTTGCATACTTAATTTTACTATTTTTGTTTATAATTATTGAAAGTTTATAACAATATTATTATGTTTAAAATATATTTGTAATGTTTTTAAGCCAAGAAAAGTAATTGTAAAAATAATAAGCATAATTAAAGAAAAATAACAGGTATAGATTTTGATTTTCAAATAGAAAATTAGTTTTTTGTAAAATTCGCTGTTAAAAGTATTTTAACAAAATTTTAACAAAACAGTATTTTAATAAAAAAAATATTTAGGTTGATATGTTATTGGTAGGTTAGTAGGTAGTTATTAGGTTGGTATGATATATTTTTATAGCTGAAAATGTGTGATATTATCCCTATTATGTCGCGAAATTAAAGTGTTTTGTGCATTTTTAGAAAAGTTATTCTATTTTTATTTTATATATTTAATTTATTATTATTATTATTATTATTTTAAAACACTCAATTTGAAGGAATTTTGTATGTTTTTTTTTAATAAAATGGGTCACTTTTTCAAATAATTTACCGGTATTCAACTTTTTCACCAGTATTTAAAATCAAATATTATTATAAATAAATATATAATAAATCTTTCCTTGTTTAGATATTGTTTGGAAGTAAAAAATGACGTTTAATATTTTTGAATATTTTATTTATTACATATTGTTATTACTTCTTCTTCTTCTGTTATTACCAAATTTATTAAAAGTAGTTGTTAGATGCCTGTCTCAAAAACTGTCTAGGCAAAATCGTTTCTTCCTCAGATTATTGCTGTAATAAATTATAATAATTGTATTAAAATAATATATTTAATTAATAACTTGAATTTATTTTGTAACTTTTATGATACAAAAATATCACTAAACGTTTTCGATGTGTATATTTCTAGAATACCTCTCGATAAAATATATTATTTATAGGTTAATGTAAATGGTGAAAAAGTAGATAGTAATCGAGTATTTTACATTTTTTACTCCACGCTTTTATTTCTGTTAATAGCGTGGGTAAGCACACAGTGGTTATCTGGTCAATAAAACATCTACCATAGGGAATTCCTTAAATGCAATTGTTTGTTACTTTGCGCCCTACATTCTACTAAATTAACTATCGATTTACCGTGAAAAGTATGTCAATCGAAAAATAGATATAATAAAACAAACAGAGACCCATATTTGGAACAGTAGGTAAATAACGAAAGCTTAATTTTTTGCTTGTTTATTATTGCTTCTGATAAAAATTAGTTTGTACTTGACTTAATTTTGTGAACATTTGTGGTTTATTTTTTTTTTGTTGACACATTAGATCCCTCTAACGTTGGTAATTATATTGACGCAGTTTTAAGGTAATCAGAAATAAGCAAAAAACATGCTGTTCGGGCTGTGACAAATCCAGGTATCTGATTTTTTTAGTTATTATAGGCCTATACAGGGTGTCCAGAAACTCTCCTGACAAACGAAGACCGGAGATTCCTCAGATAATTTTAAGACAATTTAACCTAATTCGCCTAGTCCGAAAATGCTTCCTAAGGGAGATTTAGATTAGATTAGATTAAGAGAGGTGGCCTTTCAGGCTATTCCACTGCGACCTTTTTCGATCTATTGTGGTCCTCTAGTCCAAGATAACGTTCTCTAGCCTGACCCTTTTTATAAAATCTAGTAGCTTCGAGACTGTAACTTCCATGCAGCTCTTTGCCGGGGATTTTTTTCTCCTAATGCAAAGAATCGCACATTTGCCAGACTGTCACACTGATATAAAATGTGCTCTGCTATTTCTTCTTCGAGGTAACAGAATCTGCACAGGTCGTTATCTGATAATCCCATCAGCTTCAACTACCTATTCAGCTTACAGTGCCCTGTTAGAAGACCTACTATGGCTTTCACTGTTTTCCTGTATTTGCTTATTAGGTCTGCCGTAAATTTTGGCGAATGTTCGGTAATGAACTGTTTCGCCTGTCTTTGTCCTGGTGAATTCCTCCACCATTCCAGAAATTAGTGAGCTACCCACTTCCTTGTAGCCGTTCTTGTTACTGACTTTGCAACGCCGTTTCCGGTTCAATGAATGGCATTGCTGAGCCTTGTTTGGCCATTTCATCTGCTTTTTCATTGCCCTTATGACCCTCGTGAACCCTGGCTACCGTAACCTTGCTACGGTCTGCTAGTTTATTTAGGGCACACACGCAATCCCATACCGAATTCGAATTGACCTCTACAAAATTGAGTGCCTTACGCGCTGCCTGACTGTCTGTGAAGATGGCAACTGAACAGAACGTTCTTTCCTGCCTTTCTATTTCTTCCACCCAGTGATGAATTGCAGTTATTTCCGCCTGGAAAACTGTCACATCCTTAAATAATAAATGTATCCCTTGATTTGTCCCTACTATGCCGGCTCCCAAACACTCCGATGTTTTTGAGCCATCCGTGTACCAGGTAGCAGCAGCTTTTATGGGTATATCTTTATTCCAGTTTTCCCTGTCTGGTATCTTAATTGTAAATTTATTGTTAAAGCTATATCTCGTAGCTTTCCTAAGGGAGCTAGAGCTCTTTGAAGATGGCATCGTGTAATTAGTTTTTGTTAAATACGTACATCTGTCACATGGACGTATAAATAAAGATTTATTTATACGTCCATGATCTGCCATGTATCCCACAATTTCAAAATCTTCCGTAGGAAATATCTTACACAACGAAAATTTATATCCTTTTTATTTTACAAAGCACTGATACTTTAAGTAGGGTACCGTTTAGTACTAGGCTACCTAAAATTTAATAATCTACTATAACGAACGCTTAAAAGATAAAGACAAAAATGTTATGCGTTAAAATAACCGTTGACATACCCAAAACCGACGCCTATGATCGGTAATATAAATTCGCAATTGATGGAATCGATTCAACTTTGGATGATAAATAATCGTACCAGTTTTCGTTTTTCTAATTAGAAGCGGTCTGGAGGTATTAAAAGAAAACCTAATTACAAGGCGCCATCTTCAAAGAGCTTAACTCCTGTAGGAAGCATTTTCGGACTAGATGAATTGGGTTAAATTGTGTTAAAATTATCTGAGGAATTTCTGGTCTTCGTTTGTCAGCAGAGTTTCTAGACACCCTGTATACAGAAAACCTATATGTTTTCGGCTAAGATTTCGACGTCTTTTTTTAATTATTAACAATTTGGTGTAAAAAGTGCCATTTTTTCGATTTTTTTCTTACCATTAAAAAGCTTCATATTTAAGGTAAAATTACAAAACTTTATTTTTTAAAACATAACAAATCTTTAAAATGGCAATTGTTAAAATTTGTAAAATTCAGTACGTAGTGAGCATTCACAGTAAACAGATGATCCTTAAAATCACATTAAGCGGCAGATAAGTTTTTGCGGTGATTAAAAAATTTATAATTTAAATTTTGTGTAAATATATTGGTTAAATATTTGGAATTTTTGTGAAAATAAGTGATTTACCTCCCCTAATAAGGGAGGAAAATAACAATAAGACGCAAATGTGCGATTTAAGTGTTGCGACAAGTTCTCCAGAACATGACATGGAAATGGGTGCAAGTTCCGGTGATAAAATTGACAAAACAAGGGAAGTAAAACTTTATAACATTTCTTCTAATAATTATGATTTTCATAGCTGTTGCGTATATATCGAGAATTTAAATAATCAGAACATTTCTCGTTTACATCCAATGATTGTGGGGCAAATTTTGCATCAAAAACTTAAAATCAAAAACCTAAAGGAAATTAAATCTATAGGAAAAATAGAGTTAAAGTTATTTTAAAATCAATTTTGGATGAAAATCATCTAGTAACACATAATAAGTTGAAGGATGAAAATTTAAAAGCCTACATCCCTAACCATCTCTTGGAAATCAAGGGAATAATTCACGATGTAGATACGAGGTATGATACTGATTATTTAAAAAAACATATAGACTCTTCCGTTATAATTACTGACATTAAAAGAATGCATAGAAAGGTAGATAAAGACGGTAAAACAGAATACGTCCCCAGACGAAATATTATAGTTACATTTGAAGGAAATGTTTTGCCAACTTATGTCGTAGTTAATTTTGTGTATTTGCCAGTAGAAAGATTTGTAGACAGGGTTATACAGTGCTACAAGTGTCTGAAACTTGGTCACATTTCTAAGCAATGCAAGGGCACACAAGAATTTTGTATACGATGTGCAGAAATTAAAAATGATAGTCACATATGCGACACAAAAAAAACTTTTTGTATACATTGTAAAAGTAAAGATCATATTTCGATCTCCAAAAGTTGTCCCGTTTATGAGGAACAAAAAAAAATTAAAAACATTATGCTAGATCAAAAAATCTCCTTTCTAGAAGCCAAAAGATATAAAGAATCATCTTTTTCCGGATCTGTTAGTAACAATAAATTTTCGATATTGTCAAATCTTGAAGAAAATTTTCCAAAACTACCTAACGTATCTGATGACATTACGTCATCTCATCCTACCATTCCAAGACCGCATATGAAAAAATCAACAAACTTAGCTCATCCTGGACCTAGTAAGATTAATACTGAACATAATGCACATAAAAAAAGGAAAGTGTCTACTCCTGTTTCACAATCCCCTACAGATTCTACCACCTTTCCTTTTAGATTTGGTCCGTTACAACCTCTACCACCTAATCCCAATAAACCTAATAGTTCAATAGATGGTGAAAAAAACAAGATAGTTATTTCGTTAGTCAATTTTTTTTCTGAATTTATAAAAAATGTCAAATCAGTTGAGGATGTAAAAACACTGGATAATAATTTGTTAGCTAAGGGTTTGCATACTGTTCTCGAGGATATTTTTAAAAGTACTTAAATTTATGGCCCTAAACACTAAACTTAAAATTATGCAATGGAACGCTAGATCAGCTGTTGCAAATAAAAACAGCCTACTCAATTTTCTTACTAAAGAAGATGTTGATATAGTTCTTTTAAATGAAACCTGGTTCAAAAATAATGTTGTATATAATTTTAAAGGTTATAATATTGTTCGTCAAGATCGTGCAGACGGTTTTGCTGGTGTCGCTATTTTGGTAAAAACGGGTATCCGTTTTGAAATATTAAAATTAAATAAAAACTTCAATAAAGAGCTGCTTGCCTGTGGTATTAAAATTAATTACGATAATACTCATTTGAGTTTTCTCTCTTTATATAGATGTCCAAAAACCAAAACCAGAATAGAAGATTGGACAAACTTATGTTCCCAAGTGAAGCACCCCTGCATTATTGGGGGTGATATGAATGCCCACAATGCGCTCTGGGGATCATCAAAAAATGATAATAATGGCGATCAAATTGTAGAGACCCTACAGGATCTTGATTTTATTGTGATGAATAACGGTCAACCTACGTGTTAAGGAAATCCAGGACATTCAGATTCTATGATTGATATTATGGTTTGTTCCCCTTCCATTTTTGCTTGTCCAAGACATTTTGGACTGTAGATTCTGATACACTTGGATCAAATCACTTTGTTGTAAAAATAGAACTCGAATACTCAAGAGCTATTAATGAGACCATATAGCCCAAAAGTAAATGGAATATTAAGAAAGCCAATTGGGATATGTACGCTGAAATAATCGAGAATATGTTAAATGAAAGTGGACCTATATCACCAAATGCTGAAGAAAAATATAATATTTTATTAGACTATATCCATACAGCTTCCACACAATGTATTTGCCAATAAAAAACCCTTTAAGTGTAAAAAACGGACTCCTTCACCGTGGTGGGATGCAGAATGTGATCTAATTGTTGCAGAAAGGAAAAATGCATTAATAAAATACAAGCAAGATCCATCAGTTGAAAATTTTATTAAATGTAAACAAGCTAGTGCTCACGCTAAGAAATTATTGAAATCGAAAGCCAAACAAAGCTGGGTTGATTGGTGCTCAAAATTAAATAAACAAACGTCGCCTACCTCGATTTGGAATCAAGCGAAAAGGATGAACAGGAAAATGGTCAATGCTCCATTACCACTGGAAGATTCGTGGACAGAAGAGTTTTTGGACAAAATTGCACCACCATATGTGAACAATCACGAAGATGCGTGATATCAGATTAAAATAATGCAAAAGAGTTACTTCTAAATATTTTTAATCAGATAATCATAGAAGGTTCTAACATTTCAGCCTTCAAACATATTATTGTCATTCCTATACCCAAACCTGGGAAAAATCTAAAATTAGTTAAAGCTTACAGACCCATATCTTTATTATCTTGTGTACAAAAAGCTCTAGAGAGGATAATTAAGGCTAGGTTAGAATGGTGGTTACTAGAGCAGAACCTTCTACCCAAAGAACAATACGGATTTAGGAAAGGTTTTGGTACTTTGGATGCATTGGCTACCCTAGTTGTAGACATTCAAAACAATTATTCCCGAAACAATTACTTACCAGCATGATTTCTTGATATAGAAGGTGCTTATGACTCCGTGTGTCTAATAGCACTTAAAGAAAAAATGACAAGAATTTTTCAAATTCCAGCATAATTTGCCGCTAGTATTATTAATCTATACTCAAACAGATTAGTTTATTTAAGAAAAGAACAAATGCTTATAGGTCCCAGAATCGTAATCAAAGGATTACCTCGGGGTTCTGTATTGAGCCCTCTCCTGTTTAATATGTACGTAGCGGACTTGTACAATATTAAAATAAATAACATACCCTTCAACCTCATACAATACGCAGATGATTTCTGCATTTACACAGAATACAAAGAATATGAAACAGCAATTAAAAACTTGGATAGTATCTCTCAGCTACTTCAAAAATGGCTCCATAAAAACAATTTTGAATTATCTTGCAATAAATCTCAGGTTTGCATTTTTACTAGACATTATAAACCTAACGATCAAATAATTAAATTAGGAGAGCATCAATATCCACTAAAAAGTAAGGTCAAATATTTAGGGATGAAACTTGACAAACATTTGACTTGGAAGGATCATATTGAGGATATGTTAAACAAATGCAACAAGGGAATAAATTTCCTTAAATCGATTAATAAAACGTGGTGGGGTGCTGATGTAGATGTAAATTTATTATTCTACAGAGCGTATATCCGCTCCATTTTTGATTACGTAAGCATATTTTATGGATCAGATAGTAATGTATTGCTAAATAAAATTAACGTAATACACAATTCAGCTTTACGTACATGTTTAGGTGCTATGAAGTCCACACCAATTCAACCCTTGTATTTGGAAGCCTTGAAACCACCTTTAAATATCAGACGAAACTTCCTGTCCGAAAAATTTTTGGTAAAGACATATATAAAAAATCAATCCTTATACACAAAGATCTTTACTCTGAATTGCTATGATTTGTCTACTAAATCTGGGAAAAAAAGAAATCGCCTTTAGTTTGCGAAGCTCTGCAACATAATATGGAAGCATTAAAAGAGATAGATAAAGCTACGTATACACTTCAAAACATTTCATATGCAACATATTGTTCAAATACAGATATCATGGTACCAAAATATAGTGACAATATACACATAAACAGACGGATTATTCAGTCAATATTATCAGAATTCAAAAACTCCTATATATACCGATGCTTCCAAATCATCAAACGGCACTGGATGCGCTTTTTTTGTCACGTTGGAACGAATAGAACACACATTTAAGTTAAACTCCCAGACCTCTATTTTTACAGCGGAAGCTCTTGCAATATATGAGGCCTTACTTTATGCAGCAGAAAGTAGCTCGGATCATATAGTGATATTATCCGATTCTTTATCAGTTTTGACCTCTATTGGGAAACCGGGATTGCCAAATACCTACAGTTGCCCTTATATTTACAAAATTAAAGATATCAAACAAAAGTTAGTAACAAGGGGCAAAAATGTGATCTTTGTTTGGATTAAAGCACATATAGGTTTGGAAAATAATGAACATGTGGACCAATTAGCAAAGGAAAGTATTTTATCTGGTAGAGAAACTTTGTATAAAATCACGGCTTGCGACTTTCTAGCTTCCTTAAAATTAAGATTATACCAAAGGTGGGATAATATATGGAAGGAATATTCCATTGTTAGCCCAAATAGATACACTTCTCTTCAAACAGATATTCCTAAAACACCTTGGTATAAGTCTTTTAATGTACCTAGAAAATATGTTACCACGATCATTAGACTGAGATTTGGACATGCTTGTTACCCCAAACATTTATTTATTTAAACTCAAGGTTTTAGATAATGATCGATGTGAATTTTGTACAGAAGAAGGAAACCTAGATCATATATTTTTCAGTTGCCCCAGAAATACTATAATTTCAGCCAGATTAATAAATAACTTACATAAATACAATATATTAGCCCCTTGGAACCTTCAGTACTTATTATCACTAGACTCGAGAGCGGTGTATGATTCCTTAGTTATGTTTTTAAAGGATAGTAAAATAACCATGTAAATAATTATGCATTAGTTAATAACGTAACCTTTGTTTCTAACCCAATTGTCAAATTCCCCTCTTACCGTGGCCTAGTGTTGTATGTCTTAAAAAAATGCCTTGATGGGCCCCTAGGCGAGAAGAGAGTGACCCTGTTTACCTGTTCTTTGTTTTGTATATTTATATATAAACTCAGACAACTATTTTTTTACCATGTTGAGTCTGGCTGAATGACTAAAAGTCTATGCCAAAAAAAAAAAAATTTGTAAAATTAATTTATTACTTCGAAAACTTCAAAATAAAGCAAAATCGTTAATTGTTGTTAACTATTGGAAAAAATCAATCTAGATATTTGTTATTGCTCTCAAAGTTGAGTATTGTGGTGCTGGACGAGATGGTTGGATGACGTGGAAGACAACCTGAAAACCATGAAGAATGGACAATGGAGAAGAAGAGCCCAAGAGTGATCTGAATGGAAGAACATAGCCAGACAGGCAAAGACCCATCCAGGGATATGATGCCAAAAGAAGAAGAAGATAATAATTTTTAATTGTTTACTTACAAAATGAAGTAGCATTACTACTATATTGGCAATATTCCTAACTTATACCGCGGAATATATTATATTCCTCCGAAATTTGACTGGCATTTTTGTATCTACTGTATTATTTATATCGTACCTAAAAAACCCATTTGCAACCAGGCTGGGTCAGTGTCTCGAATATAGTATTTTTTGCCTTATTTCACTGATGTAACTTGTCAATATACTTGTAAGAATATGGTTTGTAAGAATTGTCAGTTATTTCTCTTTGATTCTTGCTTAATTACTATTTAAATGAGATTAAGCCGCAATTACAGGTTAAAGTAAGTTTATTGACGTTTCAATTTCCACTTCGGAAATCGTTCTCAAAATACAAACAGTAAATTAATTCCCAGTCAAATAGTAATTAATTTAAAATGCCACAAGAAAATAGCTTTAGAACAATATTGATTCTTGCTGTTGTATTCTGTGTTCGAATCCGCTTTTAATTCTACGAAATTTAGATATAGTTCCTCTTTCGTTTCTAGTTTTCTTTTTATAATGATTTTAATTATTTATATTTTCACTTATTTGTTTTCCTCCTAAATTTTACCGAATTTGCTATCCTTTTGTAAAATTTCACCGTCACTGTAGATAACGCATGTCTCTATTATTATTATATTGACTTCAGCACTGTAGGCTTTTCCTATTTTAATTATTTTTAAAGCATCATGTACTTCTTCGTTGTGTATGTCTTCCTCGTGCCTTCTTTCTTCAATTTTTTGTTTGACAAATTTTGTCTATTTTCATAAATTTTATCTGCGTCGTAATCGTTCTGTGTTTTTAAGATTGCCTGTTTTTGTTTTTATTCATCCGTATAGTATCCATCTTATAGTATACCAGACATGTCTGTTATTTGTTGTGTATTTTTGATCTATATCATTTCCAAATACTTTCAAGCACTGAAATAAATGTCAATTTGCTACAAGACAGAGTTTTTTTATAGCGCCTCTATTCCATTAAAGAACAAATATTTTTCCATAAAAGTAAAATTGTGTTGAAATTAGAATCAAAACAAAAAACTGCATTTTCAGGTGTATATTATGTAATAATTTAGAGCACGATAGAGCGAAATCAACTACAAACAAAAGAAACTCATCAACATCGGGCGTAGATGACCCATTTTTGATAACATTAAATGAGGTCAAATCATTTGGTGATGCATATATACATATAAAATAATACTGGATTACTTGCGTGATGGAAACAACATAATATATGAATTTCAATCAAAATATCTAGTACAATAAACCCTATCAACTTGTGTTTTTTAAATATTCCATTTAAATTTCTAATATAAATTATACGAAAAGTAATTAATGATAGGAAGTAAAAATTAAAAGTAATAATTCGTTTTCCAATACTGCTAAATTTTTTAAGCTTCTTGGACAGTATGATTCTCTTCTATGGTTCCTTATAGTTTTAATTTTCTGTAGTAAAATTCCTATAGTTCTTGTAAATTTCTTGTAACGTAAATGTGTACTATCTTTTGATTTTAATTTATTGTCTATATAAATGGCCTTTTTGGAATGTGGCTAATTGTAAGAGAAATAATTTTGATATTCCCAGTTTCATAATGGTAAATTTTTTTGTTTTTAGTGAGCCGCAGTCAATTGTTAATGATTGTGCCAATTTCTTTAGCAGTGTTCATAATCCTTCTTTTTTCTGACTAAACGAGTGAAGTCATAGACCTGATATCAGTTACAACCATACATAGCCCTTAACTATTAAAATTTGTGATATTCTAGCATGCGTACAGTGTCTTAATACCAAAAAAGGTCCTGATTTAGATATATACAGATGTGTCTTGTTTTTAAGGAATTGTGCATTATCCCTATCAAGACCTCTATGGCTTACTTTTAATACATTTTTGATCGAAAGTCACTTTCAATAATAATTTAAGAGAGCCCGTGCACAAATCTGGTGATAAATCATTGATTTTTAATTATCATTCCATTACAATTCTTTCTGCTAGTCTGCAAATTTTCGAAGCTTAGTAACTAATTTGTTGGGAGTCAATCTGAAGAATCAGCGTCATACTGGTCATCGTGGTTTTCTGCCTGGTCCTTCAACTTCTACCAACCTACTAGTTTACATTGAATATATTATAAGTATATTGGAAACAGTTGTTTTTATACTAACTTATCTAAAACATTCGACAGGTTAGATTAGTGTCTTTTATTGCATTAACTGGAATTTTTTGGTGTGTTTGGCGAACTTCTTTGCTGGTTGAAAAGTTATATGGAAGATCGGTCTTTGTTCATCAAACTGAAAGGCTTTACGTAAATTGAATACTTTACAATCTCTGGAGAGCTCCAAGGTGTCCATTGAGGACCTCTACTCTTTGCAGTTTTTGTTTGTGATGCTACCAGATCCTTGACTGTCTGTATTATTATTAGAAGTATTATTCGAGACTATTTTGATTGTATTGGATTACAAACATTGCATTGACAGAATGCCGAATAGACCATCGCTACAGTAACATAATCAAATATATCTACCAAAATGCCACAGCTAGCGTAAGATTATCTGAACACGAAACAAATAAATTCTGTATACTGCGAGAAGTACGGCAAGGAGACACAATCTCTCCAAAGCTATTCACGACGCTTTTAGAACATACTTGTAAGAAGGCGCATCTAAACGAATCTGGTATCAACAAAAATGGAGAAAAGCTCAGTCATTTGAGATGATGCAATAATAATGTTTAAAAAATTATATCACGCTTACTTGGAGGTCGCACTAAAGTTTAATATGAACAAGACGCAAATAATGACTAATCTGGTGCTAAATCGAAATATTTCTGTTGATGGAAGGGATATTGTGCAGACTACATCGTATAAATACATAGGACATGAAATTCGGTTAGGCAGAGATAACCAGACATGTGTGCTCCCACGTCGCATAGGATTAGCGTTTGGTACATTAAACTATGTATTTAAATCGGATCTACCCACATGCCTCAAACGAAAAATCTTTGACCAATGTGTGTTACCTGTACTCATTTATGGAACGGAAACATTAACACCCACAAAAAAGATAGTTAATAAGATTAGCGTAACTTAGATGAATCTTCTTCTTCTTCTTCTTCGTCTAGCCATTCACGTCCACATCTGAACATAAGCCTCTTCAAGTCTTCCTTTCCATTGGTTTTTATTGTACGCTACTTGTAGCCAATTTTTCCCGGCAGTCCTTTTCAGATCATCTGTCCATCTCATAGGAGGTCTGCCTCTGGGTCTTTTGTGTTGGTATGGTCTCCAGGTTAAAATTGATCTGTGCCATTTGTTTAGATCGCTCCTAGCTACATGTCCAGCGTATTCCCATTTCAGCTTTAATGCTTTTTGCACCACATCGGTGACTTTGGTTTTCTGTCTTATCCATGTGTTTGTTTTCTTGTCCTTAAGTGATATACCTAGCAGTGCTCTTTCCATCGCGTGTTGAGTGACTCTAAGTATATTCATATTCTTTTTTGTGATTGTCCATGTTGGTGCCGCATAAGTTAATATCGGAATAATGCATGCATCAAAAACTTTAGATCTAAGATGTAATTGAATTTGTTGATTTCTGAGTATATAGTTCAGTTTACCGAATGCTGCCCAAGCTAACTTTCTTCTTCTTTTTATTTCTTCAGTCTGAATTTCCCTATTTAGGATTATTTTTTGTCCCAAGTATATATATTCTTCAACTTTTTCTATAACTTTATCGTTTATTATTGTCACGGTGTCTTCGGAGTGCATGACTTTTGTTTTGTTTAAATTCATTTTCAGTCCTATTTTAGAAGATTCGGTATGAAGTTCTACAAGCATGGTTTGCATTTCTTGTAGGTCAGTAGCTATCAGGATTATGTCATCTGCAAATCGTAGATTACTGAGGTAGCGGCCATTGATGTTTATTCCCTTATATTTCCAATTTAGGTTTTTAAAAACGTCCTCCAAAACTAAGGTGAACAGTTTGGGTGATAAAGTATCTCCCTGTTTGACTCCCCTGTTTAATGGTACAGGGTTCGTGTGTTCATTTTCATTTAGGTAGTATGTAGCTGTAGCTTGGTTCATAGTTTCTTTTATTAAGTTAATATATCTGCTGTCTATTCTACAATTTTGCATTGCGTTTATTACGGCCGTGTGTTCTATGGTATCGAAAGCTTTTTCGTAGTCTACAAATGCAAGGAAAACTGGAAACTTGTATTCGTTACATTTTTCTATTAATATTTTTGTGGTTAACAGGTGATCGGAAGTTGAATAGCCTTTTCTAAAACCTGCCTGTTCATATGGTTGGTATTCGTCTAATTTCCTTGTTAGTCGAGTAGTTATGACTTTGGTGAGTATTTTAAACAGGTGTGACAGTAGGCTGATGGGTCTGTAGTTTTCCAATTTTCGACTATCACCTTTCTTGTGCAATAAGATTACTTTAGAGTTGTTCCAGCTCTTAGGGACTTTGCCCTGATGTAAACAACTGTCCACAAGCTTAGTTACAATTGCAATTAGTTCCTTACCTCCTTCTAATATCATATCTGTGGTAATACTATCTTCTCCTGCAGCTTTATTTCTCTTCATGTTTTCCAATGCTGTAGTTACCTCTGAAATTGTTACTTTTGGCATTATTTCTGATCCAACATTTTTTATTAATTTCCGTGCTGGTCTCATCTCATCATCTTGATGTGATCTGTAAAGTTCTGTGTAAAATTCTTCTATTCGTGTCAGTATGTTTTCTCTACTTGTGATTTCATTTTCGTCTTTTCCTATTAATGATATCATCTGACGTCGTCCTAGTGTCGGTCTGAGACATTTCATACTCTTATTTTTTTCAATAGTTGTTGTTATTAATTTTTCGTTTTCTTTTCTTTTTTGTTGTCTGATTCCTTTTCTAATCTGCCTATTAAGTTCTCTATATTCGTCGGTTCCCCTTTTGTTAGATTTATTTAAGATCTTCCTTCTTTCTATTTGTTGTAATATTTCTTTGTCTAATTCATTGCATGTTGTTTTCGGTTTTTTCAGTTGCAGAAGGCTTTTATTCACTGTTTCGGTAATAAGGTTATTCAAATCATCAATATCATTGGAGTTTATCTGCTGCATGCTAACTTGATTTAATGCATGCACTATCTTTTTATTAAATTCACTATTTTTGATTTCTTCAGATGTCCATTTGTATCTTTTTTCATGTATTCTTTTTCTTTCTAGTTTTTTGTTAATTACTAGTTTTGTTCTTATTAGTCTATGATCGCTTCCTAGGTCAAACTGATTTAATACTGATACGTCTTCTACTAGGTTTCTATTCTTCGTTAAGATATAATCTATTTCATTCTTTGTATTTGTATCGGGACTCATCCATGTCCATTTTCTGCTTGGTTTTTTATTGAAAAAGGAGTTCATTGAGTACATGTTATGTTCATTCATGAAATTGAGAAGCATTTCTCCTCTATCGTTTCTTGTCCCATAGCCATAGTTACCAATTAAATGTTCATAATCTTCCTCTTTTTTGCCCAATTTAGCATTAAAATCTCCTAATAGTATTTCGTAATTTGCTTTATTTGTTTCTATAGCTGTTCTTATTTCATCATAAAATATTTCTACTTCTTCATCGTCGTTGCTTTTGGTCGGAGCGTACACTTGGATCACTTTCAGAGTGGTTCTTTTATTAATCCTGATGATGAGATATGCTACTCTGTCTGATATGGGCTTGAATTCTTCGATACACTGTGTGAGGCTTTGTTTTACCAAGAATCCCACTCCAGTGTATTCGCCACCTTTATGCATAAAATGTGTGCCATTTTTTAGTATTATATACTCATCACTTTTTCTTCTGTCTCGCATATACCAAGGATATCCCATTTTATATCCTTTAGTTCACTTTCTATTTCTGGGAATCTATTGTCGTTTGTCAGTGTTCGAATATTGTAGGAGCATAGCCAAATTGTCATTTTGTGGCAGCCGGGTCTTACCCAGGGATTCTTAGCACCCCCCTTCCGTTAGTTGTTTGATCGCTGCCGTGATCAAGACTCTGGGAAGTGCTGGGCACTGGGGGCCTTTTCTTTTTTGTCCTGTACATTGACTTGAAGGTTTGGACCGTTATCTCCTCACGCTGGTCCAGTGCGGGTTGAGGAGGGAAGGGAAGGATTTGGGTAGGTCTGGGTTGGTGGGTAGGATTTAGGGATTAGGATCCGCTTCTCTCCCGGAAGAGGATTGGGAGAAAAAGCCGAGCTTGCGTGGGCAGGGGCGCATCCCTGAAGCAGACCTGTCTTTACTGGGATCGTAAAGAGTGTCTACCCGCTACCGTACAACTTAGATGAATATGGAGCGCTAAATCTTGGTTGTCTCTCTGAGAGACCAAATCCCAAACTAATAAATACGTCGTAGAACAAAAGCAACAGACACTATCGATAAAATCGCGTCGTTAAAATGAAATTGGGCAGGACACGTAGCCAGATTATTAGACAACCGATGGACAAAACGTATTTTAGAGTGGAGAGCAAGGCAAGAAGCAATACGGAGCAGAGGGCGTCCACCAACCAGATGGACTGACGATATGAAGCGTTTAAGCAATAACTGGATGCAAGCCGCATAGGCAGAGACAGATAGAAAGAGCTAAGGGAGACCTAAGTCCAGCAATGAAGGCATACAGTTTGATGATGATGATTGGGTTACAAAAATCATTGGACAGTTTTGCAAATTGGTGTGTTAATAAGAAAAACGTCGGGTGATCCAGTATTGTTGATCTCTTAAGCGTATGGTTTTTAATTACATTTCAGAGGATATTTTGATTGAGCGGGTCAATAATGTCACAGATTTAAGTGTAATTTATTAGAGAAAGTTTTCCTTCAATCTACATTTAGATCTTATAGAAAAAGGTTATGAAACAACTTGGTTTCATCAAGAGGCATATAATTGATTTTTGTAGGACTGCATCTCTAAAAACTCCATACTTTTCTCGTCTGCTATCGAGTTAAGAATCTAAATGGTATCTGGATTCCCTTTACTCAAGCATGTATCGAAAATTAGATATGGTTTAAAGAAAATGTCTGATGTACTACTGTTCTTTTCAATTGCTTAGACCACATTCTTCTCTTGGTGTGATCAATTTATTGAAACTGGATTCTCTTCTTAACAGAAGAGTTAACTTTGACTTTATCTTTATTTTAAAGCTCATGAATGGAATAATATAATCTCCTGAATTTCTTAATTAAGTATATTATTTTTTACTATATTTATTTAATAAAACGTGGATTTCAAAGTATCAACCCACCTTGCACCCACCAAAGCATCAACCTAAAGTTATTAGTGAAAATATATTTCAACACTAATAATCTATAACAAACACCTCAATCATGCAGTTTGTACTTATTAAAATTTATGGATTGGCGTGTAACATATTGCAATGTTTGGGGCATAAACTTGACCTATATGCAACTAAAACCGTTATTACTCGGATATTATGGAAACGAAATGGTGTTGCGTTGATACTTTGCCTTCTGAAAATGAAAGCGGCAAACAAGTTGATTTATTGCGAAGATAAAAAATAATGAAGGGTTATGCTTAGTTATGGTAATTATAAAGGTACACAGTTAGATTCTAGTGATTTGGATTTGATTTATTTGAACCATAAATATGTACAGGGAATATTGAGTCGTCCTGGAATATTATCCGTCTACACGGGTTGTCTATTTGATAAGTTTGAATTTGTTTGATGTAGAAAAAAAATTGGTACTAGACGGTACCGTACACTAGCGCGAAGCTTTATATTGATGACCAAAATTGCTGTTTTTTACTATTCTCTTTACAATTTCATAATATTTTCAAATTTGCATCCAGCAGCAGTTTTTGTAGGTGTATCTTTTTTAACCTTTTTTCATGCTTTATCGCATTTGTTAGTAAGATCTTTTTACGTTTCTTGTACAAAAAATTATAAAACATTTTAAAAATCAAAGTAGGTAATAAATTATGGCCATTTAGATTTTTTGTATACCCAACGACCGCCCCTCGTCCCCATCATTTCCAACTATCGAATGTGAAAAATGGTACTTTTCAGGAGACGAAGATAACTCTTTTTTAGAGAATCCTAGATCAGCGCCGTGACAAATGGAAATTTTTTTATATTTTTTATATTCAATGTTTAATCCTTGTTAGATTGATAAAAAATTAAACTGCTTACCGTTTTTTTATTTCCAAAAAATCACATTCGTTACTTTGGATTTTGTGTTAATTAACGATTTATTTGTTGCAATGTTTCAAATTTGCGAATGTGGCATTTTCCACAGTTCATATTGGTCTAATTTTAACACATTCATATTCTTGATTGAAAAGCAGAAAAATTAAAATAATTTTAATGTTCTTACAAAGATTTTTACAAATCATTTATTTAAAAATTGAAGTTGTAGGATAAAATGACAATTTTTTTTTATTGAGTTAATGCCTCGACAACTATGATCATTGGCATGGTACAGTCAGGTACCTAGTGTAGTGTGTGTGTGTTAAAGAATTGTCTTGATACTTAGCGACGTCATTGTCGACGTCATTGTCTTTGCTAAGAGACGCTAATTGTATCCGAACGTCTGCAGTCCCTCTGGTGAGTACCGATCGCACAAGGATAGAAATTATTTTCATCCATTAATTTTTAATAAACGAAACTTTCTCCACCCTGATGAGATTCGAACTCACGACCTTTAGGTTTAAAGGTAGGCGCTCTTACCACTGAGCCACAGAGGGGGTTAAATGACAAAATTATGTTTAAAGAAATTATTAAAAGTATTTTTATAAAAGTATGTATTGCTAGAAAATTAATGTAATTAGAAACGTAAAAAACCTTGGGGTATCCTGTAGATACCCCAAATACTCAGTCATAACCCACAGTTGTTGTAAAATAATGGTAAATTAAAAGTTTTAAATTTTGAATTAAACGATATCATTGTCTTCAGTTGCGTCAGGTTCTGGAAGACAATCTCTGGCAGTACTAGATGTTGGAAATGATTGGTAATATTGGGGGTATCGCCTAGGTATTAAGTTTTGTTCACATAGTGATAAGAGGTTTTTTTCTTCGCATCTGTGGTTTCTTTGCCTCTTTTTTGTTTGGTTTCAAAAGATAAAAAGTTTCCGTCAATGCTAGTCTTCATCAAAAGTTTCTTCATAAAGTGCCTCACCGAAAGAACTTCTTGTAGCAATAATTCACACAATTATGAACACGTACGTTTTGTTCTTGTCAGCAATGTTTAGTATTTTCGACAGTTTGCAGACTGTCCCCAACAACTATAGAAAGATAAATTCACTGAACTTCCGCACTTAAGCTTACCACAAAAGTCCTAATCAAAAAAATCAATAAACTAACAACTTTATCAGATGAACAACAAGGATTCAGGTCCAGAAGATCCTGCATAGACGCCGTATTTCTAACCAGCATATCTATTTTTTATAGACCTGACAAAGGCTTTCGATCGCATCCAAGTCGAAGACGTCTTACACCTACTATATAAAAGAAACATACCAATCAATATTATACAAACCATTGAAAACATCTACTTCCATAATCGGATACAGGCAAAGATAAATGGAAAACTAACAGTGTATACCAGTACAAAACCAAATATACGACAACCTTTAAATACCCACTACGATGTAAAATCGAAATATATGGGAAAATAATAAAGCAGGAAGCAAGGTTTAGATATCTGGGAATATATATAACTAGTTACAAAGATGTTAAAGATGTTAAAGAAGTACGGCAACAAAGCTTAAAAGCAAGTAAAGCGGTGGGATCTCTTAATGACATAATCTGGAAGAACAAACACCTAAGACAAGACACAAAAACAAAAATCTATAAAGCAGCAATTAGACCTAGATTAACATACACGGTAGAGATAAGACCTGACACATCTAAAGTAAGACCACTACTAGACACAACAGAGATGAAAATACTTCAACGAATATCAAGGAAAAGTCTGTTGGATAGGGAGAAAAGCGAAATCATAAGAAAAGCATGCGATATATATTGCATAAATGTATGGGTGACAAAACGGAGAGAGGAGTGGAATGAACACATTAGTAGAATGGCAGATGATAGGATAGTACGAATAGCATGAGATAAGTAACCAAATGAACGAAGAAGTATTGGCGGACCAAGAAAAAGATGGTGCGATAATTTAAACAATTTAGGAGGCAAATATTGAAGAAGAAACAGGCTTTAAAGCCTGCATACAAGAAGGAAGAAGAAGACAGTTTGCAGATTATAATTGAATAACTGTCTCAATTGCAACACTGAAACTAATGAATGTGGCACATTAGTTATTTTGCGTTGTACAAATATGCCTTTAGTTATATTTTATACAAAACAAAGATATCGAATATTCCATTTTCGTCAGTTTGCAGTATATTAGATATTTTGACCAAACCAAAATAACAAAATGTTCATATTCGATTGTTTAAACAGAATATTTAATGCGTTTCTTATCAAGCTACAATTTCGATATGTTGCTATAAGTTGTATCACGTCTAGTGCAAGAACAAGGTATCGAATCTGAAAAACTGATTTTTCACATTCGATAGTTGGAAATGGTAGGGACGCCCTGTTAGGTACACAAATGGATTTTTTCGCTGTGAGTGTATAAAAGATGAAAATATTTTACTAATAACTCTTTTTATCGCTCTTTTAATACAATAGTCGAACTGATAATTGCGCAAAATTTCAACATTGTATTTATATGCAATAATACTTATATGAAATAATGAAATATAAATAAATATTATTTAATAGCAAATTAAATTGTTATATAAACTAAATAAGATGTTTAAAAATAAAAGTTATATTAAAAAATATTTTTTAAATTTAAAAAATATATTTAAGATTAAATAAAGTAATTTTAATATTTATTTATTTTTTATATTTTAAACAAATTCTCAACATACAATCTTCTCAACAACCAACAAGCAAAGAGATTGAAGCGATATGATCCCTTGGACCTACCAAAACGTTCCTGACAGTGCCTACAGTAGTGGCACGCCTTCAACAGCGCCCATCCATTGTGGTCTGTGCCAAAACAATTTTACTTATTGTTTTTATTGTGAAACAGGTTGTAAAAAATCGCGGATAAAAAAAAGTATTACAAACCTGTAAAATTCAGACCAAATATTAATTATAAATTATAAATAAGTATCATTTGATAGTAAATTTGAACCAAATAATTATATAAACTAAATAATATGTTTAAAAATAATAATTGTATTTATATGAAATTATTTTAAAACGAGAATTATTAATGATTTGAATTAAATTTTGACAATCGTTACGAATCGAAATTTTTAGTGACAAATATTCCTTTAATTTTTCACTGTTTTTTTTTTCAGTTTTTAAAATTTACACCTGCTTAGATCAATTGTATGACGCTAGTTCCGTGACGCTCGCCTCAACAGTTTACTGTGGAGAAGAAGTGTATAGCCAGTATAGAAGCTTCTCTTCAAAATAAGTATGTTAAAATATGTTAGAAAAATTGAACTTCTGAATAAACTTATGTAGATAACGCTTGATAATTTGGTCCAGATACAATGAAAATATAACTTTTTCACATTTTTATTCTTATTCGTTCCGGACGTTGGCTAGCATCAAGGCAATGCTAACTTTGTAGCGTGCCAAAAATATGATTGATATATATTGTAAAATTTATTATTTTATTATATTTTACTTTTTTTATTTTATTTTTTATTAAAACACTGTACATCTTTTTAATTTCTGTAAAAAGTAAATTTGGTTAACACCACCAAATTATCTATTTGGACTAACTTACTGTAATAATATTCTTTTATAATGTCTTAAATAAAGTGCCGAAAGATGTGATGTTTGTTAGGTAAATTTCTGTACTGACACGTCTTGTACGCAAATATAGAAATTAATTTCTTACGAAGTTACCCGAAAGATATACCGTTATTATACCTATTTTCGACCTATTTTCGATTTATTTAATTCTGCGCAGATTTACCCCGTACTTGGAGAATACCGCGCAATGACAGTTTTTTAAAGTAAATTTTTTTCTTCAAAATCAGTTAATCATATTTTTTATGGGAATAACGTTCCCAATAGATACAAGTTTCAGTAGTTAAATTATGGAAGTTTGTTTGCACATAGGAAACTTTTTGTAAGTATTTTACCTTAGGTGCGCAGAATTCCCTGGTTTCCTCTACTTTAAATAAGCAAAATGGGATATCAATAAAAAATGTATATTAAGGAGCCTCTAGTGATAAATATGAGAAAGAAGCAATTCTAAAACTCCGGAATAGCTCTAATAGGTGCATCTGATATGCAGACATTTAAATATGTTCTGGTGAACGTGCAAAGAGTCGGCAAAGGCTCTCAAGGAACTTCTGGTGATAAATATGAAGAAAAATCAAACATAAAATCTCTAAGACACTCCAACTTTTTTAAAAGAGGTGCATACATTATAATATATAATAAATTAAAACTAAGAAGGGCATTGATTAGACGAGGAATGTCACATATAATATGTATAAATAGACTGATAAAACATAATTAGAACTTCCAATAAAGTATAAAAAGTTTTACTTATGTAATTGATATATTTCATATATAATAAAAATATCCAAAAGGGTTATTAAAGATCAAAAAGTTTACGGTCCTATCAGATCATTAGCAGCAATACTTGAACACGTCTAAAAAACCACTTACAATTCGGTTGAAAAATCTTTCGTTTCCATGTTAAATGTTATTTAAATTTTTCCTTTATCAGATAATTAGAAGAAAATTATTTAAAGCCGCTATAAACGTAAACTTTGATGGCTTGAAAGAGCACCAACGTATTATCGGCGCACCCTAACTGGCTCCCGAACTCTATAAAACCACTTTAATCCTTCTCGAATTGACTCCATTTTGATTTTGAGAAAAATAAATATAATATACACCAGAAACTGATGGCAGGTTGATGAATTCTTAACATATCTTTTAACGTACAACTGCTCAAAAGCAGTTGTACATTTTTCCTGTTAAAGACATGTCGTCAACACAAGAAAAACTCGTAACTCCAGTTTCCTTAATTTTTCAGGAGAGCCTAAAAACAGTAAAATTTTCACGAATATTTTTTATTTGATAAAGATTTTTATTTGAACAACTATATTTTGAGCTTTTAAGTCATATTAAGCTGAATTATATCAATTTTAATTTAAAAAACTAGCGGATATAGCTAAATATATAGAAAATTAAGAGTTACAGGTTTTTCTTCTTTTGGACTGAAATGTGCCTATGGAGTTACGTGGCATTCTTTGTAACGCTGGATTGGAAAAAATTAATAAAAAACATTAGTTATCGATTTATAAAAACGTATTATCTGACACACATAAAAAATATCCTAATAATGAAATACAGACCAATACTTTTGAAAAACGTTTAACATAAAATTTAGTGTTATTTTATTACCTACGTTAGAAATGGAAAATAGCCTCACTTTTCAACAACAATACTTAAAGAAAATTTTAATCTAAAATAAAACCGCATAAATATGTACAAAAACAAATGTTACAACAGTGATGTGATAGGACTTAAAATAACATAGTTAGTGAGGGAGATTGTCATAAAATGAGTGATAATCGAAATCAATACTGCAAATGTTCGAATTGGTCTTTTTTTAATGGTATTCTATTTGTGTAAAGCGTCGGCAGATCTGCGAAATTCTTGGGTATCATATTCTGATTTATTCGACAAGGCAGTTCAATCCAATTTTCACCAAATTTCAACTTGCAATGAATACCTTGTGGTGAATATTTTGTAGCTCTAATATTTGTCACAACTGCATCACCCTTTTTTTACCCGGTCGGATACTGCTTACATAGTTTACTGCTCTAGTCCTTACAAAAATCATGGTATGGTCGAGTTACTACAAATGGATTTTCCTTTCGCGTTCTTTTGCATATTTGTATGTAATCACCAGGCACATTAATATCTTCTTCTTCTTCTCGTGCCACTCCTAGCGGAGATTGGAAATCATCATGGCCACTGCGACTTTGTTAGCAGCGCGCCTGAAAAGTTCAAACGAACTACACCCGAACCATTCACGTAGATTACGAAGCCACGATATTTTTCTTCTTCCCACACTTCTTTTGCCCTTAATTTTGCCCTGCATGATGTTTCTTAAAAGTTCGTACTTTTCACCTCTCACATTAATATCGCATCCTCTTAATTGTCTCTTACTTGCACTGTGCATAATGTCGGCCTCCATCTGGGTGTGCCCTTTCTCAAGGTATTTTTGTATAACTGTTACCTTCTGCTTTAAACAAAGGTTTAAAATTGCATTAGCTAGAGTAACATTACGATTTTAGTAAGTACATCCATCGCTAAAAATAATTCTTTCACGTACGTTTTCCTCAAGACAACTCCCTTTAGTTTAGTATATTTTTCTAAAATACTTACGGTTACACTAGCAAATTCGGCAATGGTAAGATTCCCCTCCGACTCATCCCAAAGAAAACAATGTCCTTATTTTGTGTGTAAGTTATAGAATGTGAAATTGTGGATTGTCAACTTTTTATATAATATAGGGAAGAAACAGTGGACTTGGGACATACAAAAACTGCCTGTAAATCTATTGTCAATACAATGCTTTGACTGTTTTTATCTTTAATTTTTTCATGCCTCGCTTCTTGTTTTTCATCTGATGTTCACTAAATGTTTCTTGGTCAAGATTTCCTGTTTTAAAACAGACACATATTTCACACAAATCTTTTTTGGGTCTATACAAAGCCAACCTCTTTTCCAGAAAAGCGTTTTTAATAGAAGATAAAGAGAGACTGTTAATTCGTTTTTCTAGACACCATTAGTTTTTGTAAACATGGTAAAGTTGACAATTGCTTTGCCATGATTTTAGATTTACTATTTACTATATTATATCGTATATTACGATAATTTACTAGTTCATTGCCTGCAATAATGCGATTGCATTTTCGGCAGGCTATCTAAAAACTATAAAGATTATCCACCAACTCCTTCTTGTGAAGTCCTTTAGGCGCTTGTTGTGGTTCATTATCCAAATTTTCTGTAATAGCAGAATCATCTTCTTGTTTGCAATTAATAACAAACCAATCTTTAAGGCCCTAAGTTGACACAAACATTTTTTTGCATACCCTTCGTTTATCTTCTCCAATTTTCAAATAATATTTTAATGTCTTAAACCTCGGTGATACATCTATCTTCATTTTTTCTATCCCTCTTTCGTTTTGGTGATTTAAATACTACCGACGTTTTGATACACATTCTCTTTTCTGTCCATGTCCATGTCCAGAATTTATTAAAAGCATGTTCCAAAATAACAAATCCCTCCAAAACAACAAATCAAATTAACGGTCATAATCACTTAACTGACTTAACAGAAAATGCGCGGAGTTACGTGTTTTACAAACATAATTTTTTGACAAGGGAGATACGTGCTTTTCTAGTAAACATTTTAAAATTAGAAATCTACATTTAAATGACGTATTATTTGTCGAATTGCTAGAATAGGCGATTTGCTAATAGATGGTAGTAAAATCTCATTTTATATAAAAATTGGAGTTAACCGGTTTTCTTGTGTCGACGACAAATTTATTGTTCAATGAAATTTCTTCTATTACGTATTGCTTTTCGGTATACTCTTTAATTGATACTATTACTTCTAATTCTAATATAGTAGCTATTTAAATATTTTTCAGAACCTCCAAAAATTTGAAATTGTTCGGATGGCAAGTATAAAACAAAGAATTTAATTTTAAATGGAAACTCTCGTATACATCCGTATTTGTATGTATTTCTCCACCAAAAATCTGCAAATTTTCAAATTGCTGGATGGCTGGGTAAGATTACTTCAATATAAATCGCAAAACAAATGCCTACGTCTTCTGACTCCAAAAAAGAAAGACCAAACACGTAGTTTAATAACACCAAGTATCTGATTCTTTCGATTATTCCGTTGCCAAGTCCAGTTTTTTTTTTAATTTTTCGCCACCTTTTTCATACAATTAAACTTTTATTCACATAGACTAACAATCGTTTAATGATAACAACATAAAACTACATCACAGCTTTTTAACTTCCAATATATAAAAACACCAAAGGAATGGCTTAACTTCATGGTTTCATGGTTTTATTAGTTTAATGAGTCACTAACTACACATATTCTTAAAAACAATACAGAATCGAATTTATAAAAAATGTGAAATAGACATGAGACTCTTAGTTCAGATTTAGAAAGGCCTTGGCAACAAGAAAGGCGTTGTTTGCGACTCACTCATTCAAAAATACCTCGATCGCCAGAAAAAAAATCTTTGTTTCATCGACTACCAGAAGCCTTTTGATAGAGTCCAAGCATGAAAAATTGTTGTATGAAATACTGAAGCTAAGGAAAAAGTCTGGTGTCCAACAACGCTGCGTCATGTCTCCATTACTCTTTTGTTGATCTCTAAATGCATATTTAAACAAGACCCCCAGACGACCAATGGCAATGGGGGAATAAATGTTTGTTTTATTAGGAAAACTATTAATTTAAGCAATTACTGTAATTTAAAGCAGTAAACATTTCTAAATCTGAATCTGCGAGAGTATATTTTCTCGCTCTCTATATTAACTATCCGTTAAAGATAATTTTAGAATTATTTTAAACAACACATTTTTGATCAAATATCAATTATAGAAGAGGTTTACGTATTATCAGGATTTGGTAATAAAAGAAGAACAAAGACACATAATTTGCAATTTCTTTTAAGGTAATCAAGTTATTGAACAATATAATAAAAATATGGCTTTTGATTGAAATATGAATGTCAAAATCGAGAAAGCTACCTATATAAAATATTAGAAATACCAAAATAAAACAAACTAAAAAACAATGATACAGTTTGTATTTCGAATTCCTAAGCTTTATACTATGTATTATCTATTAGATAAACAATTTGTCAGTGGAACCATTTACTTTAATAAATTAGTGGACTACTTTTCCATTTTTCCACTTCTAGATTGTCTTTAGTGGGTCAAGTTCGATGAAAACCATTGCGGTTTTCTATTACACCAAATTGGCTGGAATTAATCGATATAAATATGAAATTATATTATTAAAAGTACTTATTTATACCAAAACAATGGAATCCATTACGACTAGTTTGACATTCGAGTAATAATAGACTTGAATGACGAGTACATGATTTATTGTGTTATTATTGCGGTATAAAGAAAATTTATTGTAGCAAATTAATTGATATATGGAGTGTATTATTTAGAATTTGACAATCACAATATATCTGATTATTTGAACTTTGAATGTGCTGGAGTTTTCCTAAATTATCACTACTGCATTCTGATGTTATAATATAAAGATCACCACTTGGTGATATTACGGTTTTTCTTCGTATCCTTTACAAGGGCGGATCTGGGACCGATTTTCGGGAGGGGCATGAACATTTTTTGGGGATCAGTGGGAAGTTTTTAAAAAATTAGGGATGAAATGGTGAGTTTAAAGACACTTTTCACACACTTTTGAGTGCCACAAAGACATTTAAAACTAATTTTTATTAAAATATTTTTATTTGTCTAGCAACAAAATCAAGAAAATTTTTACCTAAAACCCCATAAAGTCCAACAAGTGCAAAGAAAGAAATGTAGTTTAGTTTATAAAATTAAACTAGCATAAATAAAAGGCAAATAATATTGGTCGTTTAGAAATGCAGGCGGGAAGTCCCGTCCCACTCTTGTCCAGCATTTTGTAACGCTTGAAGGAACGGGACGCGGGACGGGGGAGTGGTTTTTCTGCAGGTAAATAAATTTATTATTCTACTACCTCGACAAAAACTGAAATTAATACTGA
This sequence comes from Diabrotica balteata, assembly GCA_918026665.1. Taxonomy (NCBI): domain Eukaryota; kingdom Metazoa; phylum Arthropoda; class Insecta; order Coleoptera; family Chrysomelidae; genus Diabrotica; species Diabrotica balteata. The sequence goes on along the minus strand of OU898279.1, from coordinate 108,646,519 downwards.
CCAAAACAAGGACAAAGAATGCAATCTTATTAAAATTTTCTTTGCAGCTAGATCTTCTATCTTTCAAAGTCGATATGGCATTGAAAACAGCCTTAGCCGCTAGGTTAGCATCAAGAGGTCTGGTCGACTCTTCTATATATAGTTGAAACGTGAACCCTTAAAACATCAACTAAATAAATTGGAGGCCTTTGAAATGTGGATCTACCGGAGAATACTCAAAATTTCATATACATCGCATACCTCAAACGAAAAAGTGCTGCATAGAATAGGCAAGGAAACACAGTAAAAGTTAGAAAAACATCATACCTAGGCCACATACTGAGAAATAATAAGTACCAATTTGCCCAACTTATAGTGAAAGGAAAAATCTAGGGAAAGAGAGGCCTAGGAAGAAAAAGACTATCGTGGCTCAGAAACATCCGACAATGGACAGGGCTAAATTTTGAACATCTAATAAGAACAGCTGAAGATAGAGAAGGGTTTAAAATTGTAGTAGCCAACCTCCATTGAGGAGAGGGCACTTTAAGAAGAAGAAGATGCAAGAGTAGCAGTCTCGGGATTCTTTAATATTGAGATAGATGTTAGAACTTCAATTATATATAAAATGTCAGATCTAAACTGGATTACGCTTTCATGGCGCTCAACCCAACTTGTTTCGCATAAACTTAAATCTTCTGCGAGTTTCAGTTTTAAAACTTCACTTCTCTAGGCTGACATGTTTAAAACTATATTACTGACTTCATTGGTCCCGCTGGGTTTGTTATGGACTATACACTAATAGAAATTGAAAGGAAGTTGTTTAAAAGACGATTTAGGCAACGACATCTTACTGCATTTTCTTCGACGTCTTGTATTTCTGTTTGAACAAATTCCCTTCGTTGGTTCAGTGAAGATGTTCGTTCTAGTTGTAATGGAAGTACATAAATAAAATAATAGTAGCAGAGTTTATTGACGAAACGTACACTATGGGTGTTGACCCGGGATTACTTTGAGTAGAGACTGTTGCAGTTGAGCGTTGAAGACTATCACGTTTGTTGAGTGAATATTGATTGAATGCTTCTCTAGGCAAGAGATTTTAGTTTTATATAAGTTTTAATTGGGTCAATATATTTGCGGACCTAATGACATGTGTTTAAGTTGTATGTAAATTGTTTAACTTTCGTCAGCACTTTCGACTGATGTCGAAATTTTATTGTTGATAATTGACCAAATCTAATTAACTACGTGTGTGTATTTAATAACAAATAAATTCATTCGGTCTACTGGGTGATAAAATTATACTGTCCAATTTCGGATATGAATTCTGAAGATTTGATATTGGACACTGTTGCTGTACCGACTGCTCATTGCGCTTTAACTTCAGTACCGATTTGTACACATTTCTTTGGATCTAAGATCCAAGTGTAGTTCTTTCAACAAGTTTAATACTATTTTTCCAAGGCTTCTCCGGTCAGTAGTTGTTCTTCCCCTATTTCTTGAATTTCACTAATTATTTTTATGTTTTCATAAGCGTCAATGAACTTGACAAAGTCTTCACGAATGTTATTATTGTGTTTATATCTCAAATTTGGAGAAAACTATAAACGTTGAATTCTTGGGGAAGGGCATGGGGATTAGCCCTTGATCTTTTTTCTGAAGTTCTAAATAAAATGATACGGAAATATACGCTAGTGATCATTTGTGGTCTGATATATCAGACAACACATTTTGATTGAGGATGGCCCAAGAAATTATAAGTCTTAGGAACGAAAGAAACACATAGTAAAGATAAAAACATTAAAAATAGAAATAGACTCAAATTATTGATAAAAAGAAAATTAAAACGCAAAAGAAAATTATTCCGCAAATATGCACAAATAATGTGCAAATATGCATTTCTAATTTACATATACGCACTTATATTTATAAAAATAATTTGGAAATTTAGGTTAAATAGAGTGTGGTTTGAACTTAAAACCTCTCTTACTCATGGCGTCGTCTACTTCGTTCCTCCAGGATCTTCGGGGTCGTCCTCTTTTCCTCCTTCTTATGGGACTCTATTCGGTTATTCTCTTTATCCATCTGCTGTTGCTAGTTCTTCTGACATATCCATACCACTTTAGTCTTTTTTGTTCTATATATGTTAGTATGTCTGTTTCTATTGATGTTCTTCGCTTTATTTCATCAGTACTTCTCCTATCCATTCTTGTTACTCTGCAGCATCTTTGCAGTCAATTCCATCTCTGTTGCTACTATCTTACTTCTGTTTTTCTTCTTTATAATTCAATTTTCAGCTCTATGTTTTTGTCTTCCTATTTAGGTGTCTATCCCACCATACTGAGTTAAGTTGTTGGATTGCTGTTCTTGTTTGTCCTAATCTTTGCTTTATTTCTTCCTCTGTTGTTGTCTTTTTCGTGATTATAAACCCCAAGTATTTGAATTTATCCTATCCTTTAATTGTTACGTTGTCGTCAATTTGTAGATTTTCTATGTCTTTTTCACTTGTAGATAGGTACTCTGTTTTGGCGAGGATAATATCTAGGCCAGCCTTGGTATGTTATTCTTGTAGTTTCTTAGCTTTCTAAGCTTAACCTATATAGGTATTCGTTTCGTACCGGTACTCCCATGCTTTCGCATTTTCTTTTCCATGTAGTCAAGGCTTTCTCTAATTATATTTTAAATAGGTTTGTAGATGTAGAACAACCCTGCAGGAGCCCTTTTGGTGTGGTGAACTCTCCTGTGATTCTTGTTCCCATTTTAATGGATACTTTATTTTCTTTATACAGAGCTTTTTTAGCTTTTATGAGTTCCGTCTATATTTCTAATTTGTACATTGCCTTCTACAGTTCTGACCTTGGTACAGAGTCATACGCCTTTCTCAGGTCCACAAATGCCAAATGTATATCTTTATTTTTTGCTTTTTTTTCAACAGTTGTTCCAGTGTATATATGGGGTTTATGCATGATCTTCCTGCCGTGAAGCCTGACTGATCCTCTCCGATTTTGCCTTTTATGGCTTGATCTATCTGCTCTCACAATATCTTTCCATATTATATTCCTATTGATAATATTACGCTTATTCCTCTGTAGTTTTCGCATAATTTTCTACCTCCTTTTTTAAATATAGATGTCACATATGCCTCCGTCCATTCCTCTGGAAGCTGTTCTCCATTAATGGCATTCTGAAATATCCCTTTTATCATCCGGTGTAATTTTTTTGAGCCGTACTTTATAAGCTCAGATGAGATGCCCCCAGGTCCTTGTGCTTTCTTATTTTTTATTGCTTTTATGGCCTTTCTCATTTCCCTATCTGTTATTTCTATTTCTTGTTGTGGGGATCTGCATCGTCTTCGCCTGTTTACTTTTTCAATGAATTGTGGTCTCTGTTCTGGTAACAGTTGCTTGTAATAGTCCTTTCATTCTTTGTCCTGTATATTTTCAAATTTAATATTTTCTTTTGAGTTTTGTTTCAATCCTCTCAGTACTTTCCATGATTCCGAAGTTCTTGTACCTCCTACGTATGTTTCAATATTTAAGCGGGCTCTTTCCATTCTTCATTTTTTTATTGTGTTATTTGTTGTTTCATTTCTCTCTCTTTTTCTCTATATTCTTTATAAACTTCTTCGTTGTTTGTAGTCATTCATTTTCTGTAAAGTTCTTTTTTTTCTTTAATTATTCTTTTTGTTGGTTCATTTATATCATAATAGTGCTGTTTATTTGTTATATATTATTTCTCCCCAAGGGCTCCGAATGCTGATAATTTTATACTCGCACTTATATGCTCGTATATTTCTTCGATGTTACCGTGTCTGAATTCTATTAATTTTTATTCTAGACATTGTTTGTATAGTTTTCTTATTGATTGTTCTTGGAGTAGTTCTATATTATATTGTTTTTCTCTTATAGTGTTCAACGGTTTTTCTTGTTATGTTTCTAAGTAATGTCTATTTTTGCTGTTAGTAGTTTATGGTCAGTTCCACATTCTGCTCCTTTTCTGACTCTCACATCTTTTATCTTTATTGTGGTATCTTGTTTGACTATTACGTAGTCTATTATCGATTTCAGATTTCGTGTTCCTTGCGTCCATGTATATTTAAGAATATTTATATGTCTGAAGAATTCGTTGGTGGTTTTTAGGTTGTTTAGTTCGCATACGTCAATCAGATGTTCTCCGTTATCGTTTTGTTCATCCTATCCAAATCTCTACACTACTGCATCCTTTTCTTTCCATCCGGTTCTGCCATTAAGGTCTTCTGTTATAATTATCTCCACAGTCTTCTTGATAAGCTCTATTTGATGTTAAAGTTGTGCCGTGAAATTTTCTTTCTCTACTCTCGAGGAATCGTCTGTTGGTGCATATTCTCCGAATATCAGTATCTCTGTACCGTATATGTCTACATTTATTTTAATTATCCTCTCGTTGATTGGCTCCCATGTTCTAACTCGGTTGTTCCACTTATGTTTGATTAGTAATTTCACTCCTGCCTCTTCTCAACATTTCTTATTAACTCTGATCCAGCAGTGGATATAATCTTCTATTTTTTCCGTTCTATTTCCTTTCTTTTTGATTTCTGTTGTTAATAGTATGTCGATGTTGCTTTCTCTAAACTCCTTGATCACTTCCATCGCATTTTTGTTCCATCCTTAGGAAAAATATTCCCTTGAGATTTTTTGCATAATCACTTTCATAAGACATTCCAAAAGAAGGTTCAAGAGGTCGCCCAGGCGAAACGTTGTTCATATATTTTTAAACAATTTTTAACAAATTTTAAAAATTTTTTCGGCCCGGTAAGAGTTATTTATACACCAAGGGTATAATTAAAATGAATACGCCCGGAGAGCAACATATTCCAGCCAGAGGGCCTCTGGTCCGAGGGATGGATGTTACTCGATGGGCGTAATCATCCGATAACACCAGTGGCACATACAAGATTTTATTTTTTACTTCACATAATATAAAAATTTAAAATTGAGACGTTTTTACTTTAACTTTAGTACACCTACAAAATATACATATATGCAAATTTTGTATGTACCACTGGTGTTACCGGATGATTGTGCGCATCAAGCAATATTCATCCCTCGGGCCAGAGTCCCTCTGGTTGGATTATGTTCCTCTCCGGGCGTAATCATCTTAATAACACTCTTGGTTCATATTATACATAACTATTAAACTATTTTCTCAGACATTCATTTATACAGTGATCATTGAAACCAGCAACATTTTGTACCCTAGATCTTGTTTCTCTGTCTCTTATACACGCCACAGCCCGGGCGCCCATAAGCGCTTCATTAACAATTAAAAAAACTCCAAAACGATCAAGTTTACAGAAAAACTACTTCTTCTTCTTCTTCTTCAAGTGCCCGGTCCGTTGCGAACGTTGGCTATTAACATGGCAATTTTTATCTTGTTTGCGGCGCTTCTGTTGTTCGATATAGTTCGACCGATGTGAGCCCGAACCACTTCCGCAGATTTTGGAGCCACGAGTGTCTTCTCCTGACTGGCCCGCGCTTACTGTCTATTTTTTCCTGGGCAATCAATTGTAGCAGACGGTACTATTAGTGTCTCAATATGTAGCCTAGATATTCAAGCTTTCTTTGTTTAATTGTATTCACGATTTCTTTTTCCTTTCCGATTCTTTGGAGTACCTCTATGTTGGTGACATGTTCGGTCCAGGATATACGAAGAATGCGTCGGTACACCCACATTTCTCCGTCTCCGTCAGCGTCCAGGCCTCCACGCCATACAGCAAGATCGGAAAAATGTAGCATTTAACTAGACGTAGTTTTAGTGGAAGAGACAAATCCTTGCTTATGAGGAGCTTATTCATATTGCTAAATGCTGCTCTAGCTCGTTCTATTCTCGCCTTAATTTCTATAGCCTGTTCCCATTTTGCATTTACGTTGGTGCCAAGGTACACATAAGATTCTACATGGTCAATTAGTATGTTACTTATCCGTAATTGTCGAGCAGGTTGTTGCTTTTTGCTTATCAGCATCCACTTTGTCTTCTTGAAGTTGAGGCTCAGGCCGTATTCCTCACTAACTGAATAAAGTCTTTCCATTACTTAGAAAAACTACAAGAGACCTATTTTGTTGAGACGAGATTATGCAAAAAAATCTCATGGGAATCTCAATGTTAAAAGTTGTTACTCGAGGTCGTTAATCATTTAAATGTTTTATTGACTACAAGTTTCTTGATTGAACTGATAAATTTTGTAATAAATAACGAAATATAGGTTTCCAGTGGTTTATTCACATTTTTCCGTGTCATGCAATAAAACACGCTAAAAAGACAATCCATTTACATTGAAGCTAATGTACATATGCACTTTAGTCTTCATAAAAAAGTAGCCGCAGATAATTTATGGTTTTCACCAGATTGTCAGTGTAGCCGCGTCACGTAATACGAAAAATAAAATGAATTCGTATCGTTAGTCATGTATCAGCTTTTGTTAACTATAGAATTAAAGGAAAATTTTTATATGTTCGGAGAGTTTATATGTGTAATGTTCAAAAAGTCATTAACCTCAATTTTTTTCGGAAAAGTTTCTGGTTTGGAAAATTAGTATAATCGCTTCCATTCGTTATAGAGAAAAGTGCGTAATGGTAGGGTTGTTTTCTACGATAGAATATTCAAAATGATACATTGTATTTCCGATGCAAATATATCGACTGACAGCTTCGGAAATCGCAGGTGGGTATCCGGAGATTTCGACGTTTGGATTTGGTTCGTAGCTATAACAATAAGACTAATCACTGGCTATAACCTGGTACAATAAAAGAGAAGAAGACGATAAAACTACATAAACAGTAGCAAGAAAATAGGTCGGATAGAAATATTCAAACTATATGGTCACCAAAAAGGAAGCAAAAACAACAGTACCAAAAGCTAAAGTAGAAGCGTATACAAATCTATACGATAAACTTATTACTAGCAAAAAGCGAAATGAAGATATTCATATAAAACAGCCAAACGTAGAACAAAGTAAGCAAAAGATTTTAATCAGATTATATGTATCCTAGATAAAATTGTAAAATGGAAAAAAAGTACTACAAAAACAATGTATGAAATGAAGAATTAAATGAAAAGACTTTTATTTTTTATCGATATGTATGAATGTAGTGATAAGGCTGAATACATATTTTTCTGTTTATCAGAAAGCATTCGTGGATTCTATTAATTAGCAATTTCGTAATATAGTCCAATCATTAAAGATTTAATATCTAAAAAGACGAACAAGCTAAATTTTGCTGAGAATGTAATTTTGGGACCAAAAAAAAAGATTCAAAAAAGCTTACCACTCCTAATCCCGGGCTTCACCATAAAATATTTACAGTACTTTTCTGTAAAGTGAACCGGTCTCTCAGAAACAACGCTTGAAGAAACCGGCAATTTTAAATGTCAGTTACGTCCGCAAAATAAATTTCTTGATTTCAAAATAAAAGTTTGTATCAACTCGTCGATAAAAATTCGATATATTTTGATCAGACTGTCCTACCGACAAAAATCAAAATGCATATAAAAAGGGAAGAGTGCAGATTTCGTATGCAACTTTGGTATTTTGTATCAAATGAAGTCAATTTCTATAAATCTGTTAAATAAATCAACGCTCTCAATGTTTGCCTTTTTTTACGATTCTCGTGAGACCAATAAAATTTATGGATCATCTCAAAGCCGTAAAAATAGTGTTCACTTTTTCACATATGAAAAACAATATTATATTTTAGCGGTATTATTCCTATAATTACCGATCTCAATTCCAATCATTACTTAAGCCAACCCTTGGTAATAATTCCTCCTAGCTATTTTTATCCCTACCCGCGAGAAATACAGACATTCTTGGACAATGCAAACGAAAAATCTCCCTCTCTTAATTTGGTTTTCATAGACAATAGACTTGTTTTTCTCATTTCTTACCTATTGGTTCCCGTAGAAAACAGACGCTATGTTCGTCTCTCTTAATTTGGTTTCCGTAGAAGATAATCGTTTTTTGTCCACTCTCTCGATTGCCGTTTACCATAGAAAAAAGACGTTTTTTTCTCTTCGTGACCGTCGGCTACCTTCTATTCTAGTCTTTTTTTTTTTCTAGTTTTGAACTAGTTAAAATACACGTGAATCCACTACAGACAAACATCGCCAATCCGCAAAAGATAGATTGAAACCACCGCGTGTCAATACCTCCATTAAAAACCTGCTTATGGGATGACTACTAGTGCGCGAGTATCATCATCTTTGTCAATAATATCTTGGCATATGTGTTGTGCTTTATCCTTGAGCTTCAGCAGCTTGAATAGTCTGATTAATGATATTGCTTCACTCGTTGCGGTCATGTGTTACATGTACTGTCTCAGTATAGTACTTGTTGAGAAGCTTTTTCATAATGTCTTCCCATCGTTGTGGAGATCATCATTTTGCGATCACTTCGATGTATATGAACAAAGAATTTTAAAGATCGGAAGTAAATAGTACTACAGAGACGGTGATTGGGTTTAATTTCATTTGGGCCGAGATATTCGTACGTCTAGCCGTCCATGGAGTTCGAAGCAGTCGCCTCCTTGTCCACATTTTAAAAGCGTCTAGTCGTCGTCTATTTGATTCTTTGACTGTCCATGTTTCGCATGCATAGTAAAATATGGAAAAGACCAGAGTTAAAATGAGTCTCTTCTTGTTTGTCATAGTAATGTGAAAATCACGCCAGATCCCGTTTAGTTTAGTAATTTCTGCTCTTGTTAGTTGAATGCGTCTTCGAATTTCGGGTTCACAAGTGCTTGTGTTGTTAACTAGAGCTCCAAGATGCCAAAAAATATCATAGAGGAGACTACCTCGCATTCCGGAATAGTTCGGGTTTTAGGAAACTATTGTTAGCGATCAATAACCATGATTTTAGTTTTGTTGTAGTTAACTTTAAGTCCAAATTTACCACTTTCTACCTCGAATTTTTTAATAAGTTAGATACGTTCACACCGCCTAGGTTTACTCCTCCTAACCAGTCATCCAAGACTCTGCGCAATATGAACTCTGAATAAATGTTAAATAATAAGGGAATGAAACTCATCCTTCGCGTATTCTCTTCTGCAAGGTGCATTCGTCAGATAAGTATCCGTCCATGCGAATATATGTCAGGTTATCTTGATACAGTTTGTCAATAAGGTTAGTCAAGTGTTTGAAGCATGTAGAGGATTACCTTTCTGGCGTGTGATATTAGAGTTAGTTGTATATAATATTTACAATTATTCTTTCTACAAGCCTTAGGCCAGATGCCTGTGTACCAAACTTCTTACACAATCGATGTAATATTCTCACTTCACATTCCCGAAGATGCTTTAAGACATCAGCGGTAATGAAATTATAGCCTGCTGCTTTGTTTAACTTAAGTCTTTTCAAAGCGAATTCCACTTCGGAGAAAAGTATGTCAGGTTCAGATTTAAAGCTAGTGTGGTATCTCCCTGTTAAATGAGAGTGGAAAGTGGAGGCCTGACAGGTATATACGGGGTGTCCACGAGTATCTGGTCTCTATTGGCGTATAAAGACTTACAATATGCCCTCCAACCATCCATAAACTTGTCCAGATCCGTCTGCACATTGCTTTCATCATCTTTAATAGCGCTTCATCATTGCGTGAGTTTGAAGAGACTATAGAATAAACACTAGATTTGAAAGTTAGCATGGAAAAGTGTTACTTTTTCTGTACTCTGCTCTACGAAATTGAAACGTGAATACTTAACGCAGCGGTTAAGAAACTAAAAGCATTTTAATTATGGATATACAGATCCTAAACATATCATTCGTATAATAAACTGATCAGAACACGAAAGCTGCAATATGACATGGCACTTAAAGAAGAAAAAGTAGCTCACTTTACTCAGAAGAGGAAGTTTACTCATTGTCGCTTTTAAAAGTCTCCTATACAGATTGAACCAAATTAAAACGGAACATACAATTTAATACATGTCTGTTTGAACTGCATTTGAAATAGTGGACCAATTTAAAACTTGGACAAAAATAAATCCATACCTGGGTATAGACATTGTATAAAATATTGTTCAACTATCTGTCTCGCAACAAAGTTGTTTGCGTAAGACGGGTTTGTGTAAGGAAGCGATAATAGTTCAGGAAATGAAGCTCGAAAAAAGTTAAACCTCGCAATTTTTTCGTCATGCATGTATCCAGTTGAAATTTTAACAGAAGGTAGGTGATAGCCCAAGGGTCAAAATCTATATCAAACCGAAGTGCGCTAAAGGGTTTTAGGGGTGAAAACTACTCCTAATTGTCAAAAATTATTAAATAACATATTAAACCTGAATATGGGTAAGATTTGGTTTGAATTAGTTAAATAATGATTCTTTTATACTTTTGAATAGAGTTCCATCATATTTCAACCCTTAAAAAGTAACCCTTGTTAGAGATTAATGTAAAAAATTACTAATTCTACAAAAATGATTTCGCCTTGGATCGATTTGGATAGAAATTTGGAATTAAGCTCAATTCACCCGCTGCTTTATAGTTTATGTCATGTCGACGAACCCTGATTGTTCTTAGGGGTGAAAACTACCCCTAATTGTCAAAAATTATAAAATAACATATTAAACTTGAATATGGGTAAAATTTGGTTTGAATTAATTAAATAATGATAGTTTCGTGCTTTTGAATAAAGTTCCATCATATTTCAACCCTTAAAAAGCGACCCTTATTAGAGATTAATATAAAAAAATTAGTAATGCGAACAAAATGATTTCACCTTGGAACGATTTGCATAAAAATTTATAATTAAGCTCAACTCACCCTCTGCTTTATAGTTTATGTCATGCCGATGAACCCTGATTGTTCTTAGGGGTGAAAACTACACCTAATTTTCAAAAATTGTAAAATAATATTACAAATCTTAAGATGAGTGAAGTTTGATTTAGATTAGTTAAATAGTGATTTTTTTATACTTTAAAATACAAATTCATACATTTTCAACCCTTAAAAATCAATTGTTATGAGTGCTATAGGTGAAAACATTTTTTTGACAAAATTTTGCAACTTTTCAACTTTTGAAAATCACCCTTTACAACATTGCAGTTTTTATAAACTAATTTATAAGATATAAATTGAAAAAAGTAGAATTAAATACAAAAAAAATTATCAACATAAAAAGGCACCATATATTCTTATACATTTACATAAACAGTTGAAAATATTTACATTTATAGGTAAAACAATTATAATATTAATTTTATTCGTCATCAATTACATCTTCATCGTAATCTATGTCATCCTCATCTTCTTCAATTATTGGTGGACTGTTATTGCACCCTTCACCTGAGCACCCAGAACAAGTAGAGTTACAGTATAAACCAACTTTTCTGCACCCACATGAAACGCCGCATCCTTTTTTGCATTGGCAAAAAATAATTTTCAAATGTTCATCGGGTGTAGGTTGTTTGTTCATGCGTACGGGTAACAACAAACCATCTTTGGAATACCATCCCCAATCTGTTGCTCTGATATTTTCATTGCCAAGCCATAGACATATGAGCAGATGTTTTATTCTGTTGTATGGGATTTCAAAATAAGAACGCTTAAAATTTCGAATGTATAACGCCCCACTAGCTAATATACCGGTTTTGTAGATTATTATGCGCCGAATTGTACTGTACTATACTAATGGAATTTTCCAGAAAAAAATTAATTGGTTTTTTTAACGTATTTCCTTTAAATTTTAACGATAGAGTGTTTCTTCAAAAATGATTTGTAGAGGTTTTTAAGAGCTTCAAGGATCTGTGAATTAAATCTTTTTGGAACCCTTGGTTTTTAAATGGGGTGAGTTTAAAGGGCTCGAAAAGATGGTGCTTGATCGTAAATCGACGCTTTAAACGGCTATATCTCGCCAAATATTCATTGTACAACAAATCTAAATAAAGGATAATTTTAGTCATAAAAGGATAATTTTCATATATTCAGTATTTTCGGGCATATTTAAAAAAAGAAGGGTAAAAAATATGAAATTGTAAATCGTTTCTCGCTTTAAGCTGTACGTTTTCTAAAACTAAGCATTTTAAATGGGTCAAATTTCTTGGACGTATTAACAATACATGTACAAAGGGAATTGCAGAAGAATGAAGATCGATTTTAATTATGGGTGTGGTTAGGGGGTTATTTTCATCGATTTTTTCGTAAAAAATGAGGTATTAACCTTATTTTCATCATAACTCACTCAATTTTTGAGCTAGAGTCTTTTTTATGATAGGTCTATTTATGCCCTTTAAAAAAGGTTTTGTGCGTTTTCTTCCAAAAATGCATCATTTTCCCGATATTTACGGCGGTATCGACTTTGAATCTTTTAAATTTGGCATTTGAAGAAAACCGCTGAACATTGATAGGCGGTATTTCGGTTCCTATTATATCGCAAAAACATTTTAAAAAATGAATTGTATTTGTCTTTTTAAAAGCTACAAATTTGGTCTCTACAATTTTTTTGATAAAATGCATCATTTTCGAGTTATTCGCGAAAAATCGATTAAAAACGTGGATTTTTTCGTCTAAAAGTTGTTACTTTCAATCGCGAATAACTTGAAAAATATCATTTTATAAAAAAAATGTATAGCACATTTTTTGTTTAGAATCACTTTTTTAATCGAAACCTGTAGTTAAATCGTAAAAAAAAATTTACCCCGGAGATGGGGTGGTAACCACCCCCTAGGCTTTGGCGCACTTTGGTTCGATATAGGTTTTGATCCTTAGGCTAATGCCTACCTTCTTTTAAATTTCAAGTCAATCCAAGCAGCACGAAAAAATTGCGAGGTGAAATGCTTCATTTTCTGGACTATAACTGGTTTGACACCATAATAAAATCGTAGATTTATGTGTAGCTTTCAATTTTTATGAGTTTAGAATCCAGCAGCCCGCTGAAGTATGGGATTTTTATAATATAATTATTTGACAATCTTTTGTTGTCCAACCACCTACAGCAGAATTGAGCCGAAATACATTATATTCCTATGTTCCGAATTTATTTCGTTCAATCTGTATGTAGATTGTCTTTTTCAAGTGTTTTTTTTGGTTCAATGTCTGTACTATCAAATGATAATTCTATAAAAACAGAAAATAAAAGTAGAAAAATAATACATATTCAAAGTAGACAATAATGCGAGTAGAAAATGCAAAAATTAATTTCAAATCAAATCCATAAAGTGTCACCTCTATTCTGAGAAAAAAATTCGCTGCTTTCCAGGTAAAAATATTAATTTTTATAACATTAAAATTACCTTTCAAGTCTTTGCTGCCCTTATCGTTACTTCCGATCTCCTCTTTAAGGTGAACGAATTTGCATATGCTTACGTGATAATATTGAAAGGGCAGCATTATTGCCACATTTTGCGTAGAATAGTAAAAATAGCCATGAGGTGAATATAACGAGGCGTTTAATAACCTTGTGAGGGAGGTTATTTTACAAGGACGTATATATACCCTGTGCATTGAAACTATAGTTTAAGATTGCAATTAAAGGTTTCATTTTTAAGTGCAGGGCTTCTCCCGTGTGACCATGATCATACTTATTGGCGGTGACCATAGAAATTGAGTAGGAGAGGCTTGAGGTGCTATCTGGAAGCAACACATTATGATGGGCATCACTACCCCATTTAAAATACATTAAAAGTAATAACAAGTAATATCATTAATTTATAAGATGTAAAATTTTCAAATGTAGCAAAAGATCTCTATATCTTAGTTCTTTCTCTATATCTTAGCTCTTTCTTTTCTTTTTTGTCCAGTTTCATAATCTGTATTTTCAATATATGTTCTAAAATTATCCTATCATTATTAACATCTGGTTTCGTAATTATGTGATTGAGAAGGGCACGCCCGCCCATCTTTATAAGCTTCTTCTCTATAGCCCTTCTCAACCAAATAAAAATGTTGTTTAACCTTTGTCTAACAGACTGTTGCATACCAAAAACTTGGAACAATGCAGTAACAATTTTACTACACAAGAAAGGAGACAAGGTGCACCTAGAAAACTATAGACCAATTAGCTTATTGAACCACATCTATAAAATGTTTATCCGAATAATTACAAGACTAGAGAAAAAGTTAGATTTCTACCAGCCCCGAGAACAAGCTGGCTTCGGCTCAAAATTCGGAACAAACAATAACCTACAAACAGTAAAAACCTTAATAAAAAAGTCGCTAGAAGATAACAGACCACTGGTACTTATCTTCGCAGACTTTCACAAAGCCTTCGACACTGTGGAATTAGACAGCATTATAACTGCTCTGAACAATAGTCGAATAGATTACCGGCTTACAAAGTTAGTACAAACATTATACCAAAACGCCACAATGCGTCTAAAAGTACATGATACCACCAGAGAAATTCATATCAAGCGAGGTCTGAGACAGGGCGACACTCTCTCACCTAAATTATTTATAACGGTCCTCGAATATGCCTTTAAAATGCTAAAGTGGGAAAATAGAGGAATAAAAACAAATGGGGAGATGCTCAATCATCTGTGTTTTGCCGACGACATAGTACTTATTACTGAAGATCTGGGTGAAGCACAACAAACGCTACAAGAAATAGAAAACGTATCTTCAACAATAGGTCTGAAAATGAACATCAATAATGTAGCATTTGCAATTGATTTTTTTAGTGTATATTGAAATCCCCTCGTATATGAAATATATTGAAATTCCCCCATAAATGTTTGAAAAGTCGCAGAATATTTTTTTATTCAACTTTAGTTTCCTATTTGTACGTATTAAAACACCGAATTCTTTCACTTTAAAACCCAAATAATATTTCGTTCTTTTCAGCGTCGCCAAGTAATAAAAACAATTGAGAGTTGTTTATTATTTTGAAGATGTGTAAGTGCTTTCAAGGCATTTTCTTTTAATGTTTTATTCGAAGCCGCCTTATAATTTGCGTCATAGAAATAGGATATCTACTTTTAATTTCCGTTGTTTTGTTTGTTTTCAAGTTATGTGAACGAATTCTTAATTAAGTCATTCATGCTTGGGTCGCCGAGCAGTTCGCTGTATGGATCACAAGTATGGATCCGCAAATTCATTCGTCGAATTTGTGTTTTTCCTGGTTTTGGCCACATTTTGTAAGAGTATGTAGCAGTGAAAGTGAATTGTATAGTATACCAGTACCATGATGAAATTTCGAAGCTGTATATAGGATGTCCCACAGCTTTGTTGTCGTTTTCCTATTTGATCCAGCCTATCTACGTCAGATCGTCGTTCCAAATTATGGAGATTGTCTTCTTTTGTTCCTGAGTATGGAAATGGTTCCCCTTGTTCCAGAGTTTCGTCCTTGCAGCTCCAGTCTCAGAGATGTAGCAAGTTTCGGAGTTATGTGCGTGTTTATCAGTGAAATTCAGGTAACTTTTATTATTTGTTTAATTTTCAAAGTAAAGACAGACATTTTTTTGCTAAATAAATAATTGCTTTCATTGTTTTAAAACATAATTTTTATTTGTAATAATTTTTATATTTGCCATAGTTTATACGTCAGTAACATAGTAAGTTTTTGTAGCATCTCCTGAATTTGTAAATTAGTAAAACGCATGTAAGTTTTTTGTATTTTGCGACTATCGTGGTAATATTTTTGTATTTTTTTTTAACATTCTTGGTTCTCTATGTTTTGTAACTGTTTGTGGTATGACACAAAAATAAATGTTAAATTTTGTTTTCTTAACATTTTGTTTATTTTTTGAACTAACCCTTTTTTGGGGTTATTAAATTCCTTGAGGTGTTTCCTATTTATTTTTATTTTGTTTATCCCAAGAGATTAAGTACCCCTTTATTTCTTTTTTTTTTGTAGTTGCCCCAATCCAACCTTCTTACCTTTTACTTATCCACGACCCCAGCTCTCATACCAAACCCTGAGTGCCGTTCGCACAAGAAGCGATTATTTTGCTTGCCTTATCTCCACCCCCGTAGTTTCAGTCCCCAATTTTCTACTCCCATGTACTTACCCTGTGGTAGGCAAAATATTTACGTTACAATAAGACCAAATTTATGACAAATTTAGTTCCCAGCGAACACCTAATCATCTAAAATAAAGTGGTAGAATTGACAGAAAAGTACATATATCTTGGTCATGAAATCAGAATAGGCAAGGACAACCAGACCTGTGAATTTCAACGACGAATGACACTTGCTTGGGCGGCGTATGGTTCACTAAGAGATATCTTTAAGAGCAACGTCCCAATAGCTACGAAACGGAAGACATTTGACCAATGCGTTCTTCCTATTATGACATACAGAGCAGAAACTCTCACGCTCACAAAAACAACGGCACTAAAAATGCGAGTGGCACAAAGGCACATGGAAAGATCAATTCTTGGTGTGACAAAAAATAAAAAATAAGGAATCAAGATTTAAGTAAAAGAATGTATCAGTGTATCAGGTATCAGTGATGTCGTCGAACGTATAGTCAAGCTGAAATGGAATTGGGCAGGTCAGATAGCAAGACTGAAAGACACAAGATGGACCAGAAAAATAATTGACTGGCGCCCACGAGATGACAAACGCAGCAGAGGACGACCACCAACACGCTGGATGGACGACCGTAAATAGTGGCGAAAAATGGGAGAGACCTCTGTCCAGCAGTGGACAGAAGAGGTTGCATGATGATGATGATTCGTAATTATGGACCGAATAATACAAATAGTTCTTAAAGATAATGGTTACAGAATGGGGAACAGAAGGATACAAATATTATGCTATGCAGAATGCAGACGACGCGACGCGTCAAAAGATGATCTCCAAAGAATAACAAAGAATAACATTTTCAATACAATAAGCAAAAATTAAAATATGAAAATCTCAACAGAAAAAAAAAAACAAATGTATGACAACATCGAAATATTCACTAAAATTGAAATCAACGAGAAAATAGTAAGGTAGGAAATTCAAAAGTTTAATAACCAATGAAGAGACAGAGTGACAAATGAAGCATTTTTACAGCGTCTAAATAAAGAAAGAGAGGATCTGAAAAAATTAATTTTAAAGTAAAATTGTGGCTTATTTCTACCAAAACTAGTAAATTGCATTAAGATGCCACAAAAAATAGCTTGAAAACAATATTGAGATATAATGACATAAGCAGTGGAGACGAGACCCAACACATCCAAAAAGAAGCTACTGCCAGAAACGACAGAGTTCAGGATACTCGAAAGAAAATAAGAGATAGCATACTAGATAGAGAGAAAAGCAAGAAGAACATAAGAAACATATGTAATGTAGAATACATAAATACATTAGCAGAATGGTAGATGATATGACAGTAAGAACAGCATGGGAGAAGTCACCAAATGCTCGAAGAAGTGTTGAAAGACCAAGAAAGAGATGATGTGACGAAACAGGCGTTTAAAGTATTTATATAAGAAGGAAGAAATAAGAAGACAATTTTCATTTAGCAAATACACTTTCTAATAAATAATTCCTACCATCTGAAAGATATTAAGTTCTTTATCTTCCATCGACTCATTACTTAAGATAGGAATTACTCTAACAACTGCATTATAATGTTGTCGATACTTTGTCCGTTAATTATTTTCCCAATCAATGTTTAATCTTCTGTTATATAAATAGTAACAACAATTTTTATGACACACTCGAAGAAACGCTTTAACGTGAATTATTTTAACATTATAAACTCTTCCATTAAACATAAATACTAGCTTATTACCAAACATATACATTTTTTAATAATTGTATTTGTTGTGAGTCGGGTGGTATCCCCTAGAGACCGCACACTCCAAGTTCACATGTTCTCAAACTAAATCGTCGTAAGCGGAGCGTCACTTTTACTAAATGAATCAATATCGGGGGAATATTATAAGTCAAATATGGTTGGCCTAATAACCTTGCTCCCGTTTACCCTTTCGCACTTAAAGGCCTGCTTTCGCTCTATGAATGGCTACATGAGTTGTTTTGTAAACATCAATAGAGTCAGACGCACAAATATATTTAAATAGGGTGATCATCTGTTTGATGTGTGTCATTATCATAGGCCAACAAAAAAATTATTTGCAAACATTTTTTTTTAACAAATACGTTCATATTTTATCCTCTCAAGAATGTTTTAACTCCTCAATATACATTTATTATTTAAATAAATAATTCTCGTCCTATTCAACTGCTCTAAAATAACTAATAAATTAAAAGTATTAAATGAATAAATAATCAAAATACTCAAAACCACTAAACTTATCCAATTATTCAGATCGGAAGATTATAATATATATCAAAGATTAAAAAAATAAAAAAGGAAGATAAAAATAATAAAAGGACAGCCCTAAAGATACAGTCCAAAATATGATGAAACCGACTACAAGTGGAGGGGGTATAGGAGTAGAATGCGAAAACATGGAGTATCTAAACCATCGAGCAAAAAGACAAAAGAGAGAATGTAAAGGTAGTGGGGACAAAAATATTGTTAGACAGGAAGTACTATCTTGAGAGGCCACTTTAAACAACGAAAGACAGTATCTTTCCTTGTTTAAGAAATCAAATTTAGTTTGGTTATGTTATTGTTTGTCCCAACTGTCACATGAAATTTTATTTATATTGAAGTTTTTTACCAATTGTGTCACTTTTTAGACTATTATCGTTAATATTTAATTAGAACTTTCTCATCTGAAAAATATTTTATAGCTATTGTTAATAAGTGTCGGAACATTTAAATTTAGCGCCTTTGCATTTCCGGATATGTCCGCCATCAGAGGCCACTTTTTTGGTCTCCTTTTTATAACGAATAGATTCACTCTTTTGTCTTTTTGCTCGATGATCTAAACACTCATTATTTTCCGAGATATTTTGAGTTTTTCTGAAATTTTGGGAATACCTTTCAATTTTTGTAAGTAGAAATAACTGAAATAACATTACTCTTATCAAAATATATAACTAATACAAAACATCAATATGCAATATGCAATAATAAATGTAAAAATTTTAGAATAATGTTATATCAACACTATTCGAAGCCAATAAATTTTAAGCAAAACATTCATAACTTTAGATGGTGATGAGTAATTATTAATAATTAAGAGGCAACTTTTTGTCCAACAAAGGGACCAGAAAAGCGAAGAATTTCCTAGCTGAAAAATATACGTACGTGGTTCAACACAACAAAAACAAATCTTTTTAGAGCCAAAGTTTGCAAAATACAGATTGTCATGATGATCACCAACATCGGAAGAAAAGGCAGCTTGCCCACTTGTATCAGTTAACAATGATAAAACAGTATTGTTTAAAAAAAATGACAGTTTTCATATTATTAACTTTTTAATCGGTTTGTGTGACTTGTCTTGAATTTTAAAAATGAATTTTTCTGTAGAAAAATGAACAGATATGATCTGGGTATTAGGAGAAAGTTGGAGAAATTGTCTACTTGAATCCAGAATATATCAACAGCGATATCTTCAACGGAGGATGCCAAACGTAAGAGCTTTTGAAAACGCAATGAATCGTTTTGTTCGCACTAGGCCATTTGCAAATAAAAATAATAGGGTAATTAAAACTGTTATAAGTAAAAAAAAAGAAAAATTATGTACTGTTAGCTACTACTGAGGATCGCTACTTTCACATTTGTATAAGTTCACGTCAACATGACATTAATCAAACTTCGGCGGCAAATACTATCCGTAAATATAAAATACATCCCTACCACATGCAGTCAAATAAAGACTTGACAGTAGATAATTATCTCAGTAGTCTCAGACTAGATTGAATATATCTTCGTATGAGCTATTGAGCGAGAAGGTTATTGCCTGGCACACCAACTCTGAAACAACAGTGGCGAAGAGTTTGAGAGCGCTTGCTCTGAAGTTTGCCGATTCACGGAGGAGTGTACACACCAAAACCAACGAGGCCTGGCCGTTAACTAGCAACAATTAATACTTGCTTTCAGTAGAATATACTGGCCCCAGAATATTACTTGGATAGTTAATACAGCTTTCAGGAACAAGTGCCACTAGGTTGTGATACGTCGCCTCCGGCATGCATCTACCAAAGGACCTTAAAGCAGCGTGGTATACACACATTTCAGGTAATTATAGATATTATCCAAAATCTGTACATAACACGCCAGTGGAACAAGCCTATAATCCGAGGGGTTTATACCGTCTCTTGCTGCTGTGAGACTGCAGCATCCCTGTTTGTCTGCTAGTGCACAGATTTCAGTCTCCTGAATATGCCTAGTTCAACCAGTTCCGCCCTCTCTACCCGGTCTGTGACGCGCTTACAGACTGCGGCAACATCGCAAAATCCATACTTTCTGCTCCAGTAGGATGACGAAATCATCGAAATTCCAAATCTATCATATAACTCCTACAATGCCACCAAGGAACTTGTCAACATGCATGCTACTATAATCGCCCTTCAAACTAGCTTCAACATGAATCAAAACAAGATTGAACGCAATGACCCAAGTAACAAGGTACTTTCAGAAATCGATTTTTTGGCCCAAAAACCTTTGAATATCTTATCAAGGATATACCAAAAGATCTCTCAAGCCAAGAAATCTTTTTCAGAATTGCTAATGTTATGTAACAATAAAACACTGAAAACTTTGTTTTCAAACTTCTACAAAATTTATTTTAACTCTTATCACTACAGCTGTTTCGGCTGATTGCCTTTCTCAAGTGATCTATTTTTGGCATGAGTTTACAATTTATAGTCTCTAATGAAATAGGTTGAGGAGGGGGAAACTGTTTGTCTCAAGTTGGTCATTCAGAATTATATCTGTGTTTTTTTATTTGTTGATTTCCATAGATTCTAACAAAGATATCTTAAGGTCTTTATTTTGAATGTGAAAAATTTTAAATTTGTCATTAAAAGAATGATTATGATCTAGAAGGTGAAGTGCGTATGTCGAATCTGTTTTTCTATTATTGAAAGCGTTTTATGTTCTGCTATTCATTTATTAAAGTTTCTACCAGTTTGATCGATGTAAGTTTTTGGGCAGTCGCCACATTGAAGTTTGTACACACCACTATTTAAGTGTTTTTTATTTTGGCTCTTGTTATTTTTAATATATTTGCCTAGGTTGTTATTTGTTCGGAAAGCTGGTGTTATTCCTTTATTTTTTATAGCAGTTTTGTTTAACGCTACTTCACATTCTACACCTAAATATTCTAAAGTTCTCTTATTATTATATTGGAGCAAGTTGTGTTTAAATCCTTTCTCTAAAAGTTGTATCTCGCTATTACTAAATTTAGTATCTGTTAAATTTATAAATCTATTGAAAAAAGTATGGTTCGAAAAACTTTTTATATAATGAATATTGGGTTTTTTACTATTGCAAATTAGATTATTTAGTTTTTTACACTGTGTATTGAATTTTTTATCTATTATATTATCTATATTAATTCTCACGTTAGAATCTAGGATGTCAAATTCTCTATTATTTAATCTATAATTTAATTCTGAATGACATACTTTAAGATAAACAGCTATATTCATTATATAAAAAGTTTTTCGAACCATACTTTTTTCAATAGATTTATAAATTTAACAGATACTAAATTTAGTAATAGCGAGATACAACTTTTAGAGAAAGGATTTAAACACAACTTGCCCCAACATAATAATCAGAGAACTTTAGAATATTTAGGTGTAGAATGTGAAGTAGCGTTTCAAAAATAGCCAAACACATAAAAAAGAAAGGAATAACACCAGCTTTCCGAATAAATATCAACCTAGGCAAATATATTAAAAATAACAAGAGCCAAAATAAAAAAACACTTAAATAGTGGTGTGTACAAACTTCAATGTGGCGACTGCCCAAAAACTTACATCGGTCAAACTGGTAGAAACTTTAATAAACGAATAGCAGAAGATAAAAGGGCTTTTAATAATAGAAAAACAGATTCGACATACGCACTTCACCTTCTAGATCATAATCATTCTTTTAATGACAAATTTAAAATTCTTCACATTCAAAATAAAGGCCTTAAGATATCTTTGTTAGAATCTATGGAAATCAACAAATTAAAAAATACAGATATATTTCTGAATGACCAACTTGAGACAAACAGTTCCCCCATACTCAACCTATTTCATTAGAGACTTTAAATTGTAAACTCATGCCAAAACTAGATCACTTGAGAAAGGCAATCAACCGAAACTGCTGTAGCGATACGAGTTAAAATAAATTTTGTGGACGTTTGAAAACAAAGTTTTCAGTGTTCTATTGTTACATGAAATGAATTTCCATCAAGTAACGGTCGAATCCATCAATTATTTGCTAATGTTATGCCTATTCTTTTCCAAAAAAATCCATTCCATAAAAGTTCTCCCTCAAGGAGTAGTTCACCTCAAAACTTTATATTCTCTACACACTACACACACCGAAGAAGTCCAATCAAAACTCCACAGAACCACAGGTCAGACACAAATAACAGATAATCCTGAATAATAGAAATCACACGGCAAATTTCAAATAACTTAAGGTCACAGCCCACCTTTTCTGTATAGTCTATTTCGACTATGAATACTCTGATGCAAAATTAACCCAAATTTTAACCAAGATTCATTTTGTCAAAGATTGATTTTTTCATGTGGGGCTAAAATACCTTGTGTATCAGAAGTCTTCAACAACGCCAGATGATATGATTTATTTTATATTTACCTGCTAAATATTTGCTACAACCAGATTAGTTATTACTAAGAAATTAATGTGGTTCTAATCAGTGAGTTCTGAGAGATTAACATAAGTGTATATATTTATTGAATCCCTCATAGTCTGTACTTTGGGTTTTTGATCATTCGGAGAAAGTGAAACCTTACTTTAGGGATACTCCCAAACCTTTTACAAATTAATGGTAACTTTAACGATACTCATGATACGCATGAATATGAAAAAAACAAAAATAATGACAAACACAGATGACCCCATACATAAAACTATAAACGGCAGTGAGATAGAACAAATCCAAGAATATATCTACCTAGGCCAAATTCTGAGACTTGACAAAGAGAACCAAAGTGCGGAAATTACTGGAAGAGCAAGACTAGCATGGGTAGGATTTGGAAAACTTAGTTGGCAAACCGCAAAATACCCCAATACTTGAGGAGCAAAGTGTTCAACCAATGTATCCTTCCTATCATGACATATGGACGTCAAACCTGGACCCTAACCAAGGCAAACATGAATAAACTAGCCACAACAGAAAGAGCAATGGAAAGAACAATGTTAGGTATACGACTGTCATATAAAAAGAGGAACGACTGGGTAAGATCTAAAACAAAAGTCGAGGACATAACAACAAAAATTGCTAAACTTAAATAGAGCTTCGCGGGCCACACTGCTAGACAGAAAGACCAACGTTGGAATACTACAATACAACATTGGAGACGTTACGAAAGTAAACCACCAAGAGGAAGACCACAGATGATATGGGTTGATGACATTAAAGGAATAGCCGGAACAAATTGGAAATATGTTGCTCAGGATAGAGACCGATGGAAGGAGTTGGGAGAGGCCTATGTCCAAACATGGACGACAGAAGGCTAAGAAGAAGACAAAGTTGGATAAACGAGACACTAAATCCGGATGAACAAATTAAAACTCGTATAGCAAGAGGAGCATTTATGAAACTTAGATCTATTCTGAGCAATTCTCATCTGAACTTACAGCTGAGAATTAAGTTCCTAAAATGTTATGTGTATCCTGTATTACTGTATGGATGTGAGACCTGAATTATGAAGGTTAACATGATGAACAAATTAGAAGCCTTCGAGATGTGGTTATATCGTAGAATGCTCAGAATATCATGGGTTCAACACATTTCAAACAGAGAAGTCTTGAACAGGGTAGGTCAAGATGAAGGTGACTTAATAAACATGATAAAAAAGAGAAAACTCGAATATCTGGGGCATATAATGAGAGGAAGCAGATACACGATAATGCAGTTGATATTCAACGGAAAGATCGACGGAAGAAGAGGAATTGGCAAAAAGAAATACTCATGGCTCCAAAACCTTCGTCAATGGACTGGCTTATCAGCAGATAATTTATTACATGCCGCGCAAGATCGACAACGATATCGGCAAATCGTCATGGAAGCTACCCACGCCTAAAACTTGGACACGGGACTCAAAGAAGAAGAATATTTGGGGAATATGCAAATATGAATATGATAACTCTATTGGACGTAATGGTACAGTGCTACAGTGACGCAGAAGTTTTGGAAACATGGTAAGAACCATCGAATACTGCTACTCCTGCAATTTAGGAGAAAAGTGTGCGGAAATGTGAAAAATTAATAGAAGATTGTTGGATGCGCGAAAATTACATCGAAGCAATTAACCCAGTGATCATTTTCAATCCAAAGAATTTACACACGACAGTGATTATGACTAAGGCTCTAATTCTTGATTACTTTGGAAGGTAATACGTTGGAGTGTTAGTCTTATTATTTTATCACTAAATACTTACCACTACAATTTACAAAAAATAGAATTTGTAATGTTCTTCTATTTTTGCACTAATTGTATATTTCTCTAAACGGATGTAAAATACATTATCAATTAAAAACGTTTTTTTTTTCTTGTCTTATAAAGAGCTTTAAACAGGAGAATTTGCTAGTAACTTTTTCAGCACAGCGGACTGTTTAAATGAAAACTTTCATCCCTAATCCAAAATAGTCGCAAATTCGTGAAATATACTTTGGAATATATTGCAAGAGAATAAATAAAAAGTAAAATTTTTTTAGAAATTTAAATCCTCTCTATAGTAAAAGTATGGCACTAATGTTTTGTTGCCGTATTTCGATAAAATTTATATAATGTTAATAAAAATGACACATTATCAAATGGATATTGCCATAAAAAAACCAGAGAGACATAACATAAAAACTCACTCACCCTTATTACATCGGTAAAATTACAAGCACGCAGCAACGAAAACTATTCGAACATCCGTGGAAATACTGGAAACTTTCACAACAAACTGACCAAACGACTGCCAATGACAGCGATGACCTGCGCCCATCATTCCTTTACATTTCCACCACGTTTCCCTACGATCTAAACCCTTATTAGAGCTGTTCTGAAGTTATTTTCAATACTAATTAAAAAATGATATTAGCGGAGGAGAAAATAATGTCTAGAATTTGAGGTTTACTTGTTGAAAACTTTGATAGATTTTTCTTATAGATTACTCTGTAATCTATTAGATATGCTATGTATGTTATATATATATATATATATATATATATATATATATATATATATCTGTCGTTCCATCCTTCATCTCGCACGCCTCATTTTATTATGAGTTCGTTCGGTTCGTTTCTCTAAGAGACTAAGGACCACCACCCGTCCTATAGAACTTTATTATATTATTTTTTTATCATCATGATAATTGGCTCGATAATCATTTATAGATTTTGGCCTGCTCGCAGAGAAGTCGCCACTTTCGTCGATTCCAAGCAACTTCCCTCCATCTTTTGACCCTTGAAATTAAGGTCTTCTTTCTTATCATCTTTCCATTTTCTACGCCGTCGTCCTCTACTTCTCGCCGTCGACCTTCTTCTACTCTCTGGGAATGATCTCTTGGTGTACTATTGTCTGACATCCTAGCAATGTATTCAGCCCATCTTGATCTCTGCACGTTAATAAATTTTACAATATCTGGATCTGTGTACAGTTGAGTACATGGTTCTTTGCATGTTTGTCATTAATACTTGACGAGATAAAACATATACTGTTTCATGCGTCTTCCGCGCATGAAACTAAAGACAAACCAGCTACTGCCTGTTATTAAGTAACGACACATGTTGTTTTTATGAACGCTCTAGACTCAGTACATCGAAAACAGATAGGTACAAACAAGACTGTTGGGGATGTTTTCAGATTTAAAGTACGATTTGTGACGTTTCTGGTTTGTTTACTTGTGGCTGTCAATTTGTTGGATTTTTGCTGTTTTTTGTCCTGTTTTTGCATTTAGAAGTTATTTATACTACAGAAACAGTAGTTGTTTTCACAACTAATTATATATTGGAGATAGAAATTTTATGGTAAATGTATTTTATTTTGCCATTAATTTACAGACCAAGTTAACCTCTTACACACAGTTAGGAATGGTTTGTTTAAGTTTCCGCAAAGGTGAAAGAAAGGACAAAAAGAAAATATTTTATTGAATTTTTTAGATTATGCCTGGAAAAACTTTTATCTCATTAGCATAAGAACTTGTTTTAAATGTAATCGAGTACTTTGAATTAGACAGGGAAATGGGGGATCGTTGGAACCACAAGAGGTACAAAAAGTACAATTTTCAAATGTGCAGTATTATAAAGATTTAATGATGACAATTATATATATTATTAATATTATTTATTTGTAAACAAAATATTTATAATTAGAAATTTTTCATTGTTGTTCTTTTTCAATTTCAATTAAAATGTTTCACACTTATCCATTCCTTTTTCTTTAATGAAAGAGATTATTTCGTCGTTAAGATCCCAAAACGATCAAAAACCCGACCTGCTTTTAGCCATCTTACCTTAGTATGGTAAAATAAATGAGAATATTCAGACTGCAATGAATCAAGAAACTCATAAAATTGTCTATAATTGAGAGCTCAAAACCATGTCGCTAGCCTGATTGACTAGCCCAAAGACCGCAGTTGGCCCGTGGGTCGTACTTCATTCTCATTTACGGCTTCAAAAATCTTTGGAAGAATTTTTCTCTCAAAGATACCAAGTAGTCCATATTATCAAAACCGGTCTTATTAAGGTCTTGTAGGTACTTCTACCGGTCTTGTAAATGTTAAGCTTTATTGTTTTAGGTTTTTATTTCTCAGATATTTTTGAAGATCATGGAGAGTTCTGTTTGCTATTGCTTTGTGTCTTTTCATTTCGTCGCTTGCCGTGTTTGTTGTATTTACTAGCGATGCAAGATATGTGAATTCTTTGACTTGCTCAAATATATAGTTGTTAACTCGGATTCTCTATTGAAAGTTTTTAGGATTTTTAGCAACCAACGTATATTTTGCCTTTGCCTCGTTTACAACAAGTCCTAGTTCACTTACTGCGTTCCTAAACTTGATAAAACACTGTACTATGTGGTACTTCTGCCTACTATAACGATAATTCAAAGCCTCTTA
Organism: Diabrotica balteata; assembly: GCA_918026665.1. NCBI lineage: Eukaryota > Metazoa > Arthropoda > Insecta > Coleoptera > Chrysomelidae > Diabrotica > Diabrotica balteata. Next base: position 108,619,431 of record OU898279.1, on the reverse strand, counting down.
CTCCGAACATTAGCCAATCCGAGAAAAAAGCCCTGAAAGAACTTCAGTCAAATCTAAATCTAGTTATTCTTCCCACCGATAATGGCAATGCCACCGTCATCCTAAACACTTCTTATATTAATAAAGTCTCAAATCTCTAGTAGAAGTATATTTGGAAAGGTTTTATAGGAAAGAAAGGCAGGATGACTAAATAATATAAAAAAAAGCAAAGATTAGAAGAACAAAAGAATATTTCTTATGAGTAGACCGTAAGAACAAGAAAGCAGACTTCTTTTAATTAAAAACTCCATCCAGTAGAAATATGCCTCACAATTCGAGGTATGGCACAATTGTCCAGGTCACAGCCTGGATTATTTCAGTTCTGACATTCCTTACACTTACATAACACTTACATATCAACTGACATTCAAAACACTAACACGACATGCAACTTACAAATTCCTAACTCCTATCCGTTCCGGATGTTGGTGATCAGCATGACTATCCTAACTTTGCTTGCAGCTATTCGGAATAATTCGGTTGTAGACGTAACCACTTTCTCGGGTTTGTAACCAAGAATTAGTTGTAACAAGCCATATCTCTGTTCATTTCTCAAAGCATGGCCAATATAATCAAATTTGCGCTCTTTGATTATGTTAATTATCTTGCATTCCTTACCCATTTTACGTAGAACCTCAACATTAGTCACACTATGAACCCATGAAATTCTTAAGATGCGTCCTCTACTCCGTATAGTAACGTAGAATATACATAGCATCTGATAACAGAAATTTTGGTATGCAGTGGTAAATCGTGACTTCTGAACATAGACTATTTACGAACGCTGATTTTTTACGAGGTATCAAAATTTACGAATGATTGGTGTCTTTGTAGCAGGTTAGGCGTATTTGTAATAAATAAGATTTTAGTTTGTAATAAATAAGTTTGATTTTTACATGAAAATATACAATTTTTATACGCCGACGCATCAAGTTACCTAGGACTCGATAACACGGAAAGAGTCGCACTGGAGCTCAACCTTTTTGATACCGTAGGTATCTGGGATGAGTGAATGTTCCCCTTAGAGGAAGTGTGAGTTGTATTGCTAAAGCTGGAATATCGAATGATATTTGTGCCGGAGAGATCCTTTCGGATTGTTCCGGCGCCAATTGCATCTTTAACCCCATTTCAGGTAACTAGTGTACTGCATTCTTTCGAGGAATTTGCGACACAATTTGTTTCATTTAAGATAATTAGAGTGATTTCTTGGATTTTACCACCTGTTTCTTTCAGGACTAGGTTTTCTCATGAGAGTCTACATTTTTGAATCCATTAAATTCTCTCTTTTTGATATAAGTTTGATGTTCATTTATTCTAACATTTAATATAGATATGATAATAAATATCAAATGTATGTAAACATGTATGGAAGAATTAACATTGAGCTCAATGGAAAGATTCAAGTTGCCATTATGAATAGAAGTTAAGAACTGGAATAAATATATAACTCGGTTCGCTGATCCCAGTTTCAACTAGTTTTTATGATGTGGCTTAAAAAAGTACATACAGCCCTTAATTTCTGCCTCTCTATTACTAACCCTTATTATTTAATAGGCATATTAGTGATATTAGTGTCACAATGTTAGTTGCCACATGCCACCGAAATGGCTTGACCGAGTTGTATTAAATTTTTGGTCTTAATCTATTTTCCATACCATAAGAGATAAGAGTGACCCATCCCAATTATTTTTTATTTATTGAACAAATCTTTTTATTTTTATTGGTTTATCATGTGACATTAAAAATACATACAGACCTTAAATTTGATCCTTATACTAATAACCCCTATTTTTTAATTGCCATATTAGTGTCACAGATTTGTGTTGCCATACTCCTTCGTAATCGCTTAACCAAACCGTTAAAATCAGTTGAAACAGTTTTTGAATTCATTGGAATTGCCTGGACTCCACCTAACAATTTAAAAGTAAAAGTGTTTTTTTGTTTGTTTTATTTTCTGTTAATTTTTTAGTCACATTATGTACTTCTAATACCGGCTTCACACATGGGGCGTTCGTCCAATGTGTGTACTGACAAAACTGTGTTGGCGCCAACGTTATTATGACTTGCTCCAACGTTGGGAGTTTTCCGTGGTCTGTCGGTTTTTTGCGTACACATCAAATCCTGACAATGACAAGCCACAGATTATAAAAAGAGTCCTCGTCTTATGTTTTCTTTTAAAATACTTGTGCTGCTATTTTACACAGCATTATTTTTAGAACATAAAAATTACTTGATCAAAGAAAATTTCCATTCCATAAAGGCATTAAAAAACAAATTTACAACCTGTAAAAGTCGATGTTCGGCCACCTGAGCCACCTCCGTTGAGTTGTTTACGATTAACACTCCGATACAGGTCGGTGGTCTATCAGAACGAGGTTTATGCTCAAAAGGCTATTTTTTACATAAATAAATAATATACGTATCCAGTTTTTTCAGTACCTTTCAGGCACCCAAAAAAATGTACTTATCTAAATATTTTACAAAAGTATAATGTTTTTAATTTTGAAATATAGATCATTTTGTTATAATAGACCACCGTCGTGTGGTCATGTAACTTTTAAAATATGTACTTCCATATATCGGCTGTGGATTAAAGTCACGTTTGATGCAGAATATAACCAAAATAGAAGGCTAAGAAATTTGGGAATTGAGTTAATAAAATAATAAATGGGATTCAGAGCCTCGACGTCAGGTTTACACTCATATATTTAATCTGCAGTTGTCAAATACGGCATCTCTAAAGATCTAGTAGCTTTAATTAACGCTGTAGACAAAATGACGTAAAATTCTCCTTTTTTGTAGCAAAATATAATCATATGCACTCATTATCACGACTATCGCACCCGCTGCAATTTCTATGTCGGACATGTTGACGTTGGCTCCAGAGGGAATAGACTGATATCGCTCCAATACTCAATCCAATGTGTGGATGCCTCACCGAACGTGGGAACACAGTTGAGCCAACGTTCCATAATTTTATACAGCAATCCAACAACTACATTATGCGCAAATCGCATAAGGCGGTACGAAGATCGCCGCGTCAGCTAGTGAAAATAAAAAATGTTGAATAAACAATTTAAAAAAAAATGTTTGGGGTAAAGCACTCTTACCCCTTAGGGGTATGAAAAATAGATTAAAACCTATTATCAGATCTACTGAATACACATATAAAATTTCATGAAAATCGGTTCAGCCGTTTCAGAGGACTATGGCGACTAACACTTTTTAATAAAAGAAATCTGTAATAGCATTGATTATAAACCACCACCATTACAATGGTAATAGTAAGTTTATTTGAGCTATTAATAGTGAGATGTAGGAATTTTTGTGTTGTAGTTTTCAGACAACGAATCTGTCAAAATATTCCCATCTCGTATAAATATATTATAAATCTTATAATAAATTTATAAATTTTCTATTTATCAATACTCAACCAATATTATGACATATGTGTATTGTTAGTTAGCTATCTTAGCGAAATAATTTGTTAAAGGCTGAGCTTACAATGCGCGAGGATTTGCTCTAGTGATCATCGGGTTCACCGCTCACCTTTACGACATAACTGTAAGATCTCCAAGAACTACGCCAGCGCGAGTGTGAGGTTTCTTCGCCTGCCGTTATTAACATCTTCATTCTTCTTTAGTACAAAGAATGCACAGGTTGTGAACGAAAGTGTTGTATCATTCGCTGTAAATATTACAATTTTAAGTTACCATTAATATCAGGTAAGAAAGTAAAAGTTAAATAAATTAGTTATATTTTAAACAAAATTAAGTGAAAGTTGTTAAAACGTTACGTAGATGTATTGATCATTGGTAAATCCAAGGTAATCTTGTAAAAATAAATGTGACAAAACATATATATTTGAATAATAGTTTATTTTATTTAATTACAGATGCAATTTATATGTTTTTAAATATTTTAAAATGAATTATATTAAAACAAATTCTATTTTTTTTTTAATGTGGGATAACTTGACCGTCGCGTCGTGACCATATAAAGCATTTATATGTGGGTTCTCCAATCACTGACTAACAGTGCGCAAATTTGTTGTTGAATATTGCAACATATATTCTCCAATTTAAAATATTTATTTATATTTTATATTGAAATCTAATACATTATTAACTACCAAGATTTTTAATTGAAAATATTATCTTTATTTTCACAATATTTTTTGTTTCAGTAAAATGAAGACTTCACTGATAATATTATTATGTTGTTTGATAGTGTCTGTACTATCAGCAAAGGATATGATGCGAAAAAGCATCGTTTTTGACAAAAATACACCAGATGTGTTCTATTGTCCCATTCATAAACCCACGGGTTTTGACAAAATGATCGTTAAGTGAGTACCAATTAATCATGTATCTTTATACTTTCATATTTCAATATGTTATACTCGATTTGTAAATTCACAATAGTGCAGATTTATGGCAAAATATTACAACACAACAGTAATTGAATGACGGAATTAATCAAAAACTCAATTACTACTGCTACTTGAACTGTCAACTTAGGTGTTTATATACATTTTCTAACGTTCCAGACCTTACGAGACATTTATGATTTTTTTTATGATATCTAGAACATTCTAGATTTTAATACTTCTTATTCGTCTAGGCGCATTTTCTATATGGAATAAATCTTAAAATACGGTCGTAACACTGCTTCTTTCTTTATAGTTATTCGTCTCGAATATCTGGCTTATCAGCGACCGATTGAAGCCAACAGGGTGGATCACTTTCATGGTACGAACAAAGAATATAGACGCTTAGCGTCTATATTCTTTGGTACGAAGCTAATATCTCAATTTGAACAACCTTGGGTTTACTTCTAGCTGAAAACTGGCTGCAGTCGATTAGATCGTTTATTTTTGCAGGACGAATTTCTCAGTTTCGTTAAAGTTTCGAACAAAATTACTTTCTTACCTTTGTGATTGTATAGCCATTTTTTAAGCCCTTCTCTCTATTTGGATTGCCGAATATAGGCCTCTCTTAATTATCGCCATCCATCTCTATTGTTTGTAAGACATTTCCACATTGGTCCTACAGTTCTTTTAATATCGTCTTTTGGCTTCATGTGGCCGCCAATTCCCGATTTCTTTATTCTATCAGCCATTCTTAAGACGATCGTTATGTCCAACTCATTTCAATTTCAGTTTAGCTGCCTGTTTGATAGCGTCTTTTACTTTTGTTATATTACGAATGTCTTCATTAGTTTTATGGTCTTTTAGTGAGATACCCAGCATCTGTCGTTCCATAGCTTTCTGAGATTTTCTGATCTTCTCCATGTTTATTTTAGTGAATGTCCAGATTTAAGATCCATATGTAAGTACAAGTAAGATACAGGATTTAAGCACTTTGGTTCGCAGTCTCTAAAGCATATTTTTATTTTTTTTTTAAGTACGTATGAGAGTCTTTCGAATGCTGCCCATCCCATTTTTACACGTCTGCTTATTTCGGTAGTCTGATTTTCTTGGCTTACCTTAACATTTTGACTCAGATATGTATACTTATCTACTTGTTCTATCTCTGTCCCTTGGATGTTTATCATAGGTTTGTGATCTTTGTTTGATTCTGTGTGTAGCTTGTCACTCATCGTATTCAGTGCATTCCACGTGTCGGCTATTAGTACTACATAATTTGCGTATCAGATGGTTTAAGTATCTTCTGTTAATAGGGATTCCTTTCCTTATAGGGGAATAAAAGATATCTTTAAATCAATAGATTGTATAACCATACGTTGTCGAAAGTTGTCGAAACTATTATGATGTCGATTGTGAATATAGATCTTAATAGTGACACTATTGATGAAGCTTCATTTCTCTTTCGCTGATCATTATCGATGGAGAATAATATAATCGGTGGCTTCATGTTCAAAACTTCTAGAGGCTAACAGAAACAGGGGAATATTATCATCAACGAACGTTGAAATGAATTGACAAACAGTTCCATTATGTCTTTCGACCATTCCGTCTGATTTCGGATGAACAGGCGTAGTGCAAGTTTTCTTTATACCTTATATTACTATATTTCATATATCAGATTTTCATTCTTTCTTGCCATAATTCTGATTTAAAATTTTGTCCTTGATTAGAATGTAACTCTAAAGGAATTCCATGTCTTGATATAATGTATGTTATGAATGCTTCTACTACTGTAGACACTTTTTGATTAGAAAGGGGTGCAATTTCAGGCTATTATGAAAAATAATCCATTGTAACCATTAAGAACTTATTTCCTCTTTCTCTGTTATCGGAAACGGATCGAAAATATCCACTGCTAGTCGTTCAAAAGGTTCTCCAGAAATATATTGTGCCATTTTACCACGACTTCTTGTTTTAGGACTTTTCCTACAGTTACATAAATTGCATTTCTTATACCAATCTTCTACATCTCGGCGACAATAATTGATCCAGTAAAATATGTCTCGATCTCTGGCAAGTGTTCAGTAGACTCCAAAATGGTTTTCAGAAAGGCTGCTGTAAAGTTCATGCAACACACTTTCAATGTGTGATTTAGACAATATCAATATTGGAACTGTACGTGCTCCATAGGGACATTCCCATTTTCGATATAATAGACCATTGGAAAGATACAAAGATTTCCATTAAGCCCAGTACTCCTTTAGAGTTCGAAAGTATTTGTGTATTTCCTGACAAATAGGTCTTAGTCTATTTTTAAACCATACTCGAATGACTTTTATGTCAGTATTTTTCTTTTAGCTGTTTTTAAGGTTTTACAATTAAGTAATTATCTTCTTCCTGTTTAACGGTGGTTATCCGGAGATTTACTTTTTCGGTTACATTATTTTTTTCTTTAAGATTACACAGGCTTTGAACCTGTAATTATTTCAAAGCATCTTGAAATTCTTGTAATTGTCCATTTAACACAGTCTGCAAAATTGACACCTTGGCTCTCAACTTTTCTAGTTTATTTTCACTAATCACTAGATACTCCTTCAGATGACCAACTTCAGATTCCGGAGTATATTTTTCCCTTCTGTGGTCAGTTTTTCTTAATCCCCTATTATTTCTAGTAAAACTTTATGACGGGCTTCTAGTAGTTAATCGAAGAAAGTTTCTTAGCACATTCTTTGGTTCTTCTTTCTGTGCCTGGGATCGGCTTCTTTCATTATTTTACAAATGTCCTATTCTTCTGTAATTAAAACAACTTTTTGCAGTATTCTTATTATCTGGGATAAAATAGGTTGTTGTTTATCTGCAGTAGCGACTTCTCGAAATCTTATTTCATACTCCTGGGCTGCGATGAGTGCTCCATTTAGCGTTTTATGATGTAATCGAAGAGCTTGTTGCATTTCAACATCCTGTAGTTCATCTGTGAATGCCTGTAGATATACCAATTTATTCCAGAAAATCTTTAGCCTGAGCCTGAGGGTACGCCAAATGCAATAATCTTTTAATATCGGCTTCAAATTATTGATTGTTTTGGTTAGGCTTTTGATATCGAACATTCAGCTGACTTTAAAGAACCTAAATGCTGCTGGCATATCTTTTCCCTAAAGCCTGAATGAGACTAGTTTCACTTTCAAATTCCTTTTTTAATATTTGTGTTGTGTTTCGAGTGATAATTTAAAAATCTATTGGTATGGGTCAGTTTTCTGTAGACTTTAGTTACATATGCTTTATCATCCTTTGTGATTTACACATTCAGAAATTGCACTGAATGGTTCCATGATATATTTAATTGATTCTTCTTTACAGTTAATGTCCATCAAAAAATTACAAAAAAATTTTAAATTCTTCGTCATCGGTTTGTGACATTACGCTAAAGATGATCACCATCATCACAAACAATGTGCTATTAATGATTTTCGAAAAAAATATAGTATTTTGCTAAGCTTCACTTATATAGCTATTATAGCAATATCAGTTTTTCATCGGATTATTCTTTCACTGACTTAACTGTAATATGTATTCTGGAATGCTTGAGCAAACAACTAACCAATTTTAGGGCAAAACCGTTGAAAAAATTGTGTGAATTTGAAGGAAAACCTCTACCAGAAGACTACAAGAGTGACTGTTACCAAGATGTTGATGAATCAGATTATGCATGTAAAGAAAAGTACAGGATAATGGTAAGTCGATCGTTTTCTCTGAAATTGATATAACAATTATCTAATTTTTGTGATGGGATATAATACAATAATGAAATCGATGTTTTATTTATATAAAAGTGGTACTGGAACAAAAATAAGTTGTTTTTTCAATAAATATGTAACAACATTAATCTCTAGAGACCTGAGGTTTGTTGATGACTTAAATTCAATATAAATCAAAAATTATTTAAATAAAAAACAGAATAAATATTACACTATATTATAAATATTTTATTACTTTACTAATAAATCATGTTACTAGATCATATTGCGATATCTTAGGTAGGAATATTTTACTGATCTAGTCGTTTGACAATTTTGGCAAAGAACTTAAAGATATTCAGCGGTAATATAGCCATAACAATTTTTGTGTGACCAAGTCGAAACCTGTTGACGATTACTTGATCTTGTCTTTGAAATGGTTCTGCAGTTCTATCTGATTTGGGAGAATTTTAGTGTTATCTCTCTCCAATGACGCTACAGCCCAATCGAGCCTTGGGCTCCTCCAAACTACGCCTCCAACCTTACCGGTTCCGCACCGATCTTCTCCAGGTTCTTAAGTTTAACAAATTTTACTACTACTTTATCCTCCCACCTTCTCCGTGGGAGAAGCTTCCTCTTGGTCTTTGCGCCCTACATTTTACTATTTAGAGCTCTTTTTGGGAATCTTCCGGTTTCCATTCTCACTACATGGCGAGCCCATCGAAGTCTCTGAAGTTTAACAAATTCTAAGATCGGTATCTCTTTGTACAGTTGGTATAGTTCATAGTTGTACCTGGATCTCCATACTCCGTTTTCGTTAATATTTCCAAATATCTTTCTTTTCGACTTCTCGTTTAAGCTTTCGTTTTATGTCTTTTGTCATCACCCATGTCTCGCATCCATAACATACTATTGGTCTGATAATACTCTTGAAGACCCTCGATCACAGTGTGTATTTTTGTTTATTAACACCATTATTGTTTAATATAACTCCCAGATATGTGAAACTTTTTTTTCAATATCGTTCTCAATTTCAACTGTGCGTCTGTTTGCCCTAGCTCCTCTGCTTCTGTTTTTAATTGTGAATATATTTTTGCCGCCATTTCTGGTCTGCGAGATATAATGCTAATGTCATAGGCCGTTGACATTTTAGCGTTATACCTTCCAAGTATTTGCAAAGTAGTAGAGTTGGAAGAAACGTTTACTATTTTCGTCAGGTAGAGGATTACGCTCGATATCAAAACCACTCTACAAGAAGAGAGATGGATGTTTGGGAGGAGCTCAATTTTCCTGGGTGGTCGAAAAGTTGTCCTGAAAATTTTTGTGTGAAGAAAGATGACATATTTAGGAGAAATGTCAGAATTAGAAGTGCCCTATGAATGAGAAAGTTAAAGGGCGCAGAAATAATTTTCGCTGGATGTTGGTGTGATGAAGAGCACAAATAACGATTTATATTAGTTGGTTTTCTGTACGCGGAATAATCGAAGCAAGCATTCGGCCAATAAGGGTGCATTATTTTTTACCTCCATTGTAAATCTTAAACTTGAATGTTATCTATTTAATTCTAGACAGTAAGATGATCAAAACTATCATCACTGTATGCGAGCCATACTCCAGGTTTTAGATATGTTGAATATAGACCTAAGAAATTAGCAAAATAAAAGGTTTTTTGTTACACTCTTTGATTCGGGTATCTAACAACTGCTTTCGATAAGTTTGGTGAAAACACTATGTAATAAACAAAATATATAATAGATTAAACGTCATTTTTTACTTGTAAACAATATATAAACAATGTAAGATCGCTATTTGATTTTAAACAGTAAAGGTGAAGACCGGTAAATTATTAGGAAAAGTGAGACAATCTGCTGAAAAATTACAGAAAATCCTTTAAAATGAGAGTTTGTAAAGTTATTTTTGTTGCTGAATTATTGCAAAAATAGCTTTAAAGTTCGAGTTTTTAAAAAGTATTAATAACTTTCCTAAAAATGCACAAATAACTGTAATTTCGCATGAAAATAGAAACAATATTACATATATACAGCTATAAAAAGACTTCAAGAAGTTTCACTTAACAGTTATTACAAAATTGAAATTGTTTATTAAACAAAGATTTATTTACAACGTTATTAGGAGTAAACTATTAGGCCTACATGAATTCTGGAAACACCAAATTGAAGAGAAAAGTTTATTTTATCAAGTTAGATCATTTGACGATTAAAAAGTGTATGTTAAATATTGTAAAATGGGTTTACAAAAAAACTGTGTAACAAACCAACCTCTGACGCTGACGGGATTAATTATTATAAATATAACATCGTATTCGGCTATTCCACGTATTAATATGTTATAACTGTGATTTTAAGCTTATAAACATTTAAAATAGCTCAGCCGCATCAACATATGCAGGGTGAGTCATGAGGAACTTTACATACTTCTACCATATGTAGAGTCCCTCAGGGAGCATATCATGTGGCCACTAAAAAATGTCAACTCCTCTTCTTTATTAATTAACAGGGCGATTTGTGTAATTGACCATTTATTTCATTTTACTGTAGTGTTTATACGGCTCATTTGATTTTTTTAATTCTTGCATGATACAGTACACTACTATCAAGCATTCGACTGGTATTAGCTAAACTAAAAAATTACAGGACTGGCTTTGGAAACATTAATTCAGGGATTCGTATTAAATATTACACCCTGTATATATTTTTTTTAAAATGCAATAAGTGATTTTCAAACTACATAAATAGCCAATGAAAACGACATATGCGACAATGTTGTCGCACTTTTATTAAATTTTTAGTGAACGATCAAATCTTACCAAAAATAGAACAACCATAATGAAGTATCAAATTATAAGGTAATTAATTTAAACAAATGTTATAAATTTCAAACATTTTAATTGAAATGATAAACTGAGTCACTGCACAACAAAAAACAGTAACTACTGACAATAACGAAGAACAATTAAAAAAAAACTAAAAATATGTACATAGTTATGATAAACCCATAAATTAGAACAGGAAAAGATACAATAATGGTAACAAAATAAAAATAATTCAAAATATATTTTCGAAATGGAACCCTGCAGCCTGTACACATTTTTGTTGCCGAATTGTTAATTGACGTATTGAATTACGGATACTCTGGGGATCGTTTCTAATAGTATTACAACAATGTATAATTCTATCAATTAATTGTTGTCGGTTATTAATATTCACTGCGTAAACTAGTTGCTTCAATCGTCCCCAAATATGTTAATCAACGGGATTAAAATCAGGGGATCTTGAAGGCCACTAAATAGGACCTGCACGTCCTATCCACCTGTTGCCATAAACATTATTGAGATGTTGTCTCACTGCCAGTAAAAAGTGTGGGGGTGCCCGATCATGCTGAAAATACATCCCTCGGATAGCAACGTTCGCGTTGGAAAGCAAATTCGGCAAAATATTTTGTAGAAAGTTCAAATAGACCTGCCCTGTTAAAGGACCATCAAAAAAGTGAGGACCTACTAATTGGTTATTTATGACACCAATCCACACGTTAACCGAAAACCTTAACTGAGAACGACGTTCTCGAATAGCATGGGGATTTTCTTCTGCCCACACATGTGAATTTCGTGAATTATTTATCCCGTCTCTGGTAAATTGGGCTTCATCTGTAAATAGTGTCCTGTATAGCGTTGGTCGATTATTGTTAATCCATCTACAAAATTCCAACCTATCGATCTCATCTCCAGCATGTAGTCGCTGAACCAATTGAATGTGATATGGGTATAGATTATTTTTTTTGTAAGACTCTACTTACTTTTGATTGAGTAACATTGAGTTCTCGACTTACTTGTCTAGTGCTTATTGTAGGGTTCATAGTAACGGCGTCCATAATGTCATCTTCCTGCGCTTCATCTACATGTCGCTCGCAATGCCATTTTCTCGCAAATAATTAAAAACTGACCCAAAAGTTGGATGACTAGGAGTTCGACGATTAGGAAATCTCCTGCGATATTCTCTACTAGCAGCCCTACCATTCCCATTACACAATCCATAAACAAATATTATGTCTGCATATTCTGTGGTCGAAAACTGATGTGGCATTTTGAACGAAAGTAACAAAAGCTCTACCAAAACTAACACAATGTACTTAACGTAGATATGACAGAAGAAATATGTATTCTTGTACACATAAATAACAATTGATAATGACAATAATGACAATGGGTATAAAATATCAAGAAACGTCAAACGGTCAACGCCAACCTTCATTTTAAACTTTTTTAGATTTATTTTTATTTAGTACAGTTGATGCAATGTATTATTATTTGACATAAAATTTTAATCATTTACAATCAACAAAAACTAACATATACAAGAGGTTTGACTTTTTAATCAATTTAATTTATTATTTATCGAAAATAATGCCAAAATACGATCTATGAGTAAAAATTTAAAATTGAAAAACAATTGATTCTATCATAGAGATAATACAAAGTGACAATAAAGATGTTGATTTTCTACGTATTAGATTATGTTGTAGGAACTCATTTTAATTAAAATGTTTGAAATTTATAACATTTGTTTAAATTAATACCTTATAATTTGATACTTCATTATGGTTGTTCTATTTTTGGTAAGATTTGATCGTTCACTAAAAATTTAATAAAAGTGCGACAACATTGTCGCATATGTCGTTTTCATTGGCTATTTATGTAGTTTGAAATCACTTATTGCATTTTAAAAAATATATATACTGGATGTAATATTTAATACGAATCCCTAAATTAATTTTTCCAAAGCCAGTCCTGGAATTTTTTAGTTTAGCTAATACCAGTCGAATGCTTGATAGTAGTGTACTGTATCATGCAAAAATTTAAAAAAATCAAATGAGCCGTATAAACACTACAGTAAAATGAAATAAATGGTCAATTACACAAATCACCCTGTTAATTAATAAAGAAGAGGAGTTGACAAGTATGTAAAGTTCCTCATGACTCACGCTATGAAGTTAAGTTTTTTTTTTTTCGAAATATTGGCATTTTTACATAAATTACATTTTTTACTTAGAACCCGAGTTAGCTCTTTACTCATTTCTCGATTTTACTATTTCAAAAATTGAATTCATAACTTCAAATTTATATGAGTTGCCATGTTCCCGGTTGTAGTTAATTTTTTTTAATTCGGAGTACCTCGTTGCATGGATTATAAACATTCAGTTAGTAATTTGTTTAAACAATTTAAAGTAAATATTTATTTTGCAAAATTTTACTTTTCTCTTATTATTAGCAGTAGAAAAGAATATGAAATGATAATTAACTTAAATTTTTGTGTGTTATAGTTCTAAATAATATCTTTTAACAATAAATTTTACAAACAAATTAGATTTTTACTTGAAAATCACATACATACGTATTCTTTCGTGTAATCTTTCTTGAATTATTTATCTTTACAATTACTTTTCTTTACTGAAAAATATTACAAATATATTTTAAACAAATTAGTTGTTACAAACTTTGTATAATTATAAATAAAAATAGTAAAATCAAGTATGTAAATTGTAATATGTTAATTATTTATACATATTAATTCCATAATTTTACCTAATGGTAATTTCAATCTTCTTCTTCTTCAGCGGTAAGTAATCCAACTTTGGACATAGGCCTCCCCCAAATCAATCCAGTGTCTTCTATTTTGTGCCGCTTGCTTCTAGTTGTGTCCTCCGATCTTCGTAATGTCATCAGCGGTCTTCCTCTGCTTCTCTTTCCTAACCATGGCCTCCATTGTTGCAGTTCGTGGTTCTCTCTCTTATCCTTCAGTTGGGGATCGTGTCCTGCTAAGCTTCATTTTAATTTGGCAGCATGTTCTCCTGCGTGTTTTACTTTAGTTTTGCTTCTAATCCATTTGTTTGTTTTTTTTTTTGTATATGTCTCACCCCGAGCATTGATCTTTCCATCGCTCTTTGTGCTTTTACTATTTTATCCATATTCGACTTGGTGAGCGTCCACGTCTGTGAACCATACGTGAGTATAGGGAGGATACACTGATCGTGAATTCTGGTTTTCAAATACTGTTCTATTTTAGTGCTTTTCAAGATCCAACTCAGTTTTCCAAATCCTGCCCACGCTAACCTTATTTTTCTGGTAATTTCGGCAGTTTGATTTTCTTTGTTAGTTTTCATTATCTGTCCCAGGTAGATGTATTCGCTTACTGTTTCTAAATTTATGTCATTCAACGTTATTTCTGTAATGTTCGTTGTATTTGTTATTATTTTGTTTTTTCCAAGTTCATCTTAAGACCTACTTTTTCCGAAGCTTGAAATAGTTGCGTCATCATGGTCTGTAGTCTTCGAAACTTGTAGCGAATATTACAATGTCATCAGCGTATCTTAAATGACTCAGTTTTCTTCCATTACCATTTACTCCCTTATCTGCCCAGTTAATGTCTTTGAACACGTCTTCAAGTCCAAGTGTAAATAGCTTTGGTGAGATAACATCTCCCTGACGAATTCCTCTGTTGATTGGTAATTTCAATAATTTACCTAATAATGACGTAGACAAAAGCTTTCTGGGATCAACAATTTCAATTTTGCTCTATTAATTGAAACTTCTTGAAATTTTTATTGCTGAATACTTTTGATATTGCCCCCATTCTCATGTGAGAATTTAAGTTTTTTTATTAATTTTTAGAAAAATAATTAATAATTAAAAAAATCTACTTTTGAAGCTATTTTTGCAATAATTAACAGCTTGAGTGTACCCAAAATATTTATATTGCAGGACTGTGCGTTTTGGCACGAACACGATGATGTAATTAGTTTTTATATTTTACAGTTCTATAATATAAATTATATGAGTTTTAAGATCATATTAAAAGTCATCATCATCATCATCTTGGTGCTACAGCCCTTAGAGGGCCTCGACCTTCTTAAGCTTTCTACGCCATTCTGTTCTGTCCCTTGCTTGAATTTTCCAATTGCCGACTCCGATCTTCTCCGCATCTTGTGTTACCCCATCCATCCACCTCAGCTTTGGTCTACCCCGTCGTCTCATTCCCACAGGTTGTGCTGTTAGAATCTTTTTTATCATGTTCGATTCAGGGGGCCGGGTTACATGTCCTGCCCACTGCAGGCGGTTTCGCTTAATTATAGTGGTAATATCTTTACCACCAAACGTATGCTTGTAGATATTCTGCAGATCGAAGTTATATCTACGCCTCCATATTCCGTTCTCACAGACCGCTCCAAATATCTTGCGTAGCACCTTTCTTTCAAAAATGGATAGAGCTGATTCATCTGTTTTCGTTAGCGTCCATGCCTCTGATCCGTATGTGAGAACGGGGATTATCAGTGTTCTATACACCCTTATACGAGTTTTTTGAGACAGACGTTTGTTAGCTAAGTACTTTGATAGACCATAATAACACCTGTTTGCAATTATTATTCGCCTTTTTATTTCCTCAGATGTATTGTTATTGGGGTTAACCGATGTCCCTAGATATATGAACTCATTGACTGCTTCGAAGTTTTGGTCATTGATGATTAAATTTGTGTCAACATTTCCAGCTCTTGTGTTTGTGTTAGTCGCCATGAATTTGGTTTTATTTTGATTTATATGTAACCCCATTCGTTCTGCTGCTGCTACTAGCTCGGTTAGGATTTCCGCAGTTCTCGCCCTAGTTCTTGTTATAATGTCCACGTCGTCTGCATATGCTAGAATTTGGAATGATCTATTAAATATTGTTCCCCTGCTATCTAAATTAGCGTCTCGTACAACTTTTTCTAAGGCGACATTAAAAAGCTGACACGCCAGCGCATCACCCTGCCTTAACCCCCTATGTATTTGAAATTTTTACTGCTGATAGCATCTTCGCCATTGTCACTTTTATCAAACATATGAGTTTTTTTGGAATTCCTAACTCATTCATAGCGTTGTAAAGACTTGGTCTTAAGACACTGTCATATGCCGCTTTAAAATCGACAAAAATATGATACATATCTATGTTAAACTCTTGCGCTTTTTCGAGGATCTGTCGTAGTGTAAAGATCTGGTTAATGGTTGAACGTCCAGGCCTGAATCCTGCCTGATATTCCCCTAGAAACATTTCAGTATAAGCCTTTAATCTCTCGTGCAAAATATTTGATAATATCTTGTATGCTGTATTTAGGAGAGTTATTCCGCGGTAGTTATTGCATTCCAGTTGGTTTCCCTTTTTGTGTAACGGGCAAATTAAGCCTAAGCTCCATTCTTCTGGCATTTGCTCCTCAGACCAAATTCTACAAACAATTTCTCGCATCACCTTGGTGAGCTGCTCTCCACCGTGCTTAAATAACTCTGCTCGGATGCCATCCCTACCTGGGGACCTATGGTTCCTTAGTTTTTCTATAGATATTTTTACTTCATCTACCGAGGGGGGTTCCACGAGTTCCTCATTTCGGTATTCCAGCTCTATATTGTTAGTAGGTTCCCCTTCCAGCAACTCTCGAAAGTGCTCTACCCATCGTAAAAGGATGTCCTCTTTGTTGGTAAGTAAGTTGCCTTCCTTATCATTACAATAGTTGATTCTTGGTTTGAATTCTTTTCTAATACTATTTATTTGATGGTAGAACTTTCTTGTTTCTCCGTGACTCATATGGTTTTCGAGCCGTTCTAACATGTCATTTTCCGAGTCTCGTTTCTTTTTTCGGTGTATGAGTTTTTCCTCTCTCCTTAAGTTTTTGTATCCATCTATTGTTGTTCTAGTTTTTCGTTGTTGCATGGTCCTAAATGCCTCGTTCTTCTCATCTGTTATTTTTTTGCAGTCTTGGTCGAACCAGTCGTTTCTTTCTTGGGTTCGGGATATTCCCAATGTGCTTTCGGCTGCTAATTTCAAAGCCTCCTTGCAGTTGTTCCACATTTCCGTGCTTGACTGGTCGACTGCCCAGGTGTGTTCTAGGGTTTCTTTTATATGTGACTGGAACTGTTTCTCCTTGTTTTCATTTTTTAGCATATGTAAATTATATTTTACTTGTCTAGTGCCCTTTCTTTTTTGGCATTGGAAATTCTTTGTCGTAACTTGGCCCCTACCATAAAATGATCTGAGTCAATATTTGCTCCTCTGTATCTTCTTACGTCCATTAGGTTTGTAAAGTGCCTTCTGTCAATTATAACATGGTCGATTTGATTTGTGGTGTGTCCATTTGGTGATATCCAAGTGGCTTTATGGATATTCTTGTGATTAAAACATGTACTTCCCACAATTAAATCTTTGGAAGCTGCCAGACTAATAAGCCTTAAACCATTGTCATTAGTAACGTCGTGAAGGCTATGTTTACCAATATAATCTTGGTAGCATATCTCTTTTCCTATCTGGGCGTTCATGTCTCCAATGATTATTTTAATATCGTTTTTGGCACAGTTATCATATGCTCTTTCGAAATCTTCGTAAAATAGATCTTTAATTTCTTCGTCTTTTTCCTCGGTTGGCGCGTGCACGTTGATCAGGCATATGTTGAAAAATTTTCCATCGGTTATGCATTCGAAGGATAGGTTTTTATGGGATGAGGGAGTTAGCCTCATGCCCAACCCCCTTTTCGGAGGACCATTTCTCCCTTCCTCGTCAGCCCTGACCCTACCTTCCACTGGAAGAGGATAGGAGGATAGGAATTGAGTAGGAGAGGCTAGAGGTGTTATCTGGAAGCAACACCTTATGATGCGCATCACTACTCCATTAAAACCCCCATATTAAAAGTAACAACATTTAAAAACCTACCTTTGTAAAAAATTTGTAAACTAAATAATAGGTTCTTAGTTATTAAACAAAAAACAATAAAGTTTTAGAAAAATAAATTATTTTTATGAATGCTGTTAAAGCAAGATAAACACATCTCTTGTGATATTAATGCAGCTTAAAAATGTTTGAACAATACTTTTAAAACTTCACCTAACTTATCGAGCCGATCATCTTTATTACACTGCTCATTATTACAAAAATGAATGCAACGCATCTCGTCTTATGGTATTGTTAATAAACTCATTCCTGACCCTGGAATCTTTCGACCAATATAAATTTATTGCGGGACCATCAACTAATACCAGAACTATATATATATATATATATATATATATATATATATATATATATATATATATATATATATATATATATATATATATATATATATATGATCCATTCAATAGCAATCAACCCAGAATCGTATTGGTAATTTTGATCGATGTATATTTAACAATATTTCCCGAGCAAATCTATTTGTTTCAGTAACAATATTCTGTAAAAGATCGTCGGTTACAAATAACTTATAAGTGTCTATAGGATTTTATTTCGTTAAAGTTAAAATATAATAGGCATATTTTGATATTGTTTGAACTCACAACCTTCATTGTCACTTTTTTCTATATCATGCCACTCGTTTTCATTATCATTGTCAGATTCTGACATTTTTTCGCTTTCAAGCCCTGTCTCATTATCATCATCGAGTAAATTACTCGTACTTACATCACTGTACGATTCATCTGAAGAAAGAACATAGTTTTTATCGTTTACATTATCGTCCGAATCAAAAGGATCGTCCCGTTCATTTTCACTGTCACTATTTGGCAACTTTGCAAACACATTTACAATACTTGGGTTACCTATGTTTTTTATTTTCAACTGAAATACTCGGTTCGTTAAGTTTTTGTTTTATTTATATCAGCTGTTTGAGCTAAAGACAAAATCTTTTTAACGCGAGATGACATTTTTAAACTAGTAAAACACGGACGTAAACACACTTGTTAATGAAATACAAGCAATAATAATGCGCCGGTCCCGTAGGATCGGTCTCGCACCCGAGTAACAAATTGTAATGTCTGTGTGTTACTGGCCCCCAAAGCCCGGTGCATTTTTTCTTTTAGAAATCTTTCGAATCTTAAGACAAGTATAATGCTGTTTTTAGCATTTAAAACAAACGAAGATAATATGCCTTTCGCAATTTTTAAAAGTTTGCAGTTTTCACATACCGCACTTTAATAATAACGAACACCGGACCCAGGGGACCGGTAACCCAGCCAACCTGTTAAGCAAGAAAATAATAAAAATAACTTTAAAAACTCTTATTTTAAAGGATTTTCTATGCTTTTTCAGTAGAATAGTGTTACTTTTCCATATAATGTACGGTTTTTACCTTTAATATTTAAAATTAAATAGCGATCTTACGTTTGAATTACTAATGACGTTTAATATTTTGCATATTTTGTTTACTACATTTTGCTATCACCAAATTTATCAAAAGGATTTGTTGTATACCTGTAACAAGGAATACCTTGGGAAAATCGTTAGTTCTCTTTTCTAATAATTTGAGATCTGAGTAAACAAAAGCTTCCATGAATATACCAGCAATGAAAGCGAGAAGAGGAAAGCCTATTGTAGTTCCAGATATTTGTCTGAAGAAATTGTCTCCAAGAGTAAAAAAGATATTTATCTGCAGTTACAGAACAAATACAAAATGCGCTGATGGCAGTCAGAACCAAAGGCTTTTTATTGTCAAATAAGACAAAAGACATCAAAACTGACAAGAATATATTTAGGATCGTCCGTTAGTTTTGTGATTTATATCATCAAATATTGCTTGATTAGCAATTTATTACTTTTAGTGCATTACTCAATATATTTTAGCAATTCCAGTACCACTCAAAATTCACAAAATCCAGTGTAGGCAGAATTATTTTTATTAAAACAGTAATTGTACAAACAACTAAAAAAATCCTTAAACTTTTGTTAAAATTAGAAAGGACTCATTCAATGCCATTACTATACAAATGCACCTATTTAGCTATTTTTTAATTTATTAGTTTCTAATATGAAGTCATCAAACGACCTTGAATAGTATTTGTTGTAATTAGTTAAGAACAAACATTGGTTAGAAAAATTAATAATCACACGAAAGACCTTCACCTCAGGTCCGGCGCTTGAAGTCTTTAATTTCGCTGATGCAGTGAAAATGTTTAGAAATCTAAGAAATTTGCAGAAGTAAATAAATTTTTTTAGACGTTTGAAAAGAAGAGTTGGTATTAAAACGATGTCGGATAATGCTATTGTTTTATTGTAAAATATGCGGAAGTGAAATTAGTTAATGAATAGTAATATGAGAATTTTTTGTCTAATAATATTTTTCACTCTACAGGGTGAGTTAACAGTATTGGTACATAGACTAGCATAGACGTGGCCAGGTGGCCACAGTGTTGCGGAACCCACATTAACTTTCAAGGGGCGCAAAAATTGGGCTCTTTCACTTCTAGAAACAACTAATCTATGAATATTTAAGTGATATTAAATAAACGAGATATTAAACTAAAAAGTAAAACTTTTGTAATAAATAAATTAAGAATTATAAATTTTAAAATTGAAACGCGGGGATACAAAATTTTGCTCGAAGAAAATATTGAGAGCGATTAGATATTTTGGTAAGCGCCTAACAGTTAAAAAAAATTCTATGTTTCATTATTTTTGTTTCAGCTTTTTAATCATTTTTTTATATTTTTCATAATTAATTTTTTAACAGATTTTATCCTCTTCTTCTTCTTTTTATATAGACATGACTCTGTCTGTTTTTTAATGTGCCTCCAGTAAGTTGTCATTCCATCGTTTTCGTTGTCTTCCTACTGATCGTCTTCCTATTGAGGAACCGTCTCTTGCCGTCTTTACTACTCTATTTGTTGTCATTCGGCTTATGTGATCGTTCCATTCTACTCTTCTATTTCTTACCCAGTTTTTGATGTTCTCCACCTTGCATCTATGTCGTATATCTCTACTTCTAGCTCTGTCCCATAGGGTTTTACCATCTCTGCTGTTTCTAACATCCTTTTTGTCCTCTCTGTATCTCTGTATCAGGTCTTGTTTCTGCCGCTTATGTCATTATTGGTGTGATGACTGTTTTGTAAATTCTGCCTTTCGTTTCTTTCCCGATATTTTTATTTCTCCATATTGTTTCATTTAGGCAGTCTGCGGCTCTGTTTGCTCTATTTACTTGATCTTCCACTTCGGTTTTGAGCTTTCCGTAACTAGATAATGTGATTCTAGATATTTAAACTCCATCACTTGTTCTATTAATTGACCTTCCGACTCAAATTAACATCTTAGTAAATGTGCATTCACAATAAGTGTGAAGAATACCTGAGTCGTTCTCAATATGGTTTTTGGGGAAAGGTACAGGCACCAGAGAAGCAATAATGGGATTGACACTAATGGCAGAAAGGTATCTCGAGGTTCAAAAACAGCTGTATGTGTGCTTTGTCGATTATAGAAAGGCCTTCGACCGCATTAGACAAGAAAAATTGATTGAGGTGCTAAAAGAAGTAGGGCTGGACGGACACGACATAGCTATAATAAGCAATACATACTGGAACCACACAGGATGTGTTCGAACAGACAACAGAAATACCAATTATGTAAGCATAGAACGAGGAGTGCGTCAAGGGTGCATTCTGTCCCCTCTTCTATTTAATGTCTATGCCGAAAATATCATCAGAGCTTCTCTTGAAGATCGCCTGAAGGTGCCAGAGTCAATGGAATCATCATTAACAATGTAAGATATGCCAATGACACCGTAGTATTAGCAGAAACAGAAGACCAACTAAAAATATTGATGAACATACTATCAGAAGAAAGTCACAGACTAGGTTTGGATATTAATCTTTCCAAAACCAAAATCATGGTATTCCACAAGAACCCCCATGAACAAATTACACCCAACATACAAATCAATGGTATCACCCTTCAGAGCTCCCAAAGCTTCATATACCTGGGCAGAGAGCTAAACAGTCAGCTAGACCACTCAAAAGAAATTAGAAGACGTATTGAAATAGCAAGATCTGGCTTCATGAACATGCGTAAAATGCTCTGTAACCCCAAGCTATCAATCACAATAAGGTTAAGAACACTAAAGTGTTATGTGTGGTCTCTACTACTATATGGCTGTGAGACCTGGACATTAAAACAGTATGACGTCAACAAACTGAATTCATTTGAAATGTGGATGTACCGCCGAATGCTAAGAATAAGCTGGACCAGCAAAACTACAAATGAAGAGGTACTGGAAATAATGGACACACGACCTCATCTGGTTAATACAATCAAAATTAGAAAGACGTCATATCTAGGACACATAATGCGCCATAAGGAATTTGAGCAGCTCCAGGTAATATTAGAAGGCAAAATCGAGGGTAAAAGGGGTATAGGAAGAAAGAAGAAATCCTGGCTCCGAAACATCAGAGATTGGACTCACACAACATTGATTCATTTATAATGGTTGTTGTGTTTTTGTGCTCTGTATTGCAAAAAGGCTTTCTTCTTTTCTTCACATTTTCTCTTCACTTCCTCTCTAAACCATGGTGATTTTTTTATATGTTAATGTTCGTTACTTTCCTCTCTCTCCAAGTGATTCTGTTGGTTAATTATATTATTTTTGAGCTTTTCCCTGCTTCCCTCCTTGACGTTACCGTTTTCTAATATTTCATTCCCAGCGATCTTCTCTGATATTATTTTCCTGGATAAGTATTTTCGTCGATTCCGTATTTAGTCCTTCGACTTTGATTTGTGTTTGTGTTGGCGCCGCTCTCTTTGGTGGGAAGCATTTCAGGATTATTCTTATTTTACATAATACTAGGCTATGGTCGCTACCTACTGCTGAGTTGAGATATCTTACGTCGGTTATTTTTGATGGATGTATATCTCTGTTAGTTATAATAGATATAATCTATCATAGATCTTTGTCCTCGGGTGTTATTAAATGTATATTTGTGTTGGTCTTTATGGTCAAAAAATGTGTTGTTTATTCTTAGTTCGTTATTCGTGCAGAAGTTGATCATCAGTAGTTCTACATTTCCGTTTTTAATATTCTCGTTGTATTTTTGTTTGATGCTTGATTTTATCCTGTGATTACTGAAATTAACTTAATATAGCTAGTACGGGCATCTCGACTATTTATAATTTTAAATGTTTTTATTGTGGATTTATTTATGATTTAGTGTTTTTTAATCAGATCTATATCAGATAGATAGGCGTATTTAATCTCTATTAGATAGGCGTATATAAGTTAAAAAAGGCCTAGGAACAGCGTTCAAATATGATAGGAAACCAGAATACTATGCCGATGACCCTTGCCTAGAATTACCAAAAGAAAGAGTAGAAAGATCTTATAACATAATAAGAGATTCGTATACCAACCACAACTAAAACAATTTCTAGTCAGAATAACAGCCAAAGGGAAAAACATTAGTAGTCGGTTGTTTTTACCTACTTGGTATTCCAACTTCAAATGGTTGAAATATAATAAAAAAAAATGCAGCTTTGTGCTTTTTGTGCAGAGATTTTTGCATAAACGACAGTACTAAACCTAAATTGATAGAGACTGCGTTTATTTTTAGTGGATTTTCATCATGGAATAAAGCTACAGGACGATTTAAAAGGCATCATAATACAAGTTGTCATGAATTTAGCACAGTAACTTCGGGTTATAACTTAAATAAGTCCGTAGATTCCAAATCCAAAAGAAAAAACAGGTTAAACTGAAAACCAAACAGAAGCAGCCAAAATATTTAGATTATATAAAGAAACTAATTGATATAATTATAGTTCTAGTAAAAGATGGAAAACCTCTTCGTGGTCATGATGACACGGAAGAAAACAATGAAATAGGATTGTTTCCCGAAAATGTACTTCTTAAAAAATATTATTATTACATTACATTATTACATTTAAGGCATATTTGGAATCGGCCCCAAAAAACTGCATTTATTTTAGCAACTACATTCA
Organism: Diabrotica balteata; assembly: GCA_918026665.1. Lineage (NCBI taxonomy): Eukaryota > Metazoa > Arthropoda > Insecta > Coleoptera > Chrysomelidae > Diabrotica > Diabrotica balteata. The sequence goes on along the minus strand of OU898279.1, from coordinate 108,595,504 downwards.
AAACGAGATTTTACATTCTCTAAAAAATGTAAGAGATATTCAGAGAAGTGGCACCTTCTTTTTGTGATTGCAGACGAAACTGATGTCACTCGCCACGAACAGATTGTTATTGTCTTTAGATATATCCCTAAAGATAGTACGTATCTAGTTGAAAGGCTAGTAACATTAAAATATTTAAATGTAACTGATACAGAAACCATTTTAAATATATGTATGATCATTTTTTTTACTTTAGCATTGTTAGCCACGCGCTAATCATATTGAAAATCCAAATATTTTTGTTTTTGTTGGTGTAACACAATTGGTTTATTCTTATATTGAAGCCAGTCCAAAAAGACATGCTGTTCTTGAAGAGATTGTGAAGGTCGTATATAATTTAAAAGTTAAAAACTTTGAAATCTTTATTTTAAACACATTGGACTTGTTGGGCTGAGGCAGTTGCTGTGGTCAAAAATCAGCTTGAAACAATTATAGAAGCTATTGAATAGACATTTGATGATGCAACTGATATAAAAGCTAGAGCTAATGGTAAGGGGATACTACATCAAATAAAATCCAATGATTGTCAATATTAGCAAATTACTTCATTCGCCAGTCATGGATATTTGTTAAGCTATACAAGAAGTTTCAAACTTAGCGCTTGCTTTAAAAGAATTGAATCATCCAATTTGATATTTATTCCAAGGGAAAAGACCCTTGTAATAAGCTTCAAATTGACATTCCTATTCTGAGAAAACGTTAAGTTTATAATAGATTAGATAATAATGTTGGAAATGCATTTGCAGTCAACGCTAAAAAGGAGAAGTGAAATTCTTTCTATTTTATCTGCTTTTATTTAGACCGAATGATTTAGTCATTAAAAGATAAATTTGACCAAGAATCAAAAAAAAATTATTCAGTGGGCAAAATCCAATCGTTAATAATATAGATGAGCTACGAGTCACGCAATAATTTAAAACGTAACTCGTTTCAAAAATTTACTGTTAAGTATAACAAATAATTTTGAGTTTAAAAAATTATTTAAAAAAATTGTAAACTGTTTTTCATATAGTAAAATATCAGTGTTGGAAATTTAAAATATATATATATATATATATATATATATATATATATATATATAATGGTGGGAGTACGCGATTTTCATCATTGGAACCCACACTTAAAAAACCTAGCCACGCCCTTGTAGACTTGATTTAGGCGATTCGGGCCAAAATATTGCTATAGGATCAAAAATTACTTAATAAAATATCGTTGTAGTATAATGATACAGTGTGATTGATTTACAACGTTTTTTGCTAAGATATTTTACTGTATATTTAAAAATTCTTGTGAAAATCGAAACAGTGACATAACTTTGGACAGACAATACTAGGTACCTTAGTTATGATTTTATGATTTCTTACAGGGACTCCACTTAGATGATCCCTCATGATAAAGGACCCCAGCACTTTTTCTATGTAAAAGTGGTTTTACTTAAATTTGCTGAGACTTTGCAGATGTATATCTTTGGTAAAGCTGATCAAAAGTTCTCATTACCATAAGACCGAGAAATCAATTGTTTCTGATTTACAGAGGAACAAAGTTTCGGATTTTAGCTCCTTTTTCAAAATCATGAATTTGGAAACGTGCCGTCCTACATATACAAAATCTGAATCTCAATTAACACGCATATGGTATCGAAGTGACATTTCTTAATGTTTCCCTGTCAAAAAAATTCATTCAGATTGAATGTGCGGAGTGGTGCGTTTCCAAATTCATGATTTTGAAAAATTGACTAAAACCCGACACTTTGTACCTCTGTGAATCAAAAACAATTAATTTCTCTGTCTTGTGATAATGATAACTTTTGATCAGTATGACCGAAGCAGTCAATTTAACTGAAACCATTTATACATAAGAAAAGTGCCTCTGTCCGTTGAGTCGAAACTTTTTTTCGTGAAACTTTTAATGATTTTGAGAGTAGAAAATATGTTTACATTTCTCTAAACACAAAACACAGAACAAAAAGGAAACAAATAAACATATTGGTGACAATAAACAAATTAAAAAATAATAAAAATAATAAAAAATAATAAAAAAATATAATCAGGGAAAAATGATCAATGTCTGAACAAATTTTCATTAACTCTATAGAAATAAATTAAATTCTGTAATAAGAAAAAGCTAATATCGGCGACTTCGTTTTAATACCAACCAAATAATAAGTGCAATTAAAAACGACTTCAGTATAGACAAAAATCTGCCTCTAACTAAAAACGTTAATTTTTTTACAGAAACGACTCAAAAAAGATTCAGCTGAAGACTAATATCGGGATGGAGATAAAATAATCTTAGGATTAGGTTAACCACAGCTTAAACACTGGCTTATTTCTTACATACTGTAGAATTTGAATGCTTTTTAACTTATAATTTATTAAAATCTACTAAATAACATGTGTACATTATGCTTTACTAACACAGTAAAGAAGTTACCTAGTTAACCCGATTGTTTATGATATAGTATTCGCAGATTTACGTAAAACACTTTCATATGGTTTTATTTTACACTATAGATATTTATGTTAGAGAGTGCCCTTTCAAACTGTCAAACAAAATACTTGGGCTAGAAGGGTATGGTTTGTAATATATTATCCTCTTTTGTTGCGAATTATATTTGTTCAAAGTTTTTAATGTTTATATTATATGTACAATAAATGAATATAAAAAATCTTTACGTGAAAACATTCGAATCATTTTGCTACTATTAATTTCGTTTTCTAATTCCCGACTGACTTTCATTACTACAAAAAAAAATTATTATATATATATATATATATATATATATATATATATATATATATATATATATATATATATATATATATATATATATATATATATGTTTAAGTGAAAGCGTTTAAATCAATTTGCGAATACTATATAATTTTTGTAATTATTTAGAAACTTCTAGTTATATTTATTTCTAGATTACTATAATATTTGAAATCCTTTTAGTAATTTCACAAGTTTTTCTGTCTTGCTCAATGAAATCGAATCATTTCTCTCGGTATACTATTATTAAATTTTAAGTAGATAGTATTTAGTGTTTTATTGCATGGAAGTATGATCTGATAAAAATTAACTGACCATAAGGTCTAGGTAAAATTTCTCTTTATGAATAAGTAGAAAAAAGTCAGTAAATTCGGTTAAAATTCACTTGAGATTTGACGAAATAAAATACACACCAAAAATGATTGCGTGGATTTCAGAATTTCTATAGAACATATTGCAAAGCTCCAAATTGGGTATGACACATTAAGAAGAAGATAGATCACGAAACGTAGTTCCATCACAGTTTAATGTTTTAGCAGTACATATACTGTGATTCCATGGTCATAATTTGGTCAAATGACATCACCTTTTCATCAGTTTTAACCTCATTGTTCACTTATTTCCTAATTTAGATTATTTTTACATGTACAGCACTGCACAAATGAGATGTACAGGCTTCTGATTTTATTTTTGGACCTCAGTCGTATTAATCTATAATTATATACAAATAAAAAGTTTTTAAAGAAAAACAATATATATATATATATATATATATATATATAGGGTGTCCCAAAATTTACGCAAGATTTGAATTTAATAGAAAACACTGTTTTTTATCTATTTTTTATTTTTATTTTTTAATTTTTATTTTTTATAATATTGAATCAAAGTACATAGGATAGGGTTATGTATGGAATAGTAAATCAGGCAAATAGCCTCCTCGGCTTTGCTTGCTGACACATACGCACATCATACAGTTTTCTGCGTCTAAAGTTGAACATAGACCTTCCCTAATTTCTTCCAGTTCTGACGATCTTGAGCTTCCGGCGCACTTCCATACGCACTCTTCTGTCGAAATTTTCCATGACCATTTTGCATAAATGTGTAGGCTTGTTGGCATAGAACTTTCACTTCAAATAACCCCATAAAAAGAAATCCAATCAATCAGTAGGCTTCCGTTATTGTGTCAATTGAACTTTGTAAGCATGGAGATGCAAATATTCAGTGAGTATACGCTGTAGAGAACGTTTTGTCCACGACGCCGAATTAACATTCCTGGACTTTCACCAACACTCTCACGCCCTGCTTCGATATCGACATTTGAACGGCAGATTACAATAAATCATGGAGCAGAATATGCAGAAATTAGAAGTAATAGTGAGCCGTATGGAGAAAAAAGTGTCGCATGGCAGAAATGCAATGAAACTAATAGGTAAATTTTATAAGTTCAATTGTAATTTACGGCACTTAATGTTAAATCTACTGAATTGTATAAATATTGATATTGAATAAATCGATAAAATTTAAAAAAATATATGTTAGAATGTGATATTGAGAGTATGGATTATGATAGTTAGGATACCATCGATATTGCAATGATAATGACAAAATACGAACAATCCCTTTGTAGCAACTTCCTTGATAGATAAAAAGACGAAGGGTGAAGGAGACCTTGTAGAAGAAGCTTGACGCAATATACGTAAAGGGGGTTAGCTTTTAAAAAAATAATGCAAATATATAATATGTTTATACATGAAGAAAAAACAAAAGAAATACAAAGATAAAACAGCACAGTCAATATTTTTTTATGTAAAAAAATCATCACAAAGAAAAGTACCAATTTACTGACTTTTATTTACTAAAGATCATACATTTTGAAAGTAGTTATACAATTACAATTTCCTGATTCTCTAATATTTCTTTCTTCCTATTATCCATTTCAATATTTTAACAAAAAAACTGGAGCAAAATAAAAATCGCGAGGATGTAATTGACTATGGGTAAGTATGGTAGCATCAGTATTTTTTTATATTTTAACAGTCTTTACGGATGTTTCACTTTTAAATATAGCCCTACACAATCATTCTTTGGAAAATGGCTATTCTTTTGATTTTGAAAGTATATAGATTTTAGAAAGGGAGTTAAATAACAACAAAAGATATATATTGTTGATAATGCGTATTCAAAAGCAATGTTTGTCAATAATGAGATCGATATCAAATACCCATCCAATGTATATTATAAGTTAATTAATTAATAAAAGACAAGCTGGAATACTTCGGTCACATTATGAGACACGCTAAAAAATATGAACTTTTACATCTGATCATTCAGGGAACGATCCAAGGTAAACGTGGTTCTGATAGAAGAAGAGCATCATGGCTGAAAAATCTAAGATTATGGTACAAAAAATCGTCTACATCACTATTTCGAGCTGCTGTCAATAAAGTCACCAACATGATATCCAACGGTCGAAAACGGTCATGTAGGTAACTAGAAGAATAAGAATTAATTAATCGTAAATACATTTATTACTATACTGGCACAGCTTACATCTTACACACACATAAAACATATATTTTATGTACAATTCGTTCTTAAGGAATTCGTCTATTTTTGCATCATTTTAGTTTTAAATACCAATAGGCCACGTATATATTTTACTTTATAAAGAATAAAGTCTTTACTGATAATAACAATTCAACAAAACCTTTGAACAACAATAAAGTTTTTTACTAATCCCAAACCAAGTAAATTCAGAAAAGAACTATTCAGAAAAAAAAAAAAAGAAAAAATATATATATATATATATATATATATATATATATATATATATATATATATATATATATATATATATATATATATATATATATATATGTGTGTGTGTGTGTGTGTGTGTAAAAGATCTTCTAGCAAAAGCTGCTATCGCTTTGTTGAATAACATGGCCAAATATGTGGCCTAGGAGGACAAATTCGTTAAACTTCCCGTGCTCTAATCGGTATCAATAGAGTGTTATGCCTCATTTCAGCATCACTGCTTCATCAAACACTCGGGTTGATACAAATGACTCGGAACGTCCAACGAATGTCTCCTGAATATTTCCCACTTCAATGGATAACCTACAGAGGTGCCATCTACTTTGGTGGCGATGAAGGAAAACGATTACAAATAGGTAAAAGAAATAATAAGTAAGACTTACTCACAATCAGTTTAATTTAACTATCTAGACGACCGGTTTCGCTTTCTACAATTTGCAAAGCATCTTCAGGTCTGTCGATACAAAGTTAATTAATGCTTTGCAAATTGTAGAAAGCGAAAGTGAGTAAGTCTTATTTATTATTTCTTTTACCTATTTGAAATAGACTCACAGAAGCAACACATTCATGATTTGAAAACGATTAAATAATATCGTTTTCTGGCGTCTGGGCTATACGAAATCTGTAAAAGATTAAATCTATTAGCATAAGCTGCTATCGCTTTTTTTAATTAAATGGCCTAAATGGCCAGTCTGCCATTTTTTTGAACAAGTACAATACATGATTTATCTTGTTACCCTCTCTTCATCTTGGAAGGAGCCACGCTATTTTATATTATTTTTTATGTCAGAATTTTGTAATGGCAATGTGTGTTTATCGCCGAAGCTAAGTTGCATAGTCCTGTTCCACCATTCGTTTCTTCGTGAATTGTTTCTTCACCTGCAACTTCCGTTACTCTCCTCTTTTACAATCTTGGCATAAAAGTCATATTATCATCAGATTGTCGCCACCGGTTACGTTTTCACAAGCCTCATTTACTTGCTCGTAGAAGTTTTCATTACTTGTGTCTGACTTGCATTGACATATTGGCATATGGGTTCTTGATTTTGATATATACAATTCTTCCACTAATTGCTCTAAAATGTGTTACTCTGTTTCTGAGTTGTTTCTGATCATAAATTAATGCATTTCCATTTCTTCCCTGCTTATTTTTTTTCTATGCTTATTTTAAAAGTTTTCTTTTCTATTTTTCGCTTCTTTTTCCATTTCATTTATTGAAGTTGAAGACAAAATCTTGTCCATATTTACTCATTTGTTGAGATAATTCTTGCATTTTACCCACTACTAGCATGGTTTTCACATCCAAGTTCATATTTGTACATTGTCAATGTAAGTCATTGTAAGTGCCCCAGAGTCATAATATATAGCTTTAATTTCATCAGAGCAATGGCAAGCTTTTGCTGAAAGTAACTGTTTGAATATGATATATATATATATATATATATATATATATATATATATATATATATATATATATATATATATATATATATATATATATATATATATATATATATGTATATATATATGTAATTTACGTTTAGTTCGAGAAAATAAATATTTGTAAAGTTTATCACTATCTGAACTATAAGCAATAAACGACGACCTTTATTAATGTTATCGCAAATAATTTTATACGGACGCAAGGAATTACATTTTAAACAAACGTAAATATTCCTATTGTTGATAGTAAGAAAATACAAACAATATAAAACGTGTCAAACAGAAATGAATATAACAAACTATTTTGTTAATAGACCACGACATGGAAGCTAAAAGTGGATCAAAAAAATCTTGCCCGATACGATCTTCATGCGAACTATCGTGATGAGCATGAGTGAGGACAGATTACACAATGGGTTTAGAGGTTTTTACTATATTAAATGGTGACAAACAATATGTTATATATACGAGGTGCTGTTTCATTTGACCTACAATGCTTTACCACAAAAAGATCTCGTTAATTTGTGTGAAGCTATCTCATATAATAAAAAAATTGGCTTGTATATTTAACTATATGTTTTATACAAAAAATTGGTACACCAGATGCCATGTACGAATTGACAAATAATGTTAAAAATTTATTGACAAGAAGGACAAGCTACTTTCCTGAATGCATGCAAGTGCCTTCGACACACTATCTGCAGACAACTCTTTACAGACAATATCTTTAAGAACTATGGTATTAGAGGTATAGTATTGAAAGTTTTTGAAAATTGTGACAATCTAGTGACCAAGTAAATATAAAAATTTGATTACCTCAGGAGTGAGTCCTTGGTTCTACTTGAACTACTTGTCATTACGTATATAAATTATTTATTGAGTAGATATGGTCACAAACGGAGTCGTCGCCATTTCAGTGCAGAAATTAGACAAAAATATAAGAGCAAAATGGGAGTAGTCCACATAGCATATAATAGGTGAAGTCAGTAACTGATCATTCAAAAAATATTAAATACTCTTATTATCTTATTTTTACACAAATTATAACATCTTTAATATTATTATTAATCTGATCAAAAGAACACCAGTATAAAAGTGAAACATCCTTAAAAAATCATATAAAAAATATCAAATATTATCATAATTTTCAGATGAGAATGCACCCTCCAGGTTCAGACGAAGCATTTGACGGTAAAAGAATGGCCCGTTTTATGAACGTCGACAAAGAATACTACATCATGAAAATGGATAACAAATACAGAGAAGCGAGGAAATCAAGAGATTCGAGGAACAGAGTTAAGACACGTCTGAGGAAGAGACTTACTACGAAATATTAAAGCTACTAGAAACTCTGCGCAAAAGAAAGTACCTAACATGCGAAATTCATTCGAATGGTTATAAATTTGTAAATTTTTATTTAATTGTCCAAATAATTAATCGTATTATATTGTTGCGATATACTTTTTCTACGCCATTGGTGTGGCAAACGTAACGATCAGACTTGAATACAGTTGGTACCGGGGATCTTTATCTGTGCTTCATCGTCCAATATGAAATAAGTCGAGATACAGTCAGTGGAATGTGGACTAAAAAATCGATTTTAAATTTAAATTAAAAAAATTTAGTGTTAATATTTATTTTTATTTTTCCAATATTTTTAAAACAGTTTGAATTATAGCTTGAAAAAATTGATTTTCATCTTCTATTCATCCATGTAGAAGTCAGCAATGTACATTCTGCACTAACAACTTCATGTAAATTATTTGAACCTCATATTTGTAGGTAAAATGATGACTTTTGTTTTTTATAAGGGAAATCGGTTGTATCCAATACAGTTGTCAATAAAGACTGTTATTACTTTTCATTATTTTTTAAGCGAAGCTTCTATACTGGCGTTATATTACTTTTTTGATAGTAACATGCTGAAGCGAGTGCCACGGAAGTAACGCTACGAAACGAAATAGCGGTGTGTGATTCAAAGTCACAATAAACAGTTGGGAGAGTCCATTTACGCGACGAGGAGAGTCCGTTATACAACATGTCAACTTCTTCAATTTTATTAAAATCTAAAAAAAATAATAAATTAGTAATAAAATTATTGTACCGTTTTTAAATAAAACGAGCGGTTCGAATTTATATAAATATATTTATTTATAACTTTACAGTTCGATACTATCTTATCAACTAACTTACTTCTAAGGTTACATATATATAGAAAGTTCCCACCTCTAATTCGCGCACGTTCTCTTGCCTTCGAGAGATCAGGTGATGATTCTGGAAGCCGTTTCAAGATGCAACCGTTATGAGTCATGCCGAAAGCATGTTGGCCCAGGATGGCGGAATCTACAGGACTCTCTAGCTCTGCATGAACCCCTCAGAAAGAAATAACAGTCTACTGTCTTTGAAGGACACGATCTCTTCGGATTAGTGCAACACACAGTAATTTGTACGCCGGTTTCTCGGAAGATCACTTCAAGCATGCTTCTGACAATCTTCCAATCCAGATTATCTAGTGCATGGCCTATCTTGGGTAAGGCCAAATTCTTAATGTCGTAATTGCAGACGATTTTCTTCAAATTAGTTAGAGCACACCATATATCCTCGTAGGTTGCCCTAGCTGTATACGCCTTCCTGGTCACCATATACAGCAAAGATCGAGAACCATCATCTCAATACTCTTCCAACTTTAGGCTGCTGGTTTTTTAACTCGTCCAAACGACCGAACTTCTTATAAAATACAGATGAGATTCCTTTAGTCATCTCAAGATCTTTTGCAACACAGTGGGCTAGAGAGACGTTATGCGGAACACTAAAAAGATCCTGCTGAACTTCTGTCGTCACGCCGAATCTAGCACTCTTTCTCTCTGCGTAATTTGACATAAACTCCTTAAAGCTTGGTCGCCGATCATCTTTGATCTTATTTTGAAGGGTTCGGACTTCTTCGGTTTCATTTGAGCCAGCATACGGTGCAAGACGATTTATGTGAACTACTTTAGGTTTACCTTTCGGCAACTTCTTAATTCGGTATATTACGTCATTTATTCTCTTTTTAATTTCATACGGACCCTCCCATTGTCCATTGATCTCGAGAACTCCATCTTTGACATTCAATACAGCCCCAACTTTCCGTAGTAAATCCATCCCCAATATGAACTCGTCAGAGATCTCTACAATTAATACTCGATGTTTCACTGTGGTCTGGCCAATGGATACTGACATATTAGCCTCGCCATATGTATTAATTATCTCACCAGTTGCTGTTCTAAGCTTTACTGTTGCAGGCGATAATTTAAGATGGTCTCGTACTACTTCTGGCCGTGCTATAGTTCTTGTTGCACCTGTATCTACCAAAAACGATATACATTTATTATTAATACGACCCTCGATGTACAAGCTATAAATTCCACCGGAGGACGTAATGTTCACAGTTACTATGGGGGCTGTGTTTCTCGAGGTCGGCAGTTGCCCCTTAGTGTCGACCTGTTCTAGTTTTCCGACTGTTGTATCATTTTCTTGCAATTACGGCGAATGTGACCTACGTCACCACAATTCCAACATCTGGGCTCGCGTCTCTTCGGCAGCGTGTTATGAACTATTTTTCGTACCATTTCTTCTAGACGTTCATTGTTTGGTTCGTCCTCTTCTTCAATGGTTCTTACTCGATGGCTCCGTGAAGTTTGACTAGCTGTTTTATGTTCTAAGGCAATAGCGAGCGCTTCATCTAGAACTTTCGGTCTTGCTAGTCGTAAAGCTTTCTGTAATTCACTTTCTTTTAACCCATTGACGAAGGTATCTACGGCAATTTCTTCCAAAATGTTGTCTGGTACCTCCGGATAAGCCAACCGCACTATACGAGCAACATCTGCTTCAAACTCTTGCAAATTCTCACTTGCTCATTGAGTTCTACTTAGGAATCGATCTTAGGATATCTGCAGCATCACCTCGTAAAGCAGCAGTCAAGGAAACAGCCTTTTCTTGTTCTGTCCAATGATTGGCTATCGCAATAGCTTCAAATTGTCTAAGGTATATGGACCAAGAGGACTTTCCATCAAATGGTGGCAATTTGAATCTCAAATGTGTCATTTCGTCTCTAGGTAATTCTTCTTTCACTACCGGTTCTAAGGCTACCGTACTAATTGGTGGTAGCATTTTCGTGTTAGTTATCATGGTCTCTAATTGTTTGATCTTCTCTTCTACGTTGTTTACATTTTTCTGCATCTGATCGAATGTTTTAGAGACTTCTTCAAATTTCTCATTATTCTTTTTAGAAGTTTCTTCCATCATTTGAGAAACATTTTCAAATTTCTCGTCGAATCTTCTAGACACATTTTCGAGTTTCTCGTCGTTTTGTCTACCTACTTCTTTAATAATTTGAGACGTTTCATCCAATCTTTTGGAAACGTTCTCGAATTTATCATCATTTTTTTAGAAGTCTCCTCAATCATTTGAGAGACGTTTTCAAATTTTTTATCATTTTTTCTGGAACTCTCTTCGATCTTCATTAAAACTGCTTCTTCTGCTGATTGAAAATGGAATGTCTCTGGGTCATCTCCATTCTTTTTAAGAACATTCTTTAGTCGTTCTTGGAGGATCTTCTTGGACCCGCTGCAGTCTTCATCACGTTCTTCTAGTTGCTCACGCAACTGTTTCACTGAAAGTTCTACTAGCAACAACCTTTTTCAGGCACACACGTACTTTTTAAATGTTCTTTCGTACAACGATCACTACTGAACTACGCGGATGGTCCCGACAAACAATGCTTTTCAAAAGTTCAAGTCTTTTTCAAAAATCACTGTTGAATTTATATTCAAATCAATTGTCCTCACACGGTGACACCAACTGTACCGTTTTTAAATAAAACGAGCGGTTCGAATTTATATAAATATATTTATTTATAACTTTACAGTTCGATACTATCTTATCAACTAACTTACTCCTAAGGTTACATATATATACCTAAGTTACTATGTTCTAGAAAGTTCCCACCTCTAATTCGCGCACGTTCTCTTGCCTTCGAGAGATCAGGTGATGATTCTGGAAGCCGTTTCAAGATGCAACCGTTATATGAGTCATGCCATGCCGAAAGCATGTTCGTAACATTATTTTATTTAATTAAAAAATATATATAAATTTTAAAAGTACAGAAAACGGTCTGAAGCTTCGCGTTAGTCTGCAATACCGCCTACTGTACCACTTGTTTACGTATAATTTTTAGTGCCACACCTTTTAGATGTAACTTAGAAAAATCTGTTATGAGCGGTATTTATTTTATTTTTCACTTGCATATTATTTGTTTATTTTACCTTGAATACGGTTACCAGAAACACACTTGCTATATCATAGGGCATAATAAGCGGGCGTAGTTGTATAAGAAAAAAAGCAAATGTTATGGAATGAAGTTTTTTTTTAATTTTAAACAACTTTCAAGGATGTAAATATTACAGAACTAACATTTTTTAACTTTAAAAATGGGAAATATCAGCATTTTCGTTAACAATTAATGTGGATTTCTAAATGGAATATTTAGTCCAAAGGAATTTGAAGAATACTTTTAGGGCTAAAATAATTCAATAAATAACTAAACATATAAAAGAACAAAAATCAAGATGCCAATTACTAAAAGTAAGCCAATATTATGGTCTCATTTATATCAGCTATTTTATTCTTCAATTTCCATTGAATAAATATTTTGTACTCTTTGTCATATAATGTCTTGCAATGAGGCGCCAATAAATTTTCTGTTGTTTTTATAGCATTTCTCGATTTTCTGGTAAATCAATAACTGAATATAAATCCAACTGACAATTACATAATAAATCAACAAACAACAAAATATCAACAACTGTCATAACTATTTCAAACATTTTATTGTTGTATGTAACACTTATGTTACCGGATGATTATGCCCATCGAACAACATCCATCCCTCTGACGAGAGTTTCTCTGGTTGGATTATATTGCCGTAATCATCTTAATAACACCCTTCCAATAATGATTCTTTCATAAATATTTCCAAGCTGAGTAAACCAAATATTTATTACTCTTGTACATATCTTATTTTCATGTAGTAATTGTATATTTTTATATAACTATCTTTTGTACGATATATATAACAATGGTGCTAAATAAAAATATTATTAATTTCAATCTCGATGCACTATCATTACTGCACTATAGAATAACACTTGACCCTAAATTTTACCTTATCGTTATGACTGGCATCATGCCTGCAACGTTTCGAACCATATTGTAAATTTCTTTTTCCACTGGCGTAGAAAAGGGATACCGTATCATTACTAACAATTTATTTATGTTAAATATCGAAAAACTTCTTTTCGTAAATTCCAATTACCTACTAATGTGTTCAATATTACCAATAACTACTAGCACTGAAAATTTGTTACTAAATTTTAAGACTGAAAATATTCATTATACAGCAAAAATCAAACATTTTGTTTAAATTATTTCCGATTATATTATTTAAGTATCTAAATAAAATTATTAATATTGATGACTTGTTTTATTATTTAACCAACTCAAGAGTGGACTGGATTGAGTATCAAAGTACTTATTCTCTTGGAGCTATACACTTTCATGATGTTTGGTTCACTTTAGCAGTATTCTTCCCTATCAGTGACTTTCTTTCTCCACTGCTTGATGTTCCTCCTCTTCATCGGGGACCTTCCACTTTTCAAACTTTTCTATGTTTTGATATGATGAATTTTCGCAAGTTTTTCTCCCCCTTCTTGTACATAGGAAGTATGATTCCTAATGTCCGACCCTTTAGAAATACTTCTCTTCCACCTATTAATATATATCGAGTTATTCTGTCATTGCCAGGCACTTTGTTCTTCTTTAGTTGCTTTATGACATTCCTATTTCTTTTAATGGATCTTCAAGTAGTGGTTGTGGCATGTGGTGCATTATTTCGTCTCTTTGTTCTTTTTCTGGGTTTAGAAACTCATTAGGTCTCTTAACTTTTTCAAAATTTTGATTTTGCACTGATGATTACCCCGTTCTTGACCTTGTAAATTGTTGTTTCTTAAATGAATCCTTGCGTTTGTCGTTTGGTGTCTTTGTAAAATTTCCTTATAGCTTACGATCCCATTTTTTAATCAGTAATCCGAGTAGTCTTATAACATTGTATGACACTGCAGCGCTATTTGGGAAAGCGTACTTAAAGCAGCAACTATTTTGAATGCTCTTAGTGGTTTTAGAGCCACTGGCATATATCCTGTTGATAGCCAAGTGATTGATAGACTTGATTCAGAGGCATCTTTAAATCAACAAATAAAGAAAAACGAATTTCAACAGAAGTTACAACTACGTCTGCTTTGGAAAATATAGAGGTCGAAGAGGAAATGTCAGACATTCAAGAAATTTCACCGATATTTCTTTTAAAAGAAACAGGACCTCAAGAATCGGTTCAAATATATGCTGGTAATAGCTGATCGGACACCCCTCATATATCAAATCATATATTGAATAAAGGTTACCAAAATGATCTATTGCTGAAATGACAGCAAAACGACTCAGAAAGAACATCTCTCGTTATTTCCAGTATACCCGTAATCTAAATTTAATATGTAAAGTACTACTATCAGCCGATTACCTTGTATTGCATGCACTCGGTACATGGAAGAATATTAGTTCTAGGAATTTTTTAAGATTACTATCGTCATCTTACCCTCCTTTCTCCTACCTATAAAATATATATGTTTTTATGTTATAAAAATAATATAATTTTACAATGTTACAAGTCAGTATATTTTATTTAAATATAAATAACAACGACAATAAATAAGTATTGTACATATATACGTACCAAAAGAATTTTTTCGTACACTATTGACATTCCAAAAACAAGATCGGCCATTGTTACCAACTACTTTGGATGCAAGTATTTATTTATAGGTTTCATTCACAGTAAGTATATTATATCGATGAATAATATACATTATCACTTGTCAAACCAGTGTCGTTGCGCCCTAACTTTATTTTACTTTATCTTTGATATATCGCGTTTTTAACAGCTGGTATCCTTAATTTTCGACCATTTTTTCTCAGGCAACCTTATAACATCATATTAAAAAAAAATAACTTTAATTTGGTATAAAAAAATTCATGTAAATAATGAGCAGCGTATTTTATACAAAAATAAATAAACGAAATAAAATATTTGTCGAAAACTGATTACTATTAATTAAATTAAAAATATTTGCAACCACTTTTTGACTGGCTACATATTATCAATGTATTCTCCCAATTTTAAATGTATGTAAAAATGTGAGTTTGATGAACTACGGTATGAACGTAGTGATCCCGCAGTGGAATCTTGTATTACACTGGGGTGCAAAATTAACCGGACACTTAGATTTTTTGTTTTTTGTTGGTGTTTAGATCGAAACTTGTTTAATTTGTTTGAATAGTATTTTATGCCGTATTATCCATAACGTTGAACCTATTTAGATGTTTGGTGCGAACAACAACACTTTTACACATGCGTTTTGTTATTAATGTGAAATAGTGGATTAGTATTATTAAAGTTTATTTTGGTACTGTAGCTGACTATTCGGCTGTAGGTTTTTATATTGTCTCCTGTTTAAAACTTACATTAAAAAAATATGACACCGGAAGAAGTAGCACCAGCTGTTGCTTTACAGGATGATGGGCGCAGGGATGGAGGGCGGATGGGCATTCGTTACGTCGCAAATGCTTTAGGAATTTCTCGAAGTACAGTGTTTGATGTAATACAAAGATTTCGGGAAACAGGACAATACACCAGGAGGCCGTGTCAAGATAGACGAAGAACCACAAGTCAAGTTGAAGATCGCTTTCTTAGGTTACAAGAGTTGCGCGATCGTACATTATCAGCACCAGTGCTTGTTCAACGATTAAATCATGTCCATAGAAACACAGTTTCCGTTTATACCGTTCGAATACGCTTAAATGAATATGGATTAAGGTTCAGAATACCTGTCAAGGGACCTCGATTATACTCATCAGATAGGCGGCCTAGAATATGGAGAAGAGCTGGTGAACGTTACCAGCAATGTTGTCTTACTCCGAGAGTGTAATTCGGTGGAGGCGGTATAATGGTGTGGGCAGGCATTTCCCTAGAGGCTATATTTTGTTACAATTCTAGGTGCAATTTGAACGCTCAACGGTATATTTAGCAATGTTTGGAAGATTATGTAGTGCCATTTACCCCATTTGTTGGAGAAAACTTTCGTCTGATGTAAGATAATGCTCGTCCACACATCGTAAGAATAACACGTGGTTACTTTAATCAAGTTGGGATTCGTTTATTACCATGGCCCCCAAGGAGTGCAGACTTAAATCTAATAGAACATGCATGGGATATTCTGGAACGACATAATCAACGTAACCATGGTGAGTTTGAAAACATGAATAATTTGGAACAAGCAGTTCATGACTAATGGGAGCAAATCCCTCAAGACTTAGGCTTTGCTACAGAAATTAAATGTTATTATGTCTATGGTTACAGCACAACAAATATATCGCACTAATAATACAATAGTGTCGTAACTCAAAAAGATGATTTTTCAGAATCAACGAAAAACTCATTAATCATTTTCTATTGCAGGTAAAAAAATGAATGTATAATATGTTTCTAATTAATATTAAAGGAAGTTTCTTTCTACTCTTAGTTAAATAAAAATAAAGACAGTAAAGTTATTTAAAAATTTTGAGTTAACACTGTATTGTTCTAAGCAAAATGTTCTAAATGAAATATTATTTTGACTTATGACATTATTTATGAAATATTTTGTGTGACTTTAATTTGATTTACTATTTTTTCTGCGTTTTACGTTAGTTTTTGGACTTACAACAATTTTGGAAACTGAATCTTGGTATTTATTAACATTAGATCTAAAGAAAATGTATTATCGAGAATTATTGATTTTGATATTAATAAATAAATCAAGATTGTTTTTATTTACGTCATATTTAAGTAATTCGTAGTCAATTAAAAGGATATACTTAAAAAAAAACAAATTATTTAAACTTGTTTGAATCAGTCTAAAAATGCATTATTACACTATACACTTGTTAATTTTTAATCGGTCAAATCCTTATACATAGTAAGTTTCACGATAACTCATGTGTATTACATTTTTGTCAAGTAATTCCTTTAAGTCTCTTTTCTTATTTTAAGTTAAAGGTATCTTGCTTGTGTACTCTCGTGTCAAACCATTAGCAAATGACGAAGTCTGGTTTTCAGTTCGTCGTAAGCTACGTACGAAAACTTTTTGGTAATTTTCATCTTCGTAAGAGTTCTTATAAAAGTAAGTAAATGAATGTTCGTTTTCAACACGAAACACATTAATGTCATTTTATTTTGTCTTTCTCCTCATTAACATTAAATTGTTACCCCACTCTTCTTGAAGTAATTTTAATATAAGTTTGCCTGTCTTTTTAGCTGTCTGAATTAATGTCATATATTGTTGTGCTACATACACTGAATCACATTTTACGAAATGCTTTAATTGCTTTTCTATGACGCTATGCGCATTGTCACCTTCGTTTTAAAAGTGACCGCGAATCAGAAATTTATGGGTTATGCTTTTGACATTCATTTTCTGTACTGCGTACGGATATGCTGTAAGGATTTTTTAAGTTTTTGCTGCCCGCAACAATTATCAGAATAAAATATCAGTCCAGTTCTCTACCAGGAGTAACCACAGAGTACAACTCCCAATCTCATTCGCTGTTTCACTGTTTTCGTCAATTTCTTGAAGTACTTGATGACTCGTAAATGGTGAAGGTATATGTGGTGGTTGTACTTTAGCAACGTTAATGTTTTCTATTCGGTCACCAGGTTCATTATTTGTAATCTTCAGTGACAATAACGACGGTGAAGAGATTTCCTACTCGCAATCCTCAGCATTTGTTGCCATAGCAACAAGTAATCGCCCACGACTCAGGTATTGAACCTAAAAATGAATCAAGCAATATTATTAGATTAAGGATATAGGTACTTGATGCAAGAATGTCACAAAGAGTGTAGTAACTTTAAATTTATAAAAAAAATTGTTGGTAAGTTTTCTTAATAACCCTGCTACACATTTTAAATGAGTTATTACTATACGTGATCAACACATATATAATGATTAATACATGGTTTACAAACAACAACAAAAATGATTTAAAGTGATGATTCAACAATAATGTAGCATGTCAAAATTAATGAACTGAACCAGTAATAGTGTCGTTAGTAAAAATATTAATTTAAAAAGTACTGGTGTAAATCAGTAATAGTGTAATAACTAGAACAACAACAATGTTATGGTTAGGTTTAAATTAACAAGAATGTAATAACTCGAAATATAGCTATCCAAATTACATACCTGATTCAGCAATAACGTGGAAACCCGAAATGTTAAGCACAGCAAAACGTGAGTTCCCGATCACTGTTGGTCGCAACTAAAGATGACTGTTCAGTTCAGATCACTGATGGTCGCGATTTTGTGAGGGAGGTGGCGACAGTCGGTCAGTCATGAATAACTAATGTAATAAATAGTCTTGTGGTCCTATCTCTTATTCATTTATTGCACTATTAAAACGACAGTTTTATTGACTTATAGGGAATTGAATTTTACGTGTGAATATAGTATGTCAATTTCGAAACATTTTGAGTTGCGACACTATTGTATTATTAGCGCGACAACAGAGAAATTAAAGTTGCCTATATTTGGCGCAACTCGGTAATTTAAATCAGCTGACTAACCAATAAATTTAAAATTATAAATTTAAAAGCTCGTAATCTTATTTTTTTAATCGAAAACACTTAGTTTGCTCGTAAAATTAATATTAATTAATAATAACTCTTCACACTTCAATATTCCTTGTCTGGCAGTGGTCGGGTCATGCAACATGCATATAACTTACATGCATGTAATCAGCAAACAGCAAATCGTACACAATGACATATCTATCCAATCACTATATAGTTTTTTGTATGTGCTGTAGTTTTTACTACCGTAATCCCTGTATGAGCAGAAAAAAGAACCATATAAAACTAAAGAATGTTTTCGTGTAATATTGATGCAAAAAGTAGATCTTACAGGTTTAAAAAACGCCAGTGTCTAAAACTGTATATAAGAGAAATGCCAATGTGTGTGAAAGGAACATGTCTTTGAAAAGAAAATTCAAAAACTACTATAACAAGTGTATATTTAAAAGTATTTGTAATAAAATAAATGCTCTAAAAGTAGTAAGTTCTATATTATTCCTCTTAAAACCTACTGTTTAATTCTACTGGCTTCAAATTGCGATAAACTTAATATTGTGTTTCCATCTGTGCTTGGTTTACCGTCAGACTCAATTTGGCCTGAAACAATAAAAAGAGGACGTGTTACACTGGCACTGTCTGTCTTAACTAGTAAATAACAAAAAGCCAAATGTTAGAAACAAGGTCTATTAAAATATTTCCCAATATTTTAGTCTGTTACTCAAGAAATTAATTTAAAGGTTCGTAAAATCTGTGAAACGACCCCCATCGATGTTACATCCTTATTTTAAAGAATTTCAATTGAAATTTGAGTTCTTAAGGAATGTATTTAAAATATATTTTCGATTTCGTGCAGTGTTAGCAAGTTCTATCAAGAAAACGAAATTGTCGTCTTTGATAAAACCTTATATTTTCGTTCCATGCATACTTTCATCTTATCATAGTGTTAGTAAATGCGTTAAAAGTAAAAATGTATTCACAAAATATGAAGTTAACCAATTTGCATATCTAGGTGTCACAATAAGAGGTAAAGAAAATGAAGAAAATAAAATATATCACATTTTTATTAAGTGCAATCTAATAGCCAAAATAACCAAGCTGGCGTGTAAACACAACATAAAAGCCATTTTTTGTATTCCCAACATTAAACCACCATTTTGTACTATTTATACTATTCAAAACTTGCAGAAATAATAGAATCATTTAGCAATTCTGAGCGTTTATTAAACAGATGAATATTTACACATAGTAACAATTGTATTGGGGCCCAAAATGCCGATTTTTCAACAATGTAAAGTAAAATATACTAAGTATAAAAGTTTATTAACAAAAATTCGGAGTCTACACTTATGGTAGTATCAGTATGTAGTTTCCTCTGCAATTGATTTGATATTTTATAACGGTTTTATTCACTTCTTACTTTGCAACTTCTCTGACATATCATCGAACTCCTTATCTGAGATGTTCAACATCAAACTGTTTCCGCTGAGGTATACCTTGTTTTGGGAATTAGCAATCTGGAAAACAAATTAAAATTAATACTTACAAAATCAACAATTCATAATTATATTATAAATCATGAGAAAAATTATTATTTATAATGTGTAACTGTGATAGCCTCTGGCTAAAATATTGCCTATTTAAGTGTATTTAAGTTTTTTGTTTTAAGTAATAATTGGCTGATGAAAGGTTCGTTATACAGTTCTTCTAGCTCCTTGTTTGTTCATTGTACCCAACCTTCCACAGTGTTTTTGTCTTCATATACAGCACAAAGCATTTTTCCTTTCCCACCTTTCCAATTTCTCTACATCTGATATTGTCATTGTCTACTCTTCATTAACATATGTTCAGTCTTATTACCAGCTTGTAAAGTTTTATCTTTTTCTTTTTCTCGATACATATTTGTAATCTTAGACCTTCATGATCATCATGTCTTTTCTATTCTATAATAACCCACAGATAAGTAAAATGTTTCACTTTCTCGAATTT
Organism: Diabrotica balteata; assembly: GCA_918026665.1. Classification (NCBI taxonomy): domain Eukaryota; kingdom Metazoa; phylum Arthropoda; class Insecta; order Coleoptera; family Chrysomelidae; genus Diabrotica; species Diabrotica balteata. The sequence continues at coordinate 108,574,686 of OU898279.1, read as the reverse complement.
ATATCCCCTTGCTTCGTTAGATCTAAAAGTGTAAGTAAGATTTCTTTAATTTCTGAAAATTATTTCAGATGCAAAAAAAATCACCTGCAAAAAAAATCACCAGCAAAAAAATATGGTTAACATTAATAATTAACATGAATAAGAATTCATGAGTTACAATATAATAATTCTACATTCAATAGAACTGAGGATATTATCTAATCAATTAAATCAATACTTTGCAGATGTAGGAAAATCTCTAGCAAATAAAATATCACCTCCATCAAAACCTCCAGTAAATATAGTGCCAGAAAAATGCATATTCAAATGGCAACAAGTCTCGGAAAACCATATTAGATAGGTCATGAGAAAACTAAAAAAGAAAAAATTTCCAGACTGCAATGGCTTTAGTGTGGGTATTATTAGAAATATTGCAGGGAAGCTGCTACTTATTAGTAAAACTAAAAGTAAAACTAATTTAGTTAACCTGTCTCTTATTACTGAATTAATCCCTAACTCCATGAAAATATTGACAGTGGTACCATTATATAAAGGAGGGGACTCAAAGCAACCTAATTGAAGTTATCAGTCAATATCTCTTTTAACAGCCATGTCAAAAATCTTGGAATCATGTGTAGATAATCAAATCTTATAATTCTTTGATTCATCCAGCTATTGGTTTAATAGGCAATATGATTTTAGACATAAAAGTCTCTACTGTCATGTCTAATAATCTATCTGGAAATAAAAACGAAAGAAGATTGAAAATGCTACAAGATCCCACAGATGAGAACAAAGCAGATTTTAACAGAACAAGAGAACAAACAAGGAGACTATTCAGAACTAAAAAGAGAAGCTACCTTGAACAGCAAATCCGGGAAATGGACAGAAGTGGCGAGAGGAATCCAATAAGGAAATTCTTTAGTGAAATGAAGTTAGTCAGAAAAGGTGCAAGTGTTGGAGTAACACAGCCTATGAGAAATGAATCAGAGTAGAGTAAATTTTTATTTGCATAAATTTTTAAACATAATTGAGCAAATAACGTCACATTATTAACTACAGATTAAAAAAATATATATTGACATCACACATTTAAAATATATTAACATTACAAATTAAATATGCTGATTAAGGAGAAGGATAGGCCAGGCACTCCGCCACAGTATAGGGCTCAATGTCAACTAGGTGTTGAAAAACCTTTATTTTAAAAGCTCTATAGAGTGTTTCCTGTTTAATGTCAGATGGTAGACTATTATAAAATTTAACACACGCATACAAAGGACTTTTCTCTGTTATAGACAATCTGTGAAGTGGCAAATTCAAATTAAGGCTTCTTGTATTATATTCATATTTGGGAAGCAGGTGATAAAACTAAGAAAAATTTTTAAAAAGGAACATAATACATTCAAATATATAGATGGCTGAGAAAGTGAGTATATTGACTTGAATCAACCTCTACAGGATTCTCCCGCCTTTAGTCCTAATATCACCCGGAATGCCTTTTTTTGACTATAAAGATAGTTGAGCTATCTACTGCAGCATCCCAGAAGATTACTCCATATCACATAACAGAATAAAAGTTTGCATAATATACTGATAGTAAAATCCCCTGGTCTAGATAGCTCTTTAACACTCTTAATGAGTAGCAAGCTCTATTCAGATTTTTTGTTGTATTTTGTATATGTTCCCCCCAATTCAGATTCTGGTCAATATGAATACCAAGAAATTTAACTGACCTAGCAGGTTCCGTGTTTTCTGATAGGAAATTAATTGTATCTGGAAACTGGTCTCGTGACTGGCTGGTTCTAAAGTAGACAAAAACTGTCTTATCAGTATTAAGCAACAACCGATTTCCACTGAACCACCGTTCAGCCTTGCTTAGAATTTGCTCTGCCACTGTGAGGAGTGTTTCTAAAGTTTTTTCCCAGAAAAGCACATTTGAGTCATCTGAAAAATTTACAAGGTTTGAGGAACTACTAACCACCACATTTGGAAGGTCGTTTATGTAGACCACAAAGAGAAAAGGCCCCGGAACACTCCCCTGTGGTATACCTAATTCTAAATTGATCGGTTCAGAGTAAACCTTACATCCCCTTTTCTCCAGGCATACCTTTTGCGACCTATCTGTGAGAGAATCAGGTGAACTTATAATGGTAGAAACAAAAATCGTTGAACGATGGAAGGAATACTTTCGGAATTGACTAAATATTGAAAGTGAGATGGAGGAAGCAGATATTACGTTTCATTCTGCAGATATCGAAATACCAGCACTTACACTTGAGGAAGTAAAGGATGTGATCGCGTCTCTAAAAGCACCAGAAAATGATGGCATAAATGGAGAGTTGTTAAAAAAAGGAGGAAACCTTTTACATCAAAAATTGTATGAAATCATTCTGAGAGTATGGAAACAACAGAAAATGCCTAGAGAATGGAATGAAAGTGTTATAATCCCCATATATAAGAAAGGAAACAAAGAACAATTCCGAAACTATAAAGGCATATTGCTTATTAGCAAATTATATAAAGTGCTATCAATTATCTTGCTAAAGAGTCTCACACCACATTCGGAAGATATTCTAGGCGACTACCAATGTGGCTTTCATGCTGGAAGGTCAACTATAGATCAGATATTTACTATCCGACAAATATTAGAGAAAAACTGGGAATTCAACCGCAATGTGCACCAAATATTCATAGATTTCCAGCAAGCATATGATTCCATAAAAAGAAGTAAATTGTGGATAGCAATGTTAGAAATAGGAATACCAAGAAAATTAGTTGAAATATCACAAATGTGCGTGACAGACTCATATGCACAAGTAAAGATAGGAAGCAGAACATTGATGCCATTTGCTATAAATTCAGGACTTAGGCAAGGGGACCCCTTGTGTATCACCACCATTGCTGTTCAATCTTGCTTTAGAATATGCAATAAGTAAAATATCGTCTGAGCTGACAGGAGGATTTGCTGATCAAGGATCAAAACTGTTGCTGCCCTTTGCTGATGATATAGATGCATTCACTCATTCTACAAGATACGTGAGGGAGATGTTTGCACAGCTCTAGGAGGAAACAAGTAGTCTGAATAAATGAATTAGACAAAATACATGGTAGTAACAAAAAATCTAAGACCAAAAGTTAGGCACAACATCAGTATTAATGATCACCACTTCGAAGTAGTAAAGGAGTTTAAATGCCTGGAGGCGATAATCACAGCTGACAACCACATAGAAAAAGAGATCTCAACAAGGATAGCCGTGGGAAATAGAGCATTTCCTTTCAACATTATTAAGATCAAGGCTGCTAAAAAGAAAATCTAAATTAACACTGTATAAGTTGATTATTCGCCCAATTATTACATATGGCAGTGAAACATGGACTCTTACTTAGACACATCAAGGCAAAGCGAATAAGATAGGCAGGTCGCAGAGGATGAGAGAATGTTAAAGATAGTGTTTTTTGAAAGACCAGATGGTAGAAGATCAGTAGGCTGACGGAGAAAAAGATGGAAGGATGATGTTGAAGCCAATTTATCTAAAATTGGGGTACAACAATGGGAAATAGAAGCGCAAGATCGTAGAGGATGGAAGGCAATAGTGAATGCAGTGAAGACTCACCCCGAGTGGTAAAGGCAGTGAAGAAGAAGTCTCTACTGCTACTGACTTAATTATAGACATATACAACAATTAGACAAAGGGTTAAGTTGTGTGTTTGTATCACTAAATTTGCAAAAAGCTTTTGATACATTTGACCATGACATGGTGACTGACATTAGTGCTTGAACAATAATATGGGAGTTGAACTGTTTTTAAAGTTTAATTTAAAGTTTATTACAGTTATATTATAGTAGAAAAATATCAGTATTTGGGAACTTTGATCAATGAAACCAATGATCATACTGTAGAAATAAACAGACGAATAGAGATTGCCAGATCAGCATTTATACGAATGAAGCCACTCCTAACGTGCAAAAATCTAAATTTGGAGATCAGACTACGTACCATTCGCTGTTATATATTTTCAATATTATTATATGGAGCTGAGACTTGGACATTAAAAAAATGTAATTTAAAAAGAATCGATGCCTTCGGACTCTGGTTATACCGCAGAGTATTGAAAATATCATGGACTGATAGAATTACAAATAAAGAAGTACTGGAGAGGGTTGGTAAAGAAACAGAACTAATCACCACTATACAAACCAGAAAACTGGAATACCTAGGCCACATAATGAGGGGACCAAAATATGAAATTTTGAGACTGATAATACAGGGAAAGATTCAAGGAAGAAGATCTGTTGGCCAAAGGCAGAACTCATGATTAAAGAATCTACGTGATTGGTACCAATGCAAATGGATTGATTTGTTTAGAGCAGCAAGTTCTAAAATAAAAATAGCCATTATGATTGCCAACCTCCGTAGGCACTCTAAGAAGACAGTTATATTGTTTAACTTAGTATAATTATTGTAATGACTTGAGTTTGGTTGGGGATTTATTTAAGTAGCAGAATATAAAAAGTGCTATTTAACAATATGCTAAGCTCAGCAGAAGATATTGCATGTTCCTCAAGGGTCTATATTGGGACCCACAATTCCTGATTTATATGAATTCATGATCCAATTTACTACTGCAGTCCATGTTGTATCTGTATGCTGATGACACTGGTCTTCTTTGCACCAATAAAGATCAAAGAAAATTAGAAACTGATGTAGAAAAAGACTTAATAAAAATAGATGAGTGGCGAAAGTATCACAAACTTCCACTTAATATGAAGTTCAGTTATAGGATAATTTCAAATGTAGATGCAGTTAAACTTTGCAAAATTCAAATTTAAGAAAAAGGAGATTATCGAGTATCTTGGATTGTATACAGATACAACTTACTTGAGAACAACACATATTACATATATGTAATAAAATACCCCCAGCAGTGGGCTTCCCAGGAAGAATTGCTAAATTTAGGAGTTTCTCTCATTGTAAAATGTTGTATTATCCTCTAATAAACTCACATATGTCTTATTTAACCATTATATGGGGTACTATCAATCACAAAAAGCTTCATCCTCTTACAGTATTACAGATCAGGGCTATTAAATATGTTTTTCAACTGCTATGCCTTCATCCAACAGATCTATACTGTCCAAGAATATTCAATATTGAATCAATGTATACTATACAAACTTATGTATTAATTTATAAACATAAGCTTTCTCAAATACTTATAAATATTTCCATAACACTCACCAAGGATGTTCATGACTATCTTACTAGGCAAAGGGGTATTTTTGTATAGGAAGAATGCAAACTTAAAATATATTATTTAAACTTTGTAAAACCATTGTTAATATAGTACTCATAAAACCAACATACCTAGTGCTCTTGGTTTATTAATGTGTATTTGAATTAAACTTGTATATTATTCAATGAATAAAAAAATAATAAATAAATAAATTAATAAACTGGAAAAAAAATTCTTCTCTCGATCTATTTTCTCTCAAAAAGAAGAGACACAGAAATGGAACAAGGGGAACGTAAAATTAGAAAAAACCGAAAAAATATAAGAATGGAGTGTATTACAATCAATAAACAATCTGTAATGCAGAAAACCTTTCAAGAGCTAAGGACTTTGTAGATTAAATTAAAAGCAGTAAAAATAAAAAGAAATACCTACTTATATTTTGTAACAAATCAAACTTAAGGGGTTACATAGCTCTTGTATTTTCATAAAATTGATTTAAATTTTTAATTCCATAGTAAAGTATAAAATTAAAGTAAATTCGAGTAATATTACTATAGTTATAGAGATCTCAATATCATGTGGTCAGTTTAAAATCTTCGAACACATTTTTCTAGAAACTTTGTTTTCTGTTGCTAAAAATTATGAGATCGAAATTCATTCAAACTCATTTAAAAACTTTGAACTTCTGTTTTTTTTTTTTCAATCCCTTCATTTCATCATGAAACAATACTATAAAGATGAACTGTGCAAAGTTTCAGCAAAATCTACACAATTCATTCTTGAGAAAATTAAAGTTTAGAGTTTACAGTTTTTAAATTGAGAATGCATGTATAGGCCGCGAAGTATTCAAATTATAAATCAGGTAATATTGCCTGAGTTTCCTTCAAATTTGGTATGAATACTCTTAAGTACTATACTTTTACATGGAATAAAAAAATTAAGTAATAACTTTTTGAATATACATGACCTCTGTAACTCCTTAAGAAATGTTATGTTAAGACTGCCTAACATCTATCTATCATGTAAAAATTGCATCATATATAAAGAAAAAATAAAAAAACATAACTTACAGTTCTAGAAATATTTTGTGCTGCCCTGATTTTCCTTAGTTTTAAAAATCCTGGATTTCTTCCAATGGCTTCCCCCAAGTAAGTCCCAGTTAAGGAAAATATACAAAAAGTTTCTCATAATTATGTAAAATGTACTTTATACCTGTCAATAAAGTATTTTTTATTTGTTAAATTGTTACTAATAACGTAACTATTACACTACTTTAAAAAGTGTCATGCATAAATCATAAATCTTAATAATAAAAAGGATATCATCTTAGCAGCTTCAGCTTCTCCCTCAGCTTGCACTATCTTCTGCTGTCTCTCCTGTTTGGCCTTTTCCACTACAAAAGCAGCCCTCTGTGCCTCTTGCTGAGCTACCTGCTTGGATTCTACAGCTGCTGTATAGTCTTTTCCAAATGATAAATCTGTGATGGATACATCATCAAGAATGATGTTGAAGTCTTGAGCTCTTTCTACTAATTCTCTTCTAACCAATAAGGAAACCTAAAAAGGATTATTTTTAATGGTAATTTGTGGATTTTTTGGTGATTTTTGTGTAAAATGAACACTAACATTATCTGTTTTGTTAAAATCATTTTACTTTACCTGTTGTCTTTGGGTGATCAACTGAGCAGCATTGAATTTGGCCACTACAGATTTTAAGACTTCATTACAAATTGATGGAAGGACTTTTTCATCATAATCTAAACCCAGTTGTCTGTAAATTACTGGCAAAGAAGAAGCTAAGGGTCGAGACAAAACACGAAGGGAAATGTTTACCATTTGCAGATCTTTGGATCCTGTGGGGGAAGAGATTTTTCTTGGTCTTGATCTGGAATGAATCATGTGTTAACAATTACATAATATGATGTTTGTACATAAAAAGCTTTGCTTAGATCAAATTCACTTAATTAAATAACTCAAGTTTAAATTAAAAAAAAAATACCTAATATCATAAATGATAGGATACTGGAACCATGGAATTCTGAAATGCAAACCTTCAGTATATATTTCTTTTTGGACACCCCCTATTCTGTTAAACATAATTGCTCTGTGACCTCCCTCAACTAAAAAGAATAAAAACTAATAAATTAAAGATTATTGATCAAATGAGGTAATTGGACAAACATTAAAAATTTACTATCTCTGTTGTATTGTCTTTTAATCTATTTCACATTAGCCACAAAAATATGTACATGTATATACAAAATTTAACTCTTACACCAGGATATCTATTTTTAATTCCAAGTTTTTTATAGAAAAAAAAAATTACAACAGTCCTTGTATTTAGACAATTTTCTGTCTAGATATTCCCTGTGTTTTTACCAGTTCTAAGTTTTAATACCATCTCTAATGAATTCCTCTTTTATTATTTTGTATTGTCCTGGATCTCTGCATTAGTGGATATGGGAATGAATTCCCATTGTACCACTTTTGAATTCACCAGTAAATACACCCAACTGACAACCATTAAAGCAAAGAATATAATATATGCATCTATATTCTTTGATTAAAGTATCGAATCTATGATCTTTAAAGATGGATATTAAACTTTAGTAATTTCAGTTCATGTACTTGCCTGTGTACATTGATTGAGAAATTCCATAGGCAGCGGCACCACCAACAGCTAACAATTTTAATCCAATGCCAAGACCAGGAGGACCTCCCTTACCAAATTTACCAGCTAGATCATTAAATTTGTTTTGGGCCATAGTTATCTAATTATATTTAAATCAAGCAAAAGTAATTTTAATGAAAAGCATGCGGTATAAATGCTACTGCCGAAAATGTCTATTCATATGACATGTGACGTAAGACCTTTGAATTCTGATTCTTCCAGATTCTTCTGTTTTTATAATCATCATCTACTTTTTAAATTATCATTCAGAACTTTTTCTTCAGGGCGCAAAAAAATTATTTTGTAATTTTGCCACAGTCTATCTTTCTTAGTCGAATCATTATATTATTTATCTATGGTCGAATCCATCATGGGCGGATATGCTAAGAGGATTTAAAATCTATAAAGACTTCAAAGAAATATGGTGTATAACATTATTCAACAGTAAAAGAACTTAAGAATACCGTTAAAAGTGCCCGAAATATGTTAAAATCCTTTAAAGAGTCTTTTAAATTTTTTTAAACAAATTGTTTTTATCCTTGAATTTTTTTTAAGCATACCCACTTGAGAGTGGAAATGGAAATTTGCGTCATAAAGTGCCTCCAATTTAGGGACTTTTGTTTTATATAAAATCTCAACAGGTTGGCAGCACAAATGATACATGATTTTAATGTTTAATGGGTTAATGTTGGTTAATGTCTACTTTTGCTGTCAATTTAGCCCAAAATGTCGGAAGAAAGTGAAAAAAACTCGTTGGAAAAAGTTAGCGAAGTCGATGGAAGTACGGACGGAATAATATTAAATAAAAGGTATATTATCTCTCCAATACATTTGCTTTTAAGAAAAAAATATTTTTAACCTATAAGTGAATTTTATTACATGTAATGAAGAATAGAAACATGACAAATCAATACTGAGTGTGGTTATTTGTTATAAATATATTTGTTGAAATTCATTTATTTTTCTTGGCTCTCTAATTTATCAAAATAGTCATAATTTTGCTTTCTTTTCAGTGCAAAGAAACGTAACAAAAATAAAAAGAAAAAGAATGAAAACCAAGAAGAAAACACTGACCAAAGCAACGAGGTTGTCCAAGCCGAAAACAACTTATTATCTAACCTATCAAACCCTATTAATACAATATCAATTAAGGAGCTAAAAGCAGCGATGGAAGTATTTACTCTATCACAAAAACCTGCAAAAAGTTCAGAAGAAGCACTAAAGAAGACATTCCAGTTTTGGAATACCCAGCCTGTACCTAAAATGGGTAAGAGCTACTTTCATTTTGATGAGATGTAATTGGCACATTTTAAATATTCATTAGTTTGCGTACTCAGTAGATTATCATATCATTTCAATATATATTTTGGGACTAATTTTGTTGATTAATGTAAATATTATTGCTACTATGAGTAATACTGCAGATATGAGTGAAGACATGATTACAGGAAGTTGAGTTTCTGTATTAATATCTAAAAATGAATAATATTCAGCTGTTTAATTAAAAATTTGATGTGTGGCTACCATTTTATTAGTTATTTTATAGTTCACATCAACCTAGATTTTATTGTATTGCATTGGAAACTTTTTGCACAAAAGATTTAAGTAAACATGTTTGAATGTCATTAATAAAATAAATAAAGTAAATTTGAAATAATATAAGCACTGGTCTGCCTGACATATACTTGAAGTCATTTTAATATTACTAAATTGATTTAGTATTATTATTTATTACTACTATATTATTAAATTCATTTGCTAAGCATGATACACTACTTATGATCCACAACATACTTTCAAACCATTGAACAGCTTGCTCATAATTGCTAGCTAAGACTGAATGTTTAGTAAAATTTTTTATAATTGACCATATGTTTTCTATTGCTTATTGCATGCTCATTATAAAAAGATTGTCCAGTATTTTAATGATAGTTGACTGATCTGAAATGCTCACATAGTGTTCAATGCACTTCCTGTTTAAACACTTGGGCAGTGCAGCTATATTCTTATCTTTTGAAGGGATTATAAATGTTAATTAAGTAACAGGATTCCAAAAAAATTATCAACACTTTTAGATATATATCTCTGGGTAATTTTTAATGATTTTTTCAAATACTTTAGTTAAGCTAATATCACAACTTGAGAAATCAATCATTTCAGAGGTAGATAAGGGGAAAATTAAGTCACAAAATAATATATACAATCAGTTAACCAAATTTACGACTGTTTAGGCAACTTCTTTATGTTGCATTAAAAATATTTCAGGATTTAGCTAAACTTTGACACTGTACTGCTGAACAGAGAATAATAAAATATCCTATGTGATCTAAAACTGTATACTGTAAATTTATTTGTATATTTTTATGGTTTTTCTTCAGTATCTCAGTATGTGCTGACACATATGTCAATTGTGTTTTTATTATTCCAATTATATTCTTATTTTGTCTAAATCATTGTTTCTTTCATGCTACAATTTTTCTTATTGCGAGGTGCTAGTCTTTAAAGCATATATGATTATTGGTATTATTGCAAGTATTTGTTACAATTTTAGTATTAACATATTATTTTTAAACCTTTTTCTATTTTTTCAATGCTCTTAAATCATATTATCAATTACCAATGAGATATTTTCTATCTTAGGTAACATTCAACATAGGATTTTAAATAATGAATCAAAATAAAGAACTTTTTGGGACCCACATTTTGGGTCTAGTGGTTGCTAACATGGATTGTTGGTGTAGTAACAATCGATAAACTTCAAACTTGAAAAAAAAAACTAAAACTTTGCAATCATTTAGTACATTTCCCCTTTCATACATTTTTGTTAGCTTTTCCGTGGTTGTGTGGATGCATGTGTGATAAACTTATTTTCCACTGAAACAAAATAAAAATAATAAAATTGAATATAACATAGAAAAAACTGTTATTATTATTTATTTTCGTAAAACACAATTAATTCTCGAAGGGGAGGTATTTTTGTATGTATTGTGGATGCATGCAAATTGTGACTTATTGATTACTAAAACTAAACTAAATACACATTCTTTGTTTTTTAAAAGCCAGAGGATAAACTCTAATAAATATTATGGGCCTGGTCTCTTGTGATGTTGCTTATCATATAATATTTCATTTCCCATACATGAAAAATACAATGTATCCAAATGTATAATTAAAGTGTCCAGCATAACTGTAGTAAATAAACATATTGACAAATACATTTCAATTTTTAGGTCATTTCTATTTCCCATGTGTATAACCAATTGTGAAAATGTAAATTTTTATATGAGATCTGTTATTTAATTTTTGAATAGAAAAGTTATAATTATTTGTAATTACCTTGCCCTACAGTTTTATGGAACATATTCATAGAATTTTTGGCACATTTTCTTCTTCTTTTGGAACATTATTGAGCCACTTTAGCATGATTTGAGTTATTTACACAACTTGAAAATTTGTCTTGTTTTAGTACATTTTCTCGTCATTTTGACATTTTTTCGGGCCCATTTAGTACTATTTTTCCATTTTGGAATGCTTACACATTTTTTGTGTTATTTTTATGTATTACTACATTTCACGTTCTATTAGTATATATTTTGTGTTTCATGTTAGCATGAAGATTACACATGTTAGCAGCAAGTTTTCAAGTCGTGTGGTACATACTTGAACTGTTTGGACCATTCTTGCCTTTTTTAACATTGTTTTCAATCCCTTTTGATAACCTTTGTGTTCTTTCGGCACATTTTCGAGAACTTTATTGTTTTCTATGTAATTATTGACAGGTTTGTGTATAAAATTTCAACCTTTGAAAAGTTTTGCATACTTGCATAACAAATCTGTGATCCTGATAGAATCATCATTTACTAAAAAGAGCTACAGAAAAAATGGCAAGTATTACGTCAATTACATAGTTGGCAATAACTAAGATGGAAATCAATGAAAACATCCTTGTTTGCTAGAGTAAATGTGCTTTTCCTTCAGGATTACTCAGATCTTTCGATTGCTATGACCTAAAATCATAAAGTGTGTTCTGAACTAGTGTCTCTGAGGTCATGTTAACATTTTTAGCCAGATATAGAGCCAGTTGAATTGTGGGCTCTGATCGACACTGTACTTTTTTTGGGACTGTGGGATGTTGATATTGGTTTCAAATGCCACCCTTTTATAAAATAATTTGCAGACCCATGGTGAAAATGGTCCTACAATTTTCGATAATTGTAAAAGTCTTGCAAAAAATAATATAAAAGGGGGTGAAACAGCCAGTCTTCAACAAATTGCAAGAATGTATCATACTGATAATACACTTCATAATCCATCAAATAGAACACTTGCCTGAAAATACCTGACAAATACCTGAAAACACACAGTAGGTATCCAGAGAGAACTCTATTTAAAGCAATCCTCTACATATTAAGGCAATAAACAAGTTTCTTTGAGTGTGTTTCGTTTCTTGGTTGGAGCTTAATAATCTGACAATATTGTAATTACCACTATTTTTTTTAAATTATTGTATCATATTTAGTCTTAAAAAAATAATGTAATGTATCCATACTAATTCTTTGAATAGGCTAAAATACTCTCTCTCTCTCTCTCTCTCTCTCTCTCTCTCTCTCTCTCTCTCTCTCTCTCTCTCTCTCTCTCTCTCTCTCTCTCTCTCTCTCTCTCTCTCTCTCTCTCTCTCTCTCTCTCTCTCTCTCTCTCCTCTCTCTCTCTCTCTCTCTCTCTCTCTCTCTCTCTCTCTCTCTCTCTCTCTCTCTCTCTCTCTCTCTCTCTCTCTCTCTCTCTCTCTCTCTCTCTCTCTCTCTCTCTCTCTCTCTCTCTCTCTCTCTCTCTCTCTCTCTCTCTCTCTCTCTCTCTCTCTCTCTCTCTCTCTCTCTCTCTCTCTCTCTCTCTCTCTCTCTCTCTCTCTTCATTCTCTCTCTCTCTCTCTCTCTCTCTCTCTCTCTCACACACACACACACACACTCACACACCCTTAGTCCCAAACAATAAAGATATCACACGAATAGAATTACAATTTAAAATTCGCTTTCGACAAAGAACTTGTTATTGAAATATAAGATGAAAATTAAAATGATATGTAGAACCAACATTAAGGGAATCCCAGAGTGATTTTAGTCCGGGTAATTTTAGGACAAACTCAGCTGCCACACTTTTTATTCCAAAATGTACAAAGTTGGCAAGCCCACCAGATCTGACCTTTGTGTCTCTAAAATCAAAGTAAAAATGTAAAATGAGTTGAGCTAGGTACATAATTATCTAAAAATTTCTTATGTATCAAAAATATTTTTGTATATAACCTGTTTTAAGTTATAATGCTCTATTAACTTCCAGTGATTTTTATTGTTTGTCATTCATTTATCTAGAAAAATTATAATCATTTTGCTTCTGAAAACAAGCTTATGAACAAAAAACTAATCTCCAAGTTTTATTGTTAATATACTTGTCACCAACATTGTTTATAAGTATCACTTGAATCTTTAATCACAGTAGAAAATCCAGTGGTTCTATTTAACTAATTCATTAATCTTTTACAGCACAATAAATAAAAATCAGTTAGTATGAATGGATATACAAAAATGCCTAATTATTTTCATTATCTAATCCTATATGCTTTATAAACAGCCTACAGTAATAGAATGAAAATTATCTTTGCATGCCAGAGGTTCAATGAGGTCATAAATAAATACTATCAAAAGTATGCCAAAATAAATAAACAAAATTCATGTTTAAATTAAGTTCAAATGGATATGAATAATTTCACATTTTATAGTTCCAATTCAGTTCCGTTCTTGGTATAATGTTAAAATTTTCTTCTACCTAGCTTATCCCCTTTTTTTTAAGAATTCCAGATGCCATGCTACATATGCTCAGTACAGTTTCTATCTGAAGAGCATGCTGGCCAATTTCATTTCTTCAATTGCTACAATTAGGTGTGTATAACTGTTAGTTCATCTCATTCCAATTCATTTGGGACGATTTTTATTGTATGCATCCAAGAAATGATCCAAATTGGGTCATATAAAAGAAAGTTATTTAAGAATTAAATTATATAAAAATTAAGTTTTTATGTATATACAGTAGAGCGTCAATTATCCAAACTAATAGGTGTTCAGAAAAACAATTTGTTCAGGTAATGGAACTATATTGATTATAGTCATACATATTTATACACAAGTGAATGAAAGCCATATTTATATATTTACATATTTATTTATACTTCATCTGGTTTACATACTGTTGCACGTCATTATCTACGTCAGAGATTAAGTTGCCAAAGTATAGAAAAAATCCTAAATCCATTTTAAATCAAATACGTCACATAATTATTGCAACAGTATTACCATCTCCTTACAGAGACTATTTAAATTCTTACGTGACATTTTTGAAATAAAACACACTAATTTTGTTCTAAAAAGAACAGATTTTATTAAATAGGTAAAAATATAAAACAAGAGGTATTCACTTTAAAATTCAAAATAATAAAGTACAAAAAGTGTCAACACCGCAACTGTCAAATAAGTGTTACCAATTTATGCCAAAATTTCACCTTCGTTTGATTACAGTTACAGTGTGTTCTGAACAAATGATCTTCATAAAAACGCTTTATAATGCATTTATACAAATTAAATGAAACAAATTATTCTGTATTTCTTTAAGTTATTATTAATAGAAATCTTTAAATATTATTTCTACGCGTATATAATAATATACGCATAGTATATTACTAAATAAAATATGTCTAGTGGCTGTAATGCCAGTCTAGTCGGCAAAGTGATTCTAAAAAAGAACACACTTACCGCAAAGTGATTCTAAAAAAGAACACACCTACCGCCTAAATATTTCGTGTTGGTATCATGTGACGTCACGGGCTATGACGCCGATGACGTGTATCGGTATGTAAATTGGTAAAAAATCGGATATGATTGGATGGATGGAGAAATTAAACAAAAAAGTTTGCAATAACATATTTTTATACTTCATTCCACGAATATACGACTGTTTTAAATTCGGTTTAAGGTGTCGATTTAAATGGTCCAATGTGCTGAATTGTACAATAGTAAATTCTCCCCATTTTTTAAATACTGTTATGACAGATATAAATCTTAGATTTTAATATGAAGTCATCATATAAATATAAATCTGATAGTTTATACAACAGTTGTAATTCAGATTTTGAAGTATATAGTTAGGTACTATCATTGAGTTTAGTATTGTAAACAAGTTGGTTTTGAATTAAGTGATTTAAACTAAGTGTAACAATACTTAAGTGATTAAATAGTGTAGTTTATTTAGTCGATTTACAAAAAAACGCCATTTTGTAGCGACTTTCTCGAGCATAAACTAAAATATATCATAAATATTTTAAAAATTGTAATGGCTATTTTAATAATTCGACACGGAAATGCTGATGTGTTGAACTCTTATGAAATCGTAGGCTTCCACGGCCAGAGTCAGAATTATAGTTTATTCATCTTCCGGGTTTGGACCGTGTCATATGTGAGTGACCCAAAAGTGGGTTCATCTCGACGTTTCGCTACAATTGTATGTAGCTTCTTCAGGAGAACAAAGAAAAAGAAATCAAAAGACAGGAAGATGGGTAGTTAGCAACGGTAACTCAGTTACTCAACGCAACCAGAGGCGAATACTAACTACCAAGATGGGCATTTGGTCACAGTAACTCAACTACTTAACGCAGCCAGAGGTGAAAAAGAAATGCCAGGACAGGGATTCACGTTCAACAGCTCAGAACACTAACGCGTCGAGAGGCGGGGAGTGAATCCCACCTCTTTGGTTTTCACCTCTGGCTGCGTTAAGTAGTTGAGTTACTGTGACCAAATGCCCATCTTGGTAGTTAGTATTCGCCTCTGGTTGCGTTGAGTAACTGAGTTACCTTTGCTAACTACCCATCTTCCTGTCTTTTGATTTCTTTTTCTTTGTTCTCCTGAAGAAGCTACATACAATTGTAGCGAAACGTCGAGATGAACCCACTTTTGGGTCACTCACAAATGACACGATCCAAACCCGGAAGACGAATAAACTATAATGTTGAACTCTTGTACTGTATTCTAAGAGTTAAATATTAAGCAAAATACAAATTGTTGTTTGACTCACAAAATTAATGACAATCATCTGTCTAAAATGAAAAATATTTATAGTAATGAAAATCTTCCGAAAGAGGAAGAGTCTTTTCTAGTGAGAGTGACAGTGAATAATTTTTTAGACGTCACAATTTTTTATATATTTTTAAATTCCATTTCAAAGTTTTTATAGCTCATATTACTTTTATTAGAATAGGTCAGTTTACTTTTCAGTTTCTGTTTACCTTTAGTAAGTAGGTTCTTCAGCTATATTTAGGTATGTTTTTCGTGCGATTTTTTCTGGCCTTTTGTATTAAAAATAAAATTACTGGTAAAAACTTGCAGGTGTATTTTGTAGTCTACTATTTTAGTACGCTATATAACATTTATATAGCATGTTAAAAGAGTAGAATATCTTTTTTTGGTTCGGATTTTTAGCAGATACCTAACTCATTTTTGTCTAGACAAAGACACCAAAATGGTTTTTTTTTAACAATTTTAACGAGTTTTGGGTGAAAATTGGGCGTAGCACCCTCAAAATTTTCCGCCTTCGACGGTTGGTCCTACGGTGGCGCCTTCGGCGGATCTCTGTTTTTGTCCCCAATTGGCTTTTCAACAATAATGATAGATAGCGACAATGTAGCGACTTTTTTTCCGTCATTTGGAGATTTTCATTCTTTTCTACCTGGCAACACTGTTCTTTTTCTGGTTTCTAAACGATCGTTCTGCCAATTTCTTTTCAATTATATTAAAAATAGTATATTTCTTTTTATTAGAATTGTATACCTAATAAAGTTATAAAATAGTGTAATATCAAAGAAACCCAACCCAAATGTCTGTTGAACACATTTGGCTCATGGACGTCATTGCGTTTATTTGTAGGAGCGTTTGCGTAAAAATTTTTGTTATTTTCGGATTAAATGTCACAATAAATTTTGCGTCTATTTGAACATCTATTAACTGAAATAATTTGAGTTTAGATATCATACTATACTAACAGTAGATTCTTTCAGGCTAGGTCGCGTATTTTTTTAAGAACAGTTATTTGATACTGGTCACTTTCAGCTTATGTTTAAAACCAACGCAGGGCCATATCTAAGGAAGTAAAAGCTCCTGAATCACCAATTATGTTTTCATCTTCATTATCTGAACTTGCAATTAAAGAGGTGCTAGATGTGGTGTCAGTTTTATTATTCATTTGCTCATCATCATGGATCATAATTGTCGAAATCCATCCATTGTTGAACTTCTTCTTCATCACATCCGTCGCAATTGAGTTTTTTTAGCATATCTATTATTTCAGACTTATCTTCCTGTTTTTCTTTGGCATATTCTCTTTTTTCCACTATTTCACTATTTTCCTTTAAACGCAAAACTTTATTCCACGCTTTTTTCTGCAGTTTTGCACTGTTCCATGCTGCTCCGATCATGTAGGACGCGTCCTTCAAATCAATTTTTCCATAATTTCTTATCAGGCTTATTTCTCCCTTATAAAAAAAAGCCGAGGACGACCACCGACTAGATGGACCGATGACATTAAACGTGTAGCGGGAAACTGGCTACAAGCGGCCCAGTGTAGAGAACACTGGAAAGAACTGAGGGAGGCCTATGCCCAGCAGTGGACGCGATTGGCTGATTGATGATGATGATGATTTCTTCTTCCTCCACTCCTTTTTTCAAAAGTACCTAACTTACGTAACAATCCTTTTCTATAAAACCGTTTGAAAGTTTCAATAACCCCTTGATCCATGGGCTGTAATAATGAAGTCATAAGGTGGAAGAAACATGACTTTTATAAAATCATCTTTTTCATTTAAGATATCACATGATGGATGAGTTGGGCGTTATCAAGAAGCAAAAATGGTTTCTCTCTTTTACCATTTTTAATTGATGCGCTTTAACGGGTGTTATAAAAGTTCCTATAAACCATTTCATAAAAATTTTACTATTCGTCCAAGCACTTCTTTGCGAAGTATAAACGATAGGCATCGCATTCATATTAACGTGTTTAAAACAACGTGGTTTCTTGCTTTTACCAATGACAAGCATGGGCAATCGGTGGCTGCCAGTTATTTTAGGCCCAGGTGCTGCTAATTCACGATGTGGCGCAAGAGTTTTTCGTAGCAAAGCTTTCTAATTGAGCCCAGTTGGTTCTGCATTGTAAATGTTTTCGAGGCATAATTTCCTTCCTTCAGTAATTCACTTAGTCTTATTTTGAATGACTGGTGCTGATAAATCAGCAGATAGTTTTTCTCCTTGTATTTGAAGCTCACGAATGCCATGTATCGACTTAAATCGTTTTAACCAGCCAGTGCTTGCTTGACAATTTGACTAACCTCCCGAGTTTTTCATTGAATCGAACTACTTTTTCAGACAGAATCGGACCAGAAATAGGTTCTCACTGGGATCTTTTTTGAGTTGACCACTTATATACATCACCTAAATCTTTATTTGAATCAAGCTGCATAGTTTTACGACTTGTGGACTCGTCAGAAGAATCAAGCTGAGACATAAAGTTACTTTATGCTCGTCTTTTGTTTTTTTTATATCTGTAATCGTAGATTTACCAACTGTGTACTCATTGGATACCTTTCTCTAACAGTTTATTAATATCTTATTTATCTTTCATAGAAAGTACAACGCGCTTACGTTTAGGCATTTTCTATTAATTTCAAGAATGCGACGCATACACTATTTTGACCGATATTAAATGATCCTCTTATCTATGTTATTTGCCGAGTAACAATGAATTAATGAATCAGCGTCTTGTAAAAATTGTGTGAGTCGGGAGTTCGGATAACCGGTCGTTCGATTAGGATAATCGAAGTTCTACTACTGTAATTATATTTTTCATTTGCTACATCTTTACATACTTCATTTTAGACGAAAAAATAACTGTTAACGAAGCCATTGAGCCAGACAAAGAACCTGCTGAAATTAGACAAGAACCGTACAGTTTGCCTGACGGTTTTATGTGGGACACTCTTAATCTAGACGAACCGTTGGTGCTCAAAGAGTTATATACGCTACTCAATGAAAACTATGTCGAAGATGATGATTGTATGTTTAGATTTGATTATCAACCCGAATTTTTAAAATGGTAAGTGATTTTTGATTTCATTTATTTACATTTTTCTGAATTTTTGTAACTAATTTTTCTGTTAAAGTACCTATATATTAGGATTTTGAAGCGAAGTTTCTGTAAAGTCCTTGTATTACTTTTTTCTCTATATTTCAATGCTGAAGCGAGCGTCGCGGAATTAGCGCCACGAAAAGGCGTCGCGGGTAGTGTCATGAAATAGCGGTTCTTCACATTGATTCACTACTCTCGATCAATTCGTTTCTAGTCATCATTTATTTATTCTAAGCAGATTTAAATTAAAAACACCATGAAAAATAACGAACAGAAATTAACATCTTGACTGCGTAACGGAAAATCTGTACTTTGTCCTTGTTTTCATTACATATCGCCGGCGATATGTAAGTACGCTTAAGTTTTGTGCGTTACAAGCCTCCGGGGATATGTAAGTAAAGTGACAAATTTTGACATATCTGAGCAAAAGTATCTAATTTTATTAAACGATAATAATAAATTATGGAACCAAAATAAATTAACTTTATTCTTCTTGCTTCGTAGCTCAATACATATCAAAATAAACGTGTACCGCAAGAAAATAATAACAAATGAAATATGATTTTTTTTAATAACTATTCTAAGAAAAAGTTACTCATGGTGTTTATTAAAACAAGGTAAGCAAAATCCAGGCATATTTGGACAATTATTACAAAAACTTGTTACACGGCGAACTTTTTTGTCAGCTTCTCTGCTTTTTAAAGTTGTTCGTAGTGTTTGGTAACATCCTTTACATGGTTTCTTCTTTTTTCGACCAGGACCATCAGGTTTTACAAACGTATAACAAGATTTTCAGCTGTTTTCTGAATTTCAAAATTCCAATCTTAGTTTGGGAAACCATATTGTAGACTACTCATGCATTAACTAATGATGTACCCAAAATTAATTCAAACATGACTTTTCTACTACAAATTAGCAATGTAAAATGCTGAACAATTTGACAAACTATGTAACTTACCTATACCACTTCAGAGATTTTCTAACTGATGTATGGTAAGAGGACATTTGATCGCTAAAATCTACCCCCTTTTTAGCTTTGTTATAGTCGATGACAAAGAATTTATATCTTTGTATGTGGGTATATTTAAATATATTCTTCTTCTTCTCGTGCCACTCCTAGCGGAGATTGGAAATCATCATGGGCACTGCGACTTTGTTAGCAGCGCGCCTAAAAAGTTCAATCGAACTACACCCGAACCATTCACGTAGATTACGAAGCCACGATATTTTTCTTCTTCCCACACTTTTTTTTGCCCTTAATTTTGCCCTGCATGATGTTTCTTAAAAGTTCGTACTTTTCACCTCTTACAATGTGCCCCAAGTATTCCATCTTTCTAGTTTTTATCTCATTTAGAATTTCGCATCTTTTGTCTAAAGTTTGGAGTATTTACGCGTGTAGTACCGCTTGTTAGTGACGCGGTCCATCCATGATATTCTGAGAATGCGCCTATAGCACCACATCTCGAAAGCTTCGCTGTTTTTTATGGTCAACTGTTTTAGTGTCCATGCCTCAACTCCATATAACAGGGTAGAAAAGACATAACACCGCAGCATTCGTATTCGTAACTTTATATTGATATTACGATTGCAAAAGAGTTTGCGCATTCTATTAAAGACTGATCTAGCGATTTCTATTCTACATCTAATCTCTTTTGTTTGATCAGTATCGTCTGTGATCCAAGCACCTAGATATTTATAACAGGGCACACGCTCAATCGTTGTATTGTCTATTACAAGATTAGCTCTGATGTTCTTTGATTTCGTGATTACCATAAATTTAGTATTTTTCAAATTAATTTTCAAGCCGTAACTGTTACAGTATATATTGAGACTTTGAACGAGATGTTGTAGTTTTACTAGCGTTCCCGTTAAGAGAACTGTATCGTCAGGATACCTTATTTTGTTGATCGTCTCACCATTTATTATCAGACCAAGATCTTCTTCCTCGAGTGCTTGTGCACAGATCTGCCCTCAACCTTGACATTTGCTGTTTGATTCCAATATAGATTGCATATAATTCGAATATCTCGGCTGTCTATATTTTTCTTTATTAGAACTTGTCTTAGTGGTTCATGTTGTAGTTTGTCAAAGGCCTTTTCGAAATCAATAAAGCAGGCGTAAATTTCTTGGTTCATGTCTAAGCATCTCTGTGAGAGAACGTTCATTGCAAACAGAATATTTAAATATATACAAAGATATAAATTCTTTTTTTTTTAGTAGCAGTTAAGGTCGCATCACGACTAGGATCACTGGATATCATTAACACTGGTCGTTTATCAAACCATTTTATTATTTTTACACCATTACATTCTTGTCCAATAACCTGTCCCTTTTTTAGCTTTTGACATATTTCTTTTGGTATTCCTCTTCTATTGCTCCTCAATGTTCCACAATAAATCATTTTTTGCTTATATAAATCTTCGACTAGCGGTATGCTTGAATAAAAATTATCTCCATAAATAGTCCTCCCCTCTTTTGGCTCAACTATTTTAAAAAGTTCTTTTACTGTTGCATGCGAAAGACCTTGTGGTGCGGTTGTATCTCCCTTTCCAGCATACACATTTATATTAAAAGTATATCCATTTGGAGAACATAGTTTATATAGTTTGACTCCATATTTATGAAATTTGTTAGGGATGTATTGCCTAAAATGTAGTCTCGCCGTGAAAGGCACCATTGTCTCATCAATAGTTAGTACCCTTCCAGCGTTTAGAATATTATTATATTCTTTTACTAAAATGTTAAATAGGTTTCGAATTTTGCTTAGTCTATCACCAGAATCTGTCACAACTCATTGTTGAGGCTATAAACTCGTTATGGAACATTTTATCATTTGACCAATAAGAGTTTATGAATGGCACCTTTATAATCCCCATAACAATAAGAATAGCGAAAAACTTACGAATTTCATTTATATCTGTATCACTCCAACTTTTAACTCTTGACTTCTCGGCATGTCCTTTGTTTATTTGTTGAGTGACATAACGATTAGTTTCTGTGACAATAATGTCGAGAACTTCATTGTTTATGAAATATTTAAAAATATCAGCAGGGCCTGTAATTTCGGTTAGATCTATGTTGTTATTAGTTGTACAATCCTCAATATACATCTCAAACGGTTAAGGGGTAATTGTTGTATTTTTACAAACACTAGACTATTCTCTGAAACATCTGTAATTTCATCCTCATCAGACTCCGAGCTCTCATTAGTATCTAATTGTATACCAGTAGCTTGTTCTTGTTCGTCAGAAAAGGCATTGTCGTAAAGCGATGGATCAAAAGTACGATCTAATATAGAATCGTCACTATCAAAATCTGATAAATATACTTCTCATTCTAAATTAACTTGTTCGGCTTCATTTGTTCGCGATGATGCTAACAATTTGTCCACTCTGGGTTGAAAATCTGATGAAGATCCTTGGCCTTCCAAATCAGCTTGATCGTCATTAACTACACGCGATAATTCTAATATTTTTTGCGCTCTATAACCTTCCATGGCAAAGAGTAAATCACAACTAAACGTACGGGTCTAAGAAAAACAATATTGTAATTCCCTTCAAACATGTCTACATACAGGCTTGTACATATCTCCCGAGATATGTAACGCCCTACAAAAATAAAATATTCTTCTGGTGCGTTACATATCGCCGGGAATATGTACTTTAATATCTCTATAGTTGGTTGCAGAATTTAAAATTATATAGCTGGCTACTGAAAACAAAAATCTATTACGAAAAATAACGAAGATACGTACTTCGCACACATATGTCGGTCACCGAATTTAAGCTTAGCACAGAAGTAATACAAGATACATACCGCCCTGGATATGTAACGCAGTCAAAGTGTTAAATAAGAAGTAAAAAATTAAAAGAATATCTGTCAATAAAGGATCAATTTTCAAAATATAAGTCATAAGAATCATATGTTTAAATGTTTATGACACTTCTCGTTTTAAATTAATTTCGTATAACATCAATTATTTTTAAACATCTTATTTATTTAGATTTTATTATCAATTTAATATTACATCTGAATTTGACAGGTCTATCAGAAGTAAACAACATATGCTTTGTTAATATGTTAGCAGGTGGCGTTAGGAGGAAACATAATAATTTATTGAATTATTTTAATATAATTTGTTTAAAATATAAATAAATAATAAAATTATTTTCTTTAATTTTAAAAATATTATTTAAATTTTAAAAATATTATTTAAATTTGAAAAATGCAGAAAACATAGTATGGAGCTTTGCGCAAGTCTACAGTATCGCCTACTGTACCATTCTTGGAAGCGTAGCTTCTATACTGGCGTATTACTTGTTTTTATGTATACCAGTACTATTTATATCAACATTATGATCCATTCTTCTGATCCGAATGCCTATGTGTGCCAATAACAAAAACATGTAGAAA
This sequence comes from Diabrotica balteata, assembly GCA_918026665.1. Classification (NCBI taxonomy): domain Eukaryota; kingdom Metazoa; phylum Arthropoda; class Insecta; order Coleoptera; family Chrysomelidae; genus Diabrotica; species Diabrotica balteata. Next base: position 108,551,175 of record OU898279.1, on the reverse strand, counting down.
TCAATTTTTATTCTATTTGCGCATTTTATTAGGTAATGAAATTATATAAAAAAGCTGGTGGAATTTTAATGTAAATATAATATTTTGCCAACTTTGTAATTGTCCTTACATAGATACATAAATAACAGTTTAAAACTCTCTCAATATCAAATAAACTGTCGTTAACTTTATTATTAACGTTACAAGGTGAGTTTGTAGTGCGACATTGGCCAATAATTTCATTATTTATTTATTTAGTTATGTATTAATATACAGAATTACCCCCATTACAAAAAAATATGTTAACATACAATGTAAACACCAATCTCTGTAATTGCTTACAAACTAAGTTAAATAAAGACTTAATTATAAATAAAACAAATATTAATTATATATGAAACAAAAGGAATTAAAACAAACAAAAAAGCACAAGCTTTTTGCTTGTGCAAAAAGCACTAACTTGTCAAGCTTTTTTTATCCGATTTTTAAATAAATCCAAAGAGACACCAAGTATTTCTAAATTGTTCTAACTCGTTTCTAAAAGAGTGCTAAATTTGTTACCGTTCATTTATTGTGAGAAAATAATCAGGAATACCATCTGGGACAATCTGGGCCACTGCCTAACACTCCTATGCACGACGGTGGTCTATTAGGATATACCATTCTTAAAAATTGACATAACTCTAAATAAACATTTTATATTATTTTAACCTTTTGTGTACCTTCCAGGATTTTAAAACCAATAATGTTGTTGTTGTAGATAAAACGTGATTTTTTTTTATTTTTCGAAATATATTTGAAAATAGACCGACGTGTACTCATGTAATTCTAAAAGCTGTGGTGCATCGGAGTGTTAACTTTTTAGGTACTACTATATGTAGTTGAAAATATCTTTCATTAATATTGAAAAATTAGGTATAAAAAGATTGCTGTTTTCCTTTACTTCCAAGTTCTTAATCTTTTATTGTGGCAAATAAACTAATGAAAAAATTTACTGAAACAGTTTGCACTATTTTGTCCATTTGTTGCTATGCCATATCATGATATACCATAATGTACATACCCTCTGGTAAATTATTTGATGCTCTCTTACTGTTTACAAACTACCAAAATTACTTAGGATTACTGCATATAATTTATTACTGCTCAGATAATGGCTACTCTCTGTTGATATAGATAAGTTTTATAACATTGATTTAATAAATATTTACACAATCTTTTAAGTCCTGAAAAATCACATAATCCTCTTAATTACAGGAAGCCCTATAATTTTTATTAGCAATTTTTTTCTGTACAACTTAAGTTGGCATTAACCATTTTGGATAACTAGAAGTTCTAAATCTTTTCACTGGTACAAACAATGATAATGGCATTAAGTATGTTGTAAAATTCTGTTAAAGCATCATCAACATTTGGCAAATCGTCTTCCCAAGATACCATTGAAAAATAGTTATTTGAAACTTTCATAGTCTGCGTTTACGATAAACTTCATTAATAATATTGTAAGTATAACCTATGTGATGATAACTATTTTTAAAAATTGGATCTGAAGCTTTTGCTTCTTATAAATCACAAATATTTGTAAATATTTCTCTCTAGTCTAAAAACATATTTCTTTCATTTGGAATATTAATCATTTAGAAATAAGTTCATGGAACCATAAAACTCAGCTAAGTACAATGCATGTGAACCTTGAGGACAATTCCCAGAACACCTGATTCAATGTTATTCCATGAAGCTTCAGGAATATTGATGTCTCCGAATATATATGTCTTATGATGATTATACCTTTGAGATATATCTTAGGCAAGCCATACTCACTACGCGGCCCTCGGTGCGATTTTTCGTGTCCCTCAGACTGCTAGCAGTAAAACAAAATTTGAGAGTTATAATATAATTATGTTTCTATTTATGTATTTAATCATATTACAGTAGTGTAGAGCAGCGCCATGCATTGTACCGCATTTCGCATTAGTCATCTTTACCCCCACCACAGTAGCACTGGCCGGCCAGTAAAGATGTTTCAAAACCTTGAGGACCTCGTAAATACGCATGCCCGAGAAAATAAATGGACCCTAAAAACATTTATTATACCATTTTAATTTTATAGGAAATTAGGCGACAGGTTAGGATTTGCACGTGCTAATGATGCTGAGTATTTCCAATAAACATGACATAATATTATGTTTCTCTAATCTTAAACCTTCCATAGTCATCGCATTTTTATTTTATCTCACATTGAAAGATGTAATAAAAATTACGACTTCCCGTCTTCACTGCTGATAAGAATTGCTGTGTAAAAATGTAAAATATTTACATTGCACTAATTTGGCTTATAAATAAACCTTTTAAGAACTGAAAAAAATCTAGAGGACAAATAAATAAATAACAAATCAACGTATGACAGAAAAATAATAGGATTTTGGTTTAAATTCAGCAAAATATGTTTATACGAGACGAAAACCTCGAATTCCTTGGGAAAAATATTCCTATGAGATTTTTTGCATAATCACTTTCATAAAATACCGCAGAATAATGGTCAAGAGGTCGCTTATACAAAAAGTGGCTAATTTATTAAACAGTTTTCTATAAATCCATTTTTAGGTTGTGATAAGGGCCCCAAACAACTAAAAACAATGTTTTTTAAATTAAATAAGCCCAAACTAAAGTATCAGAAACTGATAGAACAAGGTTTGGTGAATTCAAAAATAATTGTGTGTTTTTGAGCCTTTAATCATCATTTTTCGTGTTTTTTTTTTTCAGTTTTAATAGTTGCGAACTTATGTCGCAATATGGGGACATTCTTTACACAGAAGTGAGATGGCTGAGTAAGGGTAAAGTTTTGGGACGTTTCTTCAGCATTCGACCTGATATTACTCTGTTTTTGGCTACAAAGAATAAAAAGTTTCCTGATATTCATAATTTTAGTTGGTGGCTTAAAGTACCGTTGTGACTAGTACAATGAGCACTATGAATGAAACATTGACCAAATTGCAAAGAGACTACAATAACATTGTCACGAAAATGATGAGTATTGTGTTTTCACTGAAGCAGAAGCTGAATATGTATATTGAAGAATTGTCAAATGAAGATTATTTCAGCTTTCCTTCTGTTAAAGTACTGTTTGAAACAAATCCAGATGAAACTGAAGAGATTTCTGACCTACTGAAGCTGTTAACAGGCTTAAAGGATGAAATGTCTGTGAGGTTTAGTGACTTCAGGAAGTTCCAAGAACCATTTCGCTTGGTGGAAATTCCATGGGCAATAACAACAGCAAATGTAATTCATCTCTCTATTTTTAGATACGAAGCTAGGGATTTGAAAAATGAGTTAATTGATCTTCATAATGATACAGAGCTCAAAAGTATTTTTGAAGGAAAAAGCTCACAATAGGTTTTGGGAAGCAGTTGAAAATGACAAATTTCCTAGCTTAATTGACTGTGTTCAGAAAATTTTGTGTATTTTTGCATCTACATCAATGTGAATCTACATTCAGTAAGCTGAAGTTCATAAAAAACAAGTACAGATCTAACCTAACTAGTGAGAACGTTGAAAACATTTTGAGAATTTCAGTTTCTTCCCAACCTGCTAACATAGGTGCCATTCTAGAAAGCTGTGAAAAATTTCTCCCGTCGACTTTAAATAATTAACAAATTCAGGACTTGACATTCCTGGAGTCAAGTAAAATACATTTTCCTACTTTTTACATGCAAAACAGTCCATATAATTTATAATTATATTGTTTTTACGTAACTTGTAATAAACTTACGTTATAGTCATATAGTTTTAAAGTTATTTCATACCACCACTTGTACTTGCGGCCCTGAGAAAAATTTCATTCAAACTATTAGGCTTTCAAAAAAATCCTAGTGAGGATCCCTGTATTAGACTGATAAACAGTATTGTTCATTTTATTTATTTTTTTATTTATCGTATGGCACGTGACACATTTACATTTAAATTTACACATAATTTGTATAAAACATAATACATATATGTTTACAAACGGACATCTAACTTATTTATATATTCTATCGACTCTGGAGTCGCCATTAGGAAATCCTCTGACCTGCCTTGATAGGATCTTGTGGGACACTATTCTGTGATGTGACAGATGGTTTGTGGTTGTCCGCAGTCACAGAGTGGGGATGGTCGTTTACCCCATTTGTACATCATATAACCGCATCTGCCATGTTTGGTTCTGATTCGGTTCAACATAGTCAATGTGTTGCGTGGTAAGTCAAAACCTGGTGGTTTTTGTGTGATGCAAGGTAAGCTGCTATTTTGTTGTTCCATCCATTCTAGAGTCCAAGTGGTCGTTAAGTTGAACTCATTTTCCACTGCAATCTGTGCTGTTTTTATTGGCGGTCGCCTGGAGCGCAAACGGTTACCGTTGGCAGCATCTATATCTTGATGAATTTGCAGGGTCTCGTTGCTAAGTATCTTTTGGTACTCACTAGTGAGGGAGTGTATACGCCGTAGTCTGGGTGGTGGAATGTGGCTCAGGACTGGGAGCCATTGCGTAGGGGTGCATTTGATAACACCTGCAATCATTCTCATTGTGTTATTCAATTGGGCATCTACTTTGTGTGTATGTGGGCTGTTAAGCCAGGCTGAAGGGCAGTATTCCGCGGTTGAGAAAACAAGGCCCAGGGCAGATGATCGCAAGGTGGAAGCCGATGCTCCCCATGTTGTGCCGCACAGCTTCTGGATGATGTTGTTTCTGGATTTAAGTTTTTGCGCTGTTTTTGACAGATGTTCCTTGAAAGATAGAGTTCTATCAAGAGTCACCCCAAGGATTGTAGGCCAGTGTGGTGTTTTCGAATTGGACGTTCAGTATTCTTCCTGCAAGCTTGTTAGTTAGGTGAAAACTGGAAACCTCTGTTTTGGTAGCGTTTGGTTGGAGCCTCCATTTACGGAAATAATTTCCCACTGTCTGTAAGTCTGCCGTAAGGATTTCTTCTGTTTGTTCAATTGACTTACACCTTGTTGCAAGGACGCAGTCATCGGCGTAACCAAACTTCCTTGATCTGGTTTCTGACATATAGTATTGTTCATAATTTCATTCTATGGATTTTTCGTTTTACTAATTCCAACCCAAACAACGGACAGAGTTGGTTGGGTCGTAAATTTGATCGTGTACCTATATTGTAACGACAAAATCATACGACTACCAGAAAAAATCATTTGCTGGTAAATTTCGAAAACGGCTTATAAGCTAGAGGTTTTTAAGAGATTTCTTTGACATTTATAAAGAACAGAGTGTCTGAAAAATAAAATCGACATCATATCATGATAAAACCGCTAGAAAAAAGGTTAGAATGTTTTGGTTGCTAAATTTCAAGAAGTGAAAGCGGATACTAATGAAGAGTTGGTAAAAAAGAAAATTAATAATTTTCAAAAATGTTACAAAAGGGAACTAAAATTATCTAGATATAAAAGCAATTCTTCTAATATACATAATAGTATGTATGTCTTTTCAGCAACCAATCTTTGCACCACCACCTACGTTTCTTGTATTGTTTCGTTTAAACAAGGAGCAAGAGCCGCTAAAAGTATATCGTTATCTGACATGTTTCTGATTTGAAAGTAAAACTCATACTGCAAAATCGGTACGTGTGTGTTCCCATCCGATTTTCAACAGTATTGTACTGCAATTGCGTTCGACAAAATCGTACTGCGCTGTTGAAACGTTTTGGTACTCCATTTCTGTATTTTATGGGCATATCTTTTACCTTTATTTAGGACTACAAATTCTACAAATATCCCTTCTCATATTGGAGTCTTTTTCTATTCCTTAAAATGTTCTTAATGAATTCTAAAAACATGAGCTATTTTAATTTCATACTGAATTTCGCGACAGGGTCGGATTTGCACCTAGTATAAAGTACAGCTTATAATGATGTCGAGTATTTCCAATAAACACTTATTATATTTATCTACGTAAGCATTCCTTTCCTACATTCCTTAGTCATCGCGACGCATTTATCTTATCTCTCAGACAGAAAGATGTTGTCATAATAAAATTATAATTAAAACGACTTTGTCTTCGCTATCGAAAAAATTGCTGTATTAAAATGTAAAATATTTAGAAATGTTTTTAACTATTTACATTGCATAAAGTTTGTTCATAAAAAAACCTTTGAAGAACTAAAAAAATTCCTTAGAGGGAATATAAATAAATAACAAATCAACTTATAACAGAAATAGAATTGGATTTTGATTTGAAATTCAGCAAAATATAGACAAGGCAAAAAGGTCTTTTGCAATTTTTGGTTAAAGTTGATCGTTTTCGAGTTATAACTAATTTGAAACATAAAAAAGCGAAAAATAACCATTTTTAAGACTTAAAAACACAAGTAAAAATGCCTAAAACTGTTTAAACTTTGTTATCTCAGTTTCCGATAAGTATTTTGGGCTTATTTGATTTTAAAACATTGTTTTTTAGTTGTTAATGCAGCGCTTATAGTATTGTCTTAAGCGATTTATCCTGATGTGTCAATATTGGTAACAGATGATGCTGTTGGCGCAAGAGTGAAGGGGGATTTTAGTGCAAGGTACTCAGACCTCCCGGATTATTCTTGAATTCTTGAAAGAAGATAAAAATGAAGATGTATGTCTATGACTATGTCTCAAATATCATGTATAGTAGAGGAAAATCGGAGAGGACATCAAAAAAATTTCTCCACAAGGAAACAAAGGAGAGTAGAAGAGCCAATGGCTGTTTCATTTCTGACAGCAGCCAGGAAGTTATTCGACAGTATGAAAGGAATGGATAGAGAAAAATCAAGAAAAGTACTAGACTGGGCAGTAAGAGGAAAGAAGGTAACGGCAAAGATATACGACAAAACGTGTAAAGAAAGGCAAATAGTAGCCACAGAAAAGAAATGGATGGTAATCATCTCAAAACCGAAGGATAAGCCATATGCTGAACTTGTAAAAGAGTTCAGAGAAGAGCCAAGAGAAAGAAATCGCCATAAACAAGGTTAGACAAACCAGTCCAGAACACTTTGTGTACCAGAAGCTTGCAAAATTGCCAGATGATGTGAAAAATAGAATAAGAAAAGCTTTTAATAATATTGACTTACAAAACGTGGCTCTGTCAGTTGAATATTGATTACAAACTTGCATAGACGTTGGAGGGGGACATTTTGAACATTTACTATTTACTTAATATCCCATTAATTATTACATTATTTGCATATTGTTATGGTTTATGTTTTGTATTAGTTATTTATTGAACAAAAATAATTTTGTTATATTAGTACACCAGACTAAGTTATGATATTCCCGAAATTTGAGGAAAACTAAAAATATCTCGGAAAATAATGAGTATAGATATAGGAAATGTTTTATAAACAAGTATCATAAATGCAATCTTTTGAAAAAATTAAATATAGGGTTTTATGTTAAAAAAATGTGAGAAAATCATCATTTTCTTTTGTTATTCACTCTGTATACGAATATTCGTCAATTATTTTGGAAAGTAGAACACATTGTTTACCTTATTATGTAAAATGAACACATTTATGTATTCCTTCTTTATGTTGTGTGTTTATTTCATAGCAATGTGGAAATAAAAATGGTCATTACTCGTTAAATACCCTGTATAGTAGTATCAAATTCCATATTGTAAGAAGAGAGATTATGAGAGGGATCTAGATATGAGAAAACACACAGAAAACATTAAAAAATTGTATGATTGCTTTACCACGTAGTTATTAATCACCTTGTAGTATTCAGCATATTATCCAATCCTTTTTTGGATATTCTGTACCAGAATGGAATTATCGATCAATGTCACACTAAAAACTCACCCTGTATATACAGGATGTATATACAGGATGAGTCCTTAAGTAATTGTGCAAAAAAAACGTAGATAAAACTTTACTTTCATGTTTGTGAGCATTTATGTAAAAAATTCATAACTGGGTACTATAGAACATCAGGAATTATAATTTGATGCATACTTCAATGTAGCTGATAGAGGTCGCCACATATGCCACATTATGTGGCATACATTTGTAATTAACTTTTTTGCTCTTTAAGTTACCGGTGTTTGTGATAAAAAATATTAAAGATACATTATTTTAAGAAAAAAGGCATACGTGTTAATAACTTCAAAACTCAACAGTTTTCGAAATAATCACATTTTACAAATCAACTACATAATTCTGATTTAACACAATTACTTCAGGCAACAAAAGAAAATTGGGCAAAACCATCAATACTTCTGAATTTTGGTATAAGATACCTTTAATAAAGTTAATAGTTAACGAAATATTAAATAAAATAAATATATCAGCAGAATAGTTAATAGTAGGATTTGACAAAATAACATAATAATTGGATTTTACATAAAACATTGTAGGTTTTGTATAAAATTAAAGTCATAATCAAAATATTTTATTTACAAACCAAATTAAGAAATAGTTAAACTAAATAATATTAAACTTTTTGTCAAAGTTAGTTTTAATTCATTTGTCAATACGTTCCATAAAAGAATGTCTCATATTAAATAGCATCATTGGTTCTAAAGAAACTGGTGCAGTATTTATTATAGGTATAATAATAAGTCTTTTTGGTATTTTCATGCATTTAGTAATTATATTAATATTTCACCACATGAACAAGGAATATGACTACCTCGAACAATCCAACGTTTAGGAAAGTAGTATTTAAGTATGTTCTCACTGCACTGTCTCTGTAATGTGGTGGTGTACCATCTTGCATAAACTACATATTTCGCCTTAAGTTTGATGACAATTCTTCCCATAAATCAATAAAATAATTTTATAAAAAATGTAAATAAATGTCACCATTCAAATTACAAGGTAATTTGCATGTCCGTAAAAAATAATTACCAGTAGTTCCAAACTATACGTTTATTTAAAATTCATGTTTAAAATGGTTTAGTACCATTCAATAGTACTCAATTATGAATTTTTATACATAAATGTTTACAAACATGAAAGTTATAGCGAAAATTAAAATTTTAAATTTCCACTTTAACACCCTGTATCTTTTTTAATATCAACATTTTATTAAAGCAATTTGGCTTAAATCGTAATATTTTAAAGTGTAGAATCTACGGTTTCTTTTTATACAATTACTTAGGGACCACCTTGAATATAGTCAACTTCAAGTTTCGTAATATTGAATTTTAGCGGGCTTAAAATATGAAAAAAATTATTGGTTTTTATTTATCTCTCATGATGTTTTTAGGGCTTTACAACCGCCGGGATGGAAGCGAGAGTGGCATTGCGGAGTCAGAGTTGTAAAAAGTGGTAGATTAGTTGGATTTATCTCCGCAATTCCAGCAACATTAAACATTTATAAAAAGTGAGTACCACAAATTTTCAACAATTGTCTTTACCATTATTAGCATTACACAAACTTTGTCCGTGTATTTTTTGGACGTCTCTCGTATTAATAATTTATGATGTTTTAATTTGTATTCTAATGGACGGCTAATACGAGCGAAGAACAAAACGTTTTTCGTTTTAGCACCGTACTTGTGTTATAAGTCAATCATTATTGCACAATTAGCGTATAAATATTTATTTCCATATTTTTTTAGGACACAAAGAATGGTGGAAATAAATTTTCTGTGTGTACATAAAAAACTACGTTCCAAACGAGTCGCGCCCGTGTTGATTCGAGAAATCACCCGCAGAGTACACCTAAATGGCCTCTTTCAAGCAGTTTACACCGCCGGCATAGTCCTACCGAAACCGGTTAGTACTTGTACCTACTGGCATCGATCGCTGAATCCGAAAAAATTAATCGAGGTGAAGTTTTCTCATTTATCTCGTAATATGACGCTGCAACGGACTCTGAAGTTGTACAAACTGCCGGACAAGCCTAAAACTCCGGGATTTAGGAAAATGACAGCCGAAGATATACCTCAAGCTCACAAATTACTGGTAGAGGTAAGTTACTTTTCGATACAGTTAAATTTAGTTTGAGTGAGTGGGCATCACGTGGCCCACTCACCTCATGGCCCTCAGTCTTGTTTTAATAGTCGTATCAACTTCTCCTTGTTTTTGATCCGTAAGGGGGCTTATTATTGTTTTACAAAGTTTACAGTTTGTTGCACTTGACATATTACTCCTGTTTGAAGTTGGAACAATCAAGCACGTTTTCTTTTTTGTGTATAGGGTGTATAAATCATGTATTCCATTTTTTGGATAGAGTGGGTTTTTGCCATAGCTGTGTCAATATGTTGTGAATTAGGTTTACAAAAGTTCGACTACTAAATTTAAATATTTCTGCTGGTAGGTTGTCTGATCCGGGTAATTTGTTTGTAGTTAGGAGTCTAGAGACCTAATAATTGCATATTTATTATTAAACTAGTAACTTTGTTGTCAGTCATTAAGTTTTTAAAATAATTAACTTTTTGCATTTAATCCAAGTAAATATAAAGTATGATCTAGTGTACTTCTGACCTGACATCAAAACAGACAGAAATAAAGTGTCTGTTTTTGACAATGATAATATTCATGATAAAGATTTTTACCCGCCCTTGAATGACTCCCGTGATGGTAACACCGATAATTCCGCAAACTCATTAATCTTATTATAAACTATCATAATCAGTGGATAACCAGAGTGACTTTATATTCACGCAGTTTCGAATCCAGTCCGCTGCGATTTTTTTTGTCTTAATATAAAATTTATATTTTTATTAAATTAAACTTAAAACAACAAACTATGATCATCATCGTCATCATCAAAGTGTTACATAATATATATTCTTTCCTTAATACGTGTTTCCACTTTCAATCTTTCCTTGGTTACTTATTATTTATTAGTTTTTCGACCCCCCCCCTCGTGCAGCTTCCCTCTTTTTGAATTTGGTATAGCTGCTCCTTCTTTTTATCCCATCTCCATTCTCGACCGTCTACTGTTAACTTTTTGTATCCTATTCTTGCCATTTTCCCTTTTCTTCTTTCGCCACCTTTCTTATTTGTTTCTGTATTTCTTTATCTTTTATTATTAGGTCATTGGTTATGTAAATGCGGTCGTTGTGGTTATTTAACTTGCTCTTGTACGAGCATGTACTACACGATATTAAATTTCTCTTGCGATAGTGGCGCCATCGAGCAGTGATTCTAAGTACTATATAGTCACCCCTCGTATTTTTTGAATAGTTCTTATAATATTTAGCAGTTTATGTAATTTTTCTGTTCTAGTATTTAAGTCGATTCGACCTAGCGCCATATTTTAACGAAGAGGAGTTCACGCATTGGTTCCTACCTAGAACGAACATAATCGACAGTTTCATAGTGGAAAACAACGGAGAAATTACGGATTTCGTCAGTTATTACACTTTGCCGTCGACGGTAATGCATCACCCTGTTCACAAGAATCTGAAGGCCGCGTACTCGTTCTACAACGTATCCAAAGGCACATCCTGGGTGCCTCTGATGACAGATGCCTTAATTTCAGCCAAACAACTCAGTTTTGACGTTTACAATGCCTTAGACCTGATGGAAAATTCCGAGTTTTTGTTGCAATTGAAGTTCGGGCTAGGCGACGGGAAGTTGCAGTACTATTTATACAACTGGAAGTGCCCTAGTATGATGCCGTGCAACATAGGACTGGTTCTACAATAGGGCATAGAAATTATTACTCGACTTTGCGTTTTTTTGTATGAGATCGGAACGTAGAGGCGGAATAACGATTTCTTTACATTATGATAAATTTCAAATTATATATATACTTTTCTTGTCTACAAATCTTTGGTTTCAATTCAATTATACTTGTGATAGTTGATGTATCACTTTTAAATGTTTATTTAGAACAGTTTAAATAAAATGATTTATTTATAACAAAGGCTTTGTTACTTTATTTTTCTTGTGGCTCATTATTTTTTTAGTGTCGATGTAATTCTACCTATCTGCAGAGGGAAAAGGTAACATTTTTAGAAATCAAATTTACTTCATTTTATTCCACCACAACTTTTAAGAAGTATCTAAAATCTACTAAAACATAGCCTGGAGCAGATATTCATAGTGATCACAATCCATTATAATGAATTTTAGACTAAACATATTCTGAAAGTTAAAACAGCAGAAGTGACACAGAAGAAAATAGACACAGTACAATAGCACAATTGAAAAACCCTGAAGAGAAAAATTAAATAAGTACAGTAAAACCTCAATATAACGGACCACTGTTTAACGGACTTCGGATATAACGGACACAAAATTTGGTCAAAAGTAAAAAAAAAATAAAAACGTACTGTTAATATTATACATGCTTTACTCTTCCCATACCACTGTATTTTACAAATAATTTTAATAAATTTAGCATAAGAAATTTCTAATAGAAATATGTATAATTTTTTAACTTTTAACTTTTTAATTGATTAACTTTTTGTAACCAGGTAAAAAAAAATAATTAAATAAATAGACAATAATAATTAGACATAATATAGCTTAGGGTGTACACTTCACATAAATACTTGGCAAATTTATCTTAACATACCAGTAACTTGATTTGTATGTTGTTTTGTAAAAACCTAACCCCAATTCTGTTTCTATTGACCCGCAGTTTCTAATCACCCGTGGTTTTTCTTTTCACCCACTGTTGTGTTTCCACTCACCTGCTTTCTTTTTTTTCCAGTATTTTTTATTTTGCTTTCAGATTAACCATGCCACGAGACTATGTACATAATTCAAGGTCCAAGTTTCACAAAAAAAACAATCGAGAGGCTCTTGAAAGGGCCTTAAACTGCATAAGAAATTGAATGTCCTATAGGGAGGCAAGCAAAGTACATGAAATCAACAATTTAGTGCTCAATAGTAGTCTATAGACACCACAAAAACACCAACTTAAAAACACCTGGAGGACAAACTACACTAACAAAGTTGGAAGAGGAAGTTATACTGAAACTTTCCATTAGATAAATACGATCTTACAGTAATGATAAAAACTTACCTAGATAGTCCTAGAGTAAGTAGTTACCTACTATATATTATATAACTAGGTAATAGATTATATAACTAGGTTAATATATTATATAACTAGGATAACTAGGTAGTTACCTAGAATGTCCTATAGGGAGGCAAGCAAAGTACATGAAATCAACTATTCAGTGCTCAATAGTAGTCTATAGGCACCACAAAAACCACAACTTAAAAACACCTGGAGGACAAATTACACTAACAAAGTTGGAAGTGGAAGTTATACTGAAACTATCCCTTAGATAAATACAATCTTACAGTAATGGTAAAAACTTACCTAGATAGTCGGGATAAAAAATGTACCCAAGTTTAACAACAACTTACCGGGACAAGATTTTGTACATAAGTTTTTGAAGCGACATAAGACACGACTACGAACACGGCTTTGTCAAAACATTAAACGATCTCGAGCAGTGGTTTTACCCGAGACTTTAAATGTGTATTTTGATCATCTGGGTGCAGAACTAGAAGGTATACTGCCGAATAATATTGTAAACTTCAATTAGACGAATTTATCTGACGATCCCGGGACGAAACGAATAACTACAAAACGAGGATGCCGTTACCCTGAACGAGTATGCAACTCTTCCAAAAGCTTTCCTTTTTTACTGACTATATGACCCAAATAATTTACTTTACCTTGAAATAGCTGGCACTTCTTGGGGTTAAACATCAATTGCGCAGCTTTAAGTCAATTAAAAACGTTTTCTAAATTCTTCTGATGGTCTTCAAATGTCTCCCCCAAGACGATTATGTCATCTAGATAAACCAGGCATGTTTTCCAAGATAACCCTCTCAAAACATTTTCCATAAGCCTCTTAAATGTCGTAGAAGCATTACAGAGTCCAAATAGCATAACGTTGAATTACCACAATACAGATCCTATGGTGAAGGCTGTCTTTTCTTTATCTGCTGGATCCATTTCTACCTGCCAGTATCCAGACTTCAAATCCAAAGTAGAAAACAATTTACTTCCAGCCAATGTGTCGTCGATCCGAGGCAGAGGATAACTATCTTTCTTGGTAACGTTGTTCAGCAAACGGTAATCCACACAGAACCTCGTCGTTCCGTCTTTCTTCGTAACCAGGACCACCGGAGAAACCCATGGGCTCGTAGAAGGTTCTATCACCCCGTCTTTCTTCATTTCCTGAACAATCGTTTCAGCTTCCTCTCTTTTCGCCTGTGGTAATCGTCGAACTGTTTGACGAATTGACTTAGCATTACCAGTATCAATTTTATGCTTAACAACGGTAGTTCTTCCCATCTTTAATCCTTTCGGTACGAAAATATCACGATACTGCCGAAAAAATTCCCGTAATTTCCTTTTCTCAATCTGATTTAGAGACTGTCCAGCAACTGGAAATTTCTCGTTGGAATTATCAGATGTTGTCTGACGGATATTGGATGTCACAGGTACACAAGTTTCTACTTTTGTCTCTTTCTTGATGGTCACTGGGTAATCATTGACATTAATAAGTCTCACAGGTATTTCTTTAGCCGAAGTCACCAATTCCTTTCCAATTATGATTCCTCGGCCAACATCGTAATTATGGTTCCAAGGCTCCATCATAACAGGTGTCCCTTCGTCCGCAATTCCGTTTAACCACGCTACTATGATCGTTTCACTTCTCGCAGGCACGACTGTATCTTCTTTAACGGCTGCTTGCACAGTGTTGTCATCATGTGCATGAAGAAATACCTCCTCGTTACCAACTTTGATTACCTTATTCTTAAAATCCAATTGGAATCCATGCATATTCATTACGTCCATTCCTAATATAACATCCTCTTCGATGTCAGCAACTATAACAGTATGGACGAACTTTTCTGCTCCAATTCCTAATTGTACCTGGATTTCTCCATGAATGTTGGCATTTTCACATGTATCCACCAACAACGTATGCCTTTTACCATTTATTTCTTCATCTACATATACACTATCTTCACGACATATCAAAGAAGCTATTAGTATGAGAGGGTCTTTGGAATAGTTCCGGGTCAAAGCTGTCCCCCTAAGGCCGATTAGTTTTAGTTTTCCTCATGGTGAGTTTCTTGATTTGCGTCGTACCTAGGGTGCTTACATGAAGTTCGTACACATCATATTTCGCCACAATTCCAGCATCTTATGGTCTTCGTTTTCTTGTATGTAATACTTTTCATCATATTAACGAGCTGGTCAAATTTATCTTCATCTCTTTCCTCTTTTACAGTTCTAAGTTTACTGTGCCCGCCAGAGGCCTGCCTAGCTGACTTGTATTCGAGGACCGCGGATAAGACATTAACCAGCGTCTTGTGACGAGCTAATCGCAGTGTCCTCTGCATTTCATGATCACGAAGACCATCAATATATGTTTGAATGGCCAATTTTTCCATCATATCTTCGGGAGCTGTCAGATAAGCATATCGTAGTAATCTGGCAATATTTACCTCATTCTCTATTTTGTCTTCGATTTTTAAACTGCAACTGCTATACATGCTCCGAATAATGTTCATGGCCATATCACGAATTTAACCTCTTCTTGAGTTGTTCGAAATCATCGGTCTCCTCTACGGGTATGGTGTGAAGCACATCTAAGGCATCTCCTCGAAGAGCGTTAGTCAGGTTTATAGCCTTTCTTTTTCAGACCATCCATTCGCTCTTGCAGCTGATTCGAACTGTTTCATGTAGTTGTTCCATGACGATTTTACGTCGAAAGTTGGAACTTTAACATGCACAGAACCTCCACTTCCATCAAATTTCGGCCCTGTTTCCAACTTACATTTCGTCTCGTCTTCTTTTGTCTATACTGTAATTGGATTGTTTCCTCTCTGCTGTTCCTGTTTCCTCCATCTTCCTTTCCATCTCTTTCATCTTTTCTTCGAAGGCCAACCTATCGGCAACAACTTGGCTTTTTGACGAAGACATTCTATCGTCGAGGGCAGACGTCTCAGAAGTGACTTTAGAGATGTTAGCATAAACTTTGCTTTCCAGAGAAGAAATCTTGAACTTTGTTTTCTAAAGAAGCGATGTCGCCAGAAACTTTCGAAATATCGTCAGAAACTTTGTTCTCTAATGGTGCGATGTCACCAGAAACTTTCTGGGTCCAAATCCTCTTCGTTCAAAGCGTTCTTTAGTCGTTGGACTAAATCAGCCTTTTTCCGGTAAAAGCTAATTCTCTGTCCTCAAGATGTCTTCTTAAATTCGTAAGTGTGAGTTCACAAATCGCCGCCATTTTCACAATTTATTTGAAAGATTCCACTTCTGGACAACACTGTACTATTATTATAAATCTAATTTATTGTCTTTATTTATATATACAATATTAAACTAATTTATTTCACACTATTTATTTCCGCGTTACAATTTAAACTCGATACAATTATATTTTCGGACTATATATATATATATATATATATATATATATATATATATATATATATATATATATATATATATATATATATCCGGCGTCCCCTCGAAGGACGTCGACCTTCCTGACCCTTGTCAAAAAGAATGGAACACCAGACAGGTTTTTAGTGGGTCGGAGAATTTAGAAAAGACTTTAATGGAATAGAAATAATATGTTTACAGTTATGAGTCATATTTATCGTAACAATACTATATATACAAAATATCATCAGTTCGAATTCGTTAGTCAAGGTGTGTGGACGTATTATAGTTTTTGTGAATTTACTGGTGATTGATTCTTGTAAAATATAAGTATAATTAGTTGTTAGTTTTGGTATTGATATTTACGAAGAGCATATTAGAGTTTTTTAAAGCGTAAGTGATGTCAGAAGAAACGGGCGGCCGCCCGATGAAAAAAACGCGTTTGATAAAAGTGATAGTGAAAACAACAGGTATGTTCAACTACTTGATATGAATAACAGTTATAGACCAGGAGATAATGGTCCATTTTATGTGTTTGTTGAACACAAAAATAAAGATTTAGGAAGACTTTTTCCAATTAAAATAGGGCACTTTCTCCTTAAAAATGAAACTTTAAAAAATGATGTAATAGATATTAAACCAGTAGGTGTTAATAGGGTAAAGGTTATTTTTAATACATTAGAAATAGCCAATAGCTTAGTAAACCACGAAGTTATATTAAAAAATGAGTTAATAGCATTTATACCTAAATTTTATACACACAAAAAAGGAGTTGTCAGGATGGTAGATACTTTCTTTTCTGAAGAATATTTATTAACTGCTATCAAATCAAACAAACAGGTATCAAGTGTCAATCGTATGAAAAGGAAAATTATAGACTGATGGAAACGTAGTTTTGGTAAACAGACAAATGATAATAGTAGAATTTTTAGGAAATGAAATTCCAAAATGTATACAAATAAATTTATGCAATTTTCATGTTGAACCGTACATACAACCCGTTGTACAGTGTTTCAAATGTCTGAGATATGGCCACTCAGCTAGACAATGTAAATAAAAAAATGAGAGATACCAAAAGTGTACAGATACAAGTCATACAAAAGAGGATTGTAAAGAAAATAATTTGTGTATTTATTGTAATAATAACGACCACCCTTCAATTTCATGTATTTGCCCTGTATATGCAAAGCAAAAGGGGATTAAACAAATTATGTCAGTTGAAAACATTTCTTTAAAAGAAACCGAAAATATATATAATAATCCATCATATGCGAAGGTGGCTACGACATCGGCCATCATAACCGTTTCTCTATTTTGAACAACGATAACAATTTTCCAACTTTACCAAATACTTTTGGCGACAGTCCATCGTTTAATATTACTTTTAAGGCTGTTTTCGCAGTTATAGCATACTGCGATTTGAAGTGGGCGTATCACTTACTTTTCTACACTGCTATGTCAGACCGTACGCCGTACGTGACTTCCTAATAGTTTGTATGTTTATTCAGTGGCGCCGGCCCACGGGTTGTTTAAAATAAATGCATTATTCTCCATTCAAATTAGTTTTGTCGGAATACTTTTTTTTGATTAATTATCGTAGATAATGTTTTAAAAAGAATTAATCACATTTTTAATTTATATGTCTTAGCTAAACATAGTATTAAATAAAAATTTGTGAAACGTGACTGCAAAAAACACCATGGTGTTTATTTATAATAAATTTAAAATAACATAAGAATATTATTATCAAAAAAATTACAATTTGTTGTCACAAACAAATAAACAATTTCTCAGTTATAGCTTGAAAATTATTTCAAGAAGTTATTTATTTGTTAGAGAAAACTGATATTAGCGTAGTAAGAATTAAACAAAAATAGTTTTATTTATCTATAAAAAATTGGTACCTGCGAAACCATCATAATAGTAAATGTATTTATCTGGCAAGTATTTCGAGGCGACGCACTGCAAGGAAAAAGTTCTCTGAATGGAATATACATTATTTTAATATATTTATAGGTTGCAGTTACATAAGAAAAGTATCCAATTGATGAATAAAACACAAATCGTGGATAGTTATTTCATCATATCAGTGGCATTACAGCTCGTCATGAGCCAAAGGCTTCTTCAGAACAATCTTCCATTCGCCCCTGCCTCTGGCAACTTTCTCCATGCTTTAACTCCGATGGATTTTAGATCATCCTCTCTGTTATCTTGATACCTAAGTTTTGGTCTTCCTCTGGATCGTCTTCCCACTGGTCCTCTTCGGTCGAAAATTTTTCTGATCGTTTCATCTTCATCTCGCCTAATTACATGTCCTATCCATCAAAGGCGTACTAATTTAATAAATTTTACAACGTCAGGTACTACACCTGAAGAAGCATCGTAGTTTACTTTATACGATCTTTTTGACCAAGCACCATCAGCTATAACGGTTATTAACCCATTTCCGTCGGAATCTACTTCACCAATTTCTTTGGCTAAAGCTAATTCCTCCCGTCCAGCCTCTTCTAAGGAATCACAAAGTGTTTGGCCGATGATATCTGCAACTGTTTCCGTATGTTTTGCATACTGCCTGTAGGAAATCACAGGTATATTTAATGCAGCGTGCTGCTGCTGTATGTCTGAATAACCAGAACCATTCAAGTTCAGTGAATTGTTACCAGAATCCTATGTTGCTATCTCCTTTTCAATATTCCACATTTGACATTTAAAAGTCAATGTACTTATCAATCCGTCCATTTTTTCTTTGATAATCTCCATATTAGAAAAGTTGCATGAAAATGGAGAATGATTATTCAAACCTTGAATAGATATATATATATATATATATATATATATATATATATATATATATATATATATATATATATATATATATATATATATATATATAAGTTAAATAAAAGCTTTTAAAAACGGTTGTAATATAAATAATAAATACTAAAGCAGTGCAATTGCTCTCCTTTTCCTTGACATAGGACGTTTACTGGGACTCATTTTTTAACTTGTCTCTTATAACTTATATCACTAACCTAATGTAATACTTAAAAATACGCGTAAACTAAAGAACTTTTAACTTATACCACTAAACTAGTAATATATTACTTAACATACACGTAAGCTAAATAATTTCAATGTTTTCAAAATAAATAAGAATACTGTAAACTGTAAAAACTAAGCAAGTTGATAAAGAAAATACAAGAATGAAAGAACTAAAATGGATTCTAATTCAAGCGAACTAAACCGTACCGTACGCTCATGAGATTTGACGTCACTAATGCGATAACGATCAAGCTCAGCGACAATGATGAGGAACACGTTTCACTATTAGATTTCAGTATTTTTTAGCAATTTTCTTCAAAGTTTGAATACGCTTTTCTCGATTATTACTGGACACAGAAAGGTGAAAAAAGAATCAACGATTACAGAAAAATAAACTCTTTCAACTGATGGGCGTGAAAAGTTTGGTTATAATAGAACGTTAAACAGTATAATCCAATTTTTCAACAGAAAATTCAAAAAAATAAAAAAAGTAAAACCATCAGTTTAAAGGCAACATAATTTCGTATAACATGTCCAAATTTCGAGACATTTCGTCGGTAAATAACAGAGAAAAAATTTTGGTGCACCGATAAAACAGCCTTAAAAAACCAAAACCAGCGTCTAAAGCCAATACTAATAAAACAATTAAACGAACACACCCAACCTCTCCTACACCAGATACGATGCCTGTAAAAAAACTTATAAACCTAGTCAAAAACCTAAAACCATTATACCTAACCCCTACAGAGAAGAATTTATGGACTATAAAGAGAAAACTATAATGTCAATTACCTCTTTGCTATGGAAACATATAGTGAATCAGATTCAAGTGAAAAACTCTTTTACTGATTAAACTTTAAAAATGGCTAATAAACAAACAACTAAAAACCAATTAGTAATTTTGCAGTGGAATAGTAGATCAATAACATCTAATAAAAATAATTTGTTAAATTACCTTAATAAAAACCATGTTGATATTATCATACTTTCCGAAACTTGGCTTAGTCCTATTTAAACAATGCTAATAGTAATTTTAATATAAAGGGATATAATTTCATTAAAAGATGTGATGACGGATATGGAGGAGTTGGTATATGGTTTTAGTGTTTCACAGCAAAAGACAGCGGTTATGTGTCTTACTAGGCACAGACTTAAAACACCCGATTTGTATACCATAGGTGATTTTACTATACACATAGTAAAAGAATATAAATATCTTGGCATCTATGTTGATAATAAACTCCTATGGATCAGCCACATAAAACACGTAAAGCAAAAATGTAAGAAAGGGCTCAACATTCTGCGTGTAGTTTCGAAATATAAGTGGGGTGCAGATGTTAAAATATCCCTTACTTTTTATAAGTCATACATCCGCTCAATAATGGATTATGGATGTAGTATTTATGTCTCAACTAGCAAATCAAACTTATTAATCTTAGACAGAATTCAATATAAGGCACTTAAAATAAGTCTAGGAATTATGATGTCATCACCGAATTGTGCAGTTCTCGCTGAAGCACAAGAAATGCCTTTGTGCCTTCGAAGAGAGTACTTAGCTAATAAACAGCTAATAAAGTATAGGACGTTTAGTACATTTATGGTCAAAAAAATATCAAATATAGCGGTCCAGAATCTTACAAACAAATATTGGAGAATTAAAAGTCTCCCCCGCTTGCTGATTCTTTTATTAACACTGAGAGACATAAAGAATTAATACATAGTCAAAAAAATATCCTATTTACGAAATCGATTTTGTAGCCTTAATATTTAAACCAACCATTATAATTCCAAACTATCGAGATAATATATTTCTATCAAAATTAATTTTCAAATCTATACTATGTAATTTAGGAGAGAATAAAATCATCATGTATACGGATGGATCAAAAAAAAGATTTAAAACAGGCTGTGCATTTTTAGTTTCTAATATTAACCATGTTGAGCAATTTCAAGTCCCTCATTATTTAGCTTAATAGCTATAGCAGAAGCTATACACACACACACACACACACTCACACACACACACACACACACACACACACACACACACACACACACACACACACACACACACACACACACACACACACACACACACACACACACAAGTTTTCTGTAATGAAAACTTGCAACTTCAACTTCAAAAGCGCATGGTTAAATGCTACATTTGGTCAGTCCTCTTATACGGTGTCGAAGCATTAATCGTCTGGAGGCCTTTGAAATGTGGCTGCACAGACGTATACTAAAAATTCCATGGACGGCTATGCTGACAAATGTGACAGTCCTTGAGAGAGCAAATGCTACTCGCGAGCTGCTTGATAACATCAAATGTAGAAAGATGGCCTATTTTGGACACGTAGTAAGGGGAGACCGATATAATATTCTTCAACTTATTATGATGGGTAAAATCGAAGGACGCAGAGGAATTGGTAGAAAGCAGGCCTCTTGGTTGAAGAATATGAGGGAGTGGACAGGAATAAAGAAAGCTGAGCAACTATTTAGAATAGCTCGAGACAGAGACAGTTTCGCCATGTTAATCGCCAACGTCAAGGGGACTTGATAGGGCACGTTAAGAAGAAGAAGAAATATTCTGAAAAATATTTCACTAACTTTATTTGCAATTTGTGACGGAGAGGAGTTCAAACATTTTGGAGAGCAAGAACCGAGCCAGAGTAATGTTTTTCTTTTAAAAATTATTTCGCTAAAGATACGAAAAACCCAACTGATCACGCTCATGAGTTATTTCACTTATTATTTGCCAGACTATAATATTAATAAATCCAAGAGTAATTACAAGTTAGTTATACATCAGTTATCAATACAAGCCTGCAGTAAAAAGGAGGGTCCCTGTAAGGGTAAATAGAAAATGTTCAAAATTAATTTTAAACACATACCATATTATGTCCTGCTTTAACCGTATACAGGGTGGTGAATCGTCAAACGGGCCATAGGAAACTCAATGAGAAATTCTAAATTGTTGAATTACTGCTTCCCTAATTATTTTACACCAAAAGTCATGGGAAACTATTGGTAGAGGACTCAAATATGTATCGAAAACAATTGTTAAAATTGTTCTACGACTTAAACGTATTCCAAAATTTTGCTAAAATATAATACATTTTTCAGGCCACCCCTAAAAGTCAGGCCAGACGCCGTGAAAAGAATGTGTATTACGTGTTGCGTTTTGTCATATTGACGTTTCTAATATTTGACAATATTTAAATCAACTATATTTATCCAAATGGCCAAAATTTTGTGATTTATTGTTAAAAAAAATTTAGTTGATTAAAAAATGTACTCAGTTGAGGAGAAAAAAGCAATAATAAAAATGTTTTATTCATGTTTTATTATAACATTTGTTATAGTTTTATGTTTAGAAATTATCGTATATTATTATTAGGAATAAAGATCAAAGTAACAGTATATTGTAATTCATTGAATTGTTGTATAACTTAACTTAACATGGAATTGTGTGTGTGTGTGTGTGTGTTTTATTGGCACTGGTTTAACATGGAATTAAATGTTAGTGTATATAAAGATCCGGTAGTGACAGGAAAAGGTTCGCGCTATTGCCTGAATGCAACATTATGCGATTTTTCGTCAACTAAGTACATTTCATTATATTGATCGATTTGTAAACAATATAATTTATTGTTCACAAAGTAATATTGTTCAGTAGTAGTAGTATTTAGTAAAATTCATTGTTTATAATTTAATCATAAAATAAAAAAAATTGACAATTCAAATTGTCAAACATCTAACATCAATATGATAAAACACCCAGTATATAATATATTCTTGTATTACGTGTGGCCTAACTTTTAGGGGTGGTCTGAAAAATCTATTATATTTTTGCAAAATTTTGAAGTACATTTGATTCGTAGAACGGTTTTAACATTTGTTTTTAATTTAGAATTTAGTCATCGAGCAAAAAGATAAAAGAGGGAATGTAAAGGTAGTGGGGACAAAAATATTGTTAGACAGGAAGTGCTATCTTGAGAGGCCACTTTAAACAAGGAAAGACAGTCTCTTTCCTTGTTTAAGAAGTCAAATTTAGTTTGGTTATGTTATTGTTTGTCCCAACTGTCACATGAAATTTTATTTATATTGAAGTTTTTTTACCAATTATGTCACTTTTTAGACTATTATCGTTAATATTTAATTAAAACTTTCTTGTCTAAAAAATATTTTACAGGTATTGTTAACAAGTGTTGGAAAATTTAAATTTAGCACCTTTGCATGTCCGGATATGTCCGCCATCAGAGGCCACTTTTTTGGTCTCCTTTTCATAACGATTAGATTCATAGATAAATAATAGGTTTGTTCCTACAGAAGTTTCAAACTGTCGCCGACTGTCAGACGCATGCGCAATAATAATTTCGCCGTTCCAACAAGATTTTCTCTGATACCACAGAATAATAAACATACAGAATACCCACTCTCCACGGAAAATTAAGTACGCGCATCTCCTCCGCGCAGACGTTCCGCCATGTTTTAGGAGGATTTTAAAGAAATTATGTGGTGTGCATGGAAAAATTAACCAGGTTTATTTGACTTACGGCAATCATAGACATACTATACAATTATATTAACATTGTTAAATATAATAACATAAATATAATATAATTAAACATAAATATAAACAATTACATAACCACACAAATCATATGTCTGTGTCCTCCTCAAACATGGCGCGCGTGCTGAAAAACTTCAAAGGCGGCATCTGAGAGTGTCCCTTCTGATTGTTTATTATTCTGTGCTGATACCTTGTCAACAAAGTACACTGTTCCATGAAATATAAAACCAGTTTGAAATTAGTTCCTGACAGTTTGAAAAGTTTCCGAACTTTTTGCAAACTGGTAATCACAGACATGCGCAATTAGTCGAATTTTGATGTACTCACACCTACACTGTTTATTTTTAATTTTAAATAGGTACCTTTGTTTTGGTAATTTTGTTGTTTTAAGTACATACATAATATTGTATTTTAGTGTTTTATACTTTTGATATTATAATTTATAAAACAATGAGTGACAGTGAATATTCGTCATTATCCTCTATGAGCGACTCCAGTGATGACTTGGAAGAAATTGTATTGGAAGATAGAATTCGCCCTAAAAATAGAAACTATTTTGAAACAACTGTTTCCCAATACAATGAAACAGAGTTTAAGGAGCATTTTCGAATAAGTCGGCATGTTACTGAGTCCATAGCTGAACAGTTTCAAAATAGTGACTACTATAAAATACATGCAGGACCATATGGTAAATTGTCAGCAATGCAACAAGTTTTAATTTTTTTATGGTATATAGGCCATCAAACGGCTAGTTTTAGAGATGTTGCAGACCGCTTCAACATTACAATAAGTTCTTTGTCTAGAGTGATACGAAAAGTGACTTACTTTTTGAGCTACTGCTCAAGTCATATAATAAAATGGCCAACCGATGAAGAAAAAGTTAAAATTGAGAATGTCTTTCGTACGAATGGTTTCTTAGGTGTAATTGGGATAATTGATGGTACACATATCAAGATTGACAAACCAAAGGATGATCCAGATTCTTACATAAATAGAAAAGGATTTTATTCGATTCAGGTAATTTTCTTTACTGTACAGTAATAAAATGTATTTATTCTATGTTATGTTTTAGTTACAATTGGTATGTAACCATGAATTACAAATCAGAGACATATTTATTGGTTACCCGGGCTCTGTACATGATAGTCGAGTATTCCGCAGTTCTCCATTGTCTCAGACACTACAAGAAAAATGTGGAAATTATTATATATTAGGAGACAGTGGATATCCTGTATTGCCCAATTTATTAACACCCTTTAGAGACCGGGGGCAGTTAAGTAGGGCCCAAATAAATTATAATTCAAAACTGTGTGCTAACCGGTACTTAGTAGAGCATTGCATAGGAGTCCTCAAACAAAAATTTAGGCAGTTATACCATCTTAAATTACGCTCTATAGCTGATTGTGTACATTTAATAAGAGCAAGTTGTGTTTTGCATAATATTTCATTAAATGATGAATTTTTATATGAAAACAATCCTGCAGGCAATAATGAAGCAGCACCTGATTTACAGTTGGACAATAATGATCCTGATGATGAACCTGATGACAGAAATGGTGCTGCAGTTCGAAATCAAATTTTAAATTTGTTAGAACAATAAAAATTTTAAAATACTTTATTTTTTAATTATTATGATTTTTACAGTTAAAGTAACAAAATATTTATTCAGAAAAACAATACTATACATATAAATTAATCTTATGGATTTTCCCTAAGTTTGTTTTGCTTTTCAAGTAGTTGGTTCTGCTTCTCAAGTAATTGGTTTTGCTTCTCAAGTAATAGATTTCGCCTTTTTATCTCTTCTAGTTTTTCTCTATGAACCACTAGCTTATCCCTTTCAATACTGAGCCTTTCCTTATAATATTCTGCTCTCTCTATTCTCATATTTTCCAATATTCTATTTCTATTTAGAATTGGATGCTTTGTATTGGTATTAGGTGCAGATGTAGCGGTGTGGGTAACTGGAACTGGGCTGTCAGTATTCTCTACTTCTTGAGTTTCAGTCTCCTTTAGAACTACATCTGAAGTCAACGACACATTTTCAATAACTTTTGTAGCAGATAGAAGTATCTCGGGATGAATATTTCGTTTTTTTTTGAATATACTGTCCATTTCATCTTTGAATTCAAAAAATTTTCGTCCTCTACCTGTTTTATTCTGATTATCTACGAACTTTTTGTATCCCCTTTCCAATACACGCCATTTATTTTCACAATGCGACGGGGACACATTTATATGTAAATTTTTATTTATTTCCTTGGCTATAATCTCCCATAATTTTTTTAAATTTCTTATTTGGAGAGTTCCAACCTTAGGTTTATATTTCTTATATAAATCTATTAATACTTTAGACTGATTGGTGGTCCAGACCACATAGTCTACAGTTTTAACACTACTATCTTCAACATGGTTTTCATGGTAAATAATAATTTCTTCCATATCTAAAACAAATTAGTATTTATTATAGGTAACTGCATGATAATAATAATTATAAAGATTTACCTTCCTCATTGTTTTCCATTTTAAAGAAGAAACAATTTACTTTGTTACAGCGAATAAAATAACACAAAATTTGTTTATTTAATATAGGCAACTTGCCAGCTCGATAGGATATTGTTCCAACAAAAATCACAAACTAGTTCGCGGCTGGTTAAATTCGCACATGCGTATTGTGCAGCAGTCAGAAACTGCCCTGAACTAGTTTCTGATTCTTTGTAGGAACAAACCTAATATAATAGTAGAAATAGATAGGCAACTCAATGTATAAATTTCGTTCATTAGGCCCCTTGCGGCTGGGGTCAATACTAATCATCTTTTGGCGGCAAATTCGAATGAACACCCCTTACATACATACCCTTTAGCGCCTCTTGTGGGATATTTCGTTACTAATTAAAATTTATTGGAAAATAGGATATAAGAAAAAGGATATAAGATGCACAATTTTTTCTAGATATACGTATATTTATTTGTTTAAGATAAAACAGTTATAAAATAATTACATAATATTTATTACACATATTTGCAGAAGTTAAATACTATTATTTTTTGCTTTCTGACAACTTACTATCATTCTTTTTGTAATTTTTCCATGATTTGTACACAACGAACAATACAATAATTCACTATGTTTAGTTTTGTTACTAGCACAACACAAAAATTCTTTGCTACAATAAGTAACTCAAAATAAACTTTAAAAATTAAGTAACCAAATTTAAATTAAAATTACTAAGAATAAAAAATGCAAACGAAAGTTAAAGATAATAAAATAAAATTGAAAACTTGTAAACAAACGGAAGATCTGTCATTAATTTGGATTGACAGAATTGACATTGCTTCGTTTGATTATGTTATTTGGTTTATGATTGGTTAACGTCTTCGTGAGAGAGATAGGCTGTCATTTCTCTTTATTAACTCGCTGGGGTCAAAGTGATGGGGGAATGAACCAAGTCGTTCATATAAGATTCCAGGCCATGGATTAGATTCCCTCTTTTATCTTTTTGCTCGATGAATTTAGTCCTCTACAAATAGTTTTTTACGACTTTTGATTTAAAATAATTAGGGAAGCAGCAATTCAACAATTTAAAATTTCCCATTGAGTTTGCTATGGTCCGTTTGACGATTCACCACCCGGTATATCATGGACGTATATCTTTTTTTATACGTCCATGAAGTAAAAAATAAATATTTTTAATATTCCTATAATAATTCCTATAAATAATTCCTATAAATGTAAAATAAGAAAACAGTGGCATATTTACAATGAGTGCTGCGGCACCACCAAATAACCTGGAGGGCGTTGAAATCTGGTATTCATTATTTTGTTTAGAACAAAAATTAGAAAAAAAAGTATACGCCATCCTAAATTTCAAGTGTAATATTATATATAGTAATCAAAATTTCCGACGCTTTCTTATTAAGCGTTATGTTTGGTCCGTCCTTTTGTATAGTGAGGAAGTGTGGACGCTAAAAGTATATAGAGGTGTAGGAAGGAAACGGGTTTCTTGGTTAAGGAACATTCGTCAATGGACTCGTATATCAAATGCGGGACAATTATTCCATATTGCAGAAGATCGAGAAGCCTTCGCAATGGTGATCGCCAACGTCGGATAATTCTGATATAGCACGCAAAAAAGGAGAAGCTTTCTAATTGCGAGCACTGGCGGAATGCTTTGATCGGTGAAATGGATCGCGCAGAGTTGTGAAAAATAAAAACAAAAAAAAAATAATGAAACGACAGATCGTGTTTTATTTTTATTTCTCTATGAATGGAATTGAACTAAGACAAACTGAATTGGATTTAATTCAATTTATTGGGGTCGCCAATGCTTACCTATGTAAAAGGCGAAATTTTTTATTTTGATACACACAATAAAATCCGACGCTATTTAATCACGAATTCTGTGACGCTACTATAAGCAGGTATAAATAAATGACATTCATCATAATTTCAGCAGTTTTATTGTGCTTTTGACCAAATTTTTTAGTTCATATCTAAATGCTCGTGTATCAACAGACAAAATTACGAAAATAAAAATTAGATCACGCATATTTCACGATGAACGGAATCTTAGACATATCGGAATTAAGTTTCCTTGTCTAATAAACGAAATTAAAATGAGAGATGACGAAAACATTGCATTGCACAAGTTCCAAAAATGAGAATGTATGTATGAATTTGGGTGTGACCAATAATTTAATATTTTTTATGAAAGATGCTATAACCAGATGTTAGTCAACAGCATTTTTACTAAAATAAACATGATTTAACAATTTTCTTAATCGCCTAATAGTGGTAAGCTAACATATGAAAATTAATACATGCAGGTAAATTGAGGTTAACGTATGTAATGGTTGTGTTTATTTACATTTTGCGTTATTCCAGCTATGCCATCGCTTAGAAAACGGGTTTCTAGCTATTTTAGACAATTAAGTTTCCATAATGAACCTAGAAAAAGGCATAACATCAATGAAAACACGTTTATAACGAAATATTTGCAAGGGTAAGCCAAAAATTGGATATGTTAGCATATTATGTATTAATTATTTTAATTTTTAGCCATATCAGCGTGAAGGAAGGTCCGCCGATTATATATGGGAAAAATCCGACAGATTTGCCTAATTATGAGTTAGGTATTTACAGTAATGGGCCCAACACAGTCATTGGGTGCTACTCGGGTCCCAATGGAGGCCTAACAACTGTTAAGAGGATAGAAAAACATTTGTCAGTGTTGGCAGATGACATAGATTATATAGATACACCAGAGGAAGAAACAGATAGTGAGTTTTATATCTATTTTACAGTTTGTTATATTTCTAATAACTTTATATGAACTTAATGATTCTGAATCTGTAAAAAATACAATCTTTAAGCACATAATAATGTTGGGTAGTGGCATATAATACTACTAATTGTATTCCTTTACATTTACAGCTTTTCTTTTTATCTGAAATTGTTTTATCAAAGTAATTCACATTTGTGTAGCAAATCATAACATTGATTTGCTATAAAAACTGTCCATGAAACAGATTAAGATAATAGCCTAAGTCTATGTTCATAAAGTAGTTAATCAAACTCACATTCTTACATACATTTAAAATTAGGAGAGCACATTAATAATAGATTGTCACTCAAAAAGTAGGCGCAAATATTTTTAATTCAATTAATAATAATTAATCTTTTGACAAAAATTTTATTTCGTCCATTTATTTTTTAAATAAAATATGCTGTTTTTTTATATCACATTACTTAAAGCTATTTTTTTTCTAAAATATGCTGATATAAGTTTGCCTGCGAAAAAATGGTTGAAAATTAGGGGTTTCAGCTGTTAAAAATGTGAGCTATCAAAGATAAAATTAAAAAACAGCTAGCATATAGCGCTATTGGTTTGACGGGTCAGTAGTGTGACTTTCAAAGCATGTATCGATAGATATATAAGAATATACATATTATCACTTGTCAAACCAGTGTCATTGCACCCTAACTCTATTTTAAATTATCTTTCATACCTCATGTTTTTAACAACTGATAACCCTATTTATCAACCCTTTTTCTCAGGCAACCTTATACCATCATATTGACAAAAAATTGCTTTAATTTGATATAAAAAACATTAATATTTATGTCATAAGCAGTGTATTTTATTTTAAAAATAAATGAATGCAATATATTTGTCAAAAACTAATTGCTATTAATTGAATTAAAAATATTTGCAGCCACTTTTTGACTGGCAGCCTATTATCAAGGTATTCTCCTAATTTTAAATGTATGTAAAAATGTGAGTTTGATGAACTCTGTTATGAACATAGTGATCCTGCAGTGGGATTTTGTACTATAAGGGAGATTTTGTTGGGAACAGAAAACAGTATAATACAGACTACAGTAATGTTACTTTTTGACTCTTTTATCTTTTTTTTCTAACCAGGTGTGAGGTTACCCTTTTTGCACATCTAAAACAAAGTGAACAAGCGTCATATTTTTACATTAGATGTATAAACAAACATATTAACATAAAACAAATACAATCTCTGTCCAGGAATATATACCACATGTCATATTTTTCAAAAACTAAGCAAAGTCTATCCTGCTGAAATATTAATGCTAAATTTCTTCTGAAATATTAAACTGTTTTGGCTGATGTTGTGGCTGATCTTGAGAATTAGATGGTCTTAAAGTTCACTGTAGTTATAAGGATTTCTCTAAAGCATTTGATGGAGCTCCTCATAGTTTTCTAATCAACAAACTCAATTTTTATGGAATATCTGGTGAAAAAATTGGATGAATTTAAAGCT
Organism: Diabrotica balteata; assembly: GCA_918026665.1. Classification (NCBI taxonomy): domain Eukaryota; kingdom Metazoa; phylum Arthropoda; class Insecta; order Coleoptera; family Chrysomelidae; genus Diabrotica; species Diabrotica balteata. The sequence continues at coordinate 108,520,448 of OU898279.1, read as the reverse complement.
AATTGACTCAGAGGGTTGGGGTGAACAATTTCATTTCTTGGGAAATCTTCAGGGGTACTATAGGGATCACATATTGGCCCATTGTTATTTATTATTTATTTAATAATAGTGTCTTCTTCACATCAAGACATTTTTTTACTTTTCGCAGGTGATCTGAAATTTTTGAAGGTCATATCTCAGTCTGAGGATGGTCTGTTGTCAGCATGACTTGGATAGATTTGTGGACTGCTATATGTCTAATCTAATGAAATTAAATTTTGTTTCAGCCCTTAAATTACTGAGATACTGTACTTACTGATTCTAACCATATCATATATATTGTAAATAAATCCTTAAAGATGCTAGGTTTTATTAGGAGAAATTCTCATTATTTTCACAAAATTGGTTCACTTAAAACTATGTATTCTAGTCTTATTAGGAACCACCTCGAATGAAGCCCTCAGTATCATATTCACATTTTGAGAATCTAGTGTGTGCAAAAGAAATTTTTCAGTATATTCAACAATGTATCACATGGGTATACAACCACCTTTGTATATTATGTTTCTTGTTTTCGTGTATGTGGATAAGTTTTCAAAACTGTCAGCTTTTAAAAGAAATGTGGCGTCTATTTCTGGATGTAGTATTTTTCTTCTACATATTTATCTAAAAATATAAGTAATAACTGTTGTACATTGTTAATTTTATCACAGATTCAGAATCCCACTAATTGCTTTATTTCAGTTCAACCTATACTCAAAAAATCACCAAATAAAGTCTGCCCAGGACAACCTATAGACAATACGACTATGATCATTAAAGTAGCAGGCAATGAGTACTGCGTAACTAATAGACCAAAGAGACATAGCAAAAGTCATAGTTTAGGTAGTATAAAAGATTTCAATATCGAAATTGAAAAAACTAAAATTGATAAAAGTTTTTACTCAAATAACAATTCAGAATCAGTTGAGTGTAAAAACAACACAGTTTGTAATGATAATCAAAAGAATGGTGACGATACAAGTAAAGATAATCCAAAGAACCCCGAAGATAGTACAGTCCGTAGAGAAAGATCTTCACAAAGAAAATCTTCTGCAAGAATGTCAGCATCTTCGAGAAGAGAACCACGACAAAATGAGAAATCGAATGAAAACTATAGTCTTTCTAAATCTAAAAGCGAGGGTAATCCCTTTCATCACAAGAAAAGAGGAAAAATTATCCAAATTGAAAGGCCAATTACAAGGGGTAAAATATTTTTCAAGCATGGTTTGGCATATATCAGAAATGTTTTGTAAGAAATGCACCATTTTTATTTCAATCGCGTGTATGCTTTATGGTTCTAATTTGATCACATCAATCAGTAAGTCACCTGTCAAAATTTGAACTCAAGCAGACGTTTTTTCCTCATAGGAAATAATACTGTTTATTCAAATGACTCAATAAGTGATATTTGTATTTTGCTCTGTCGGAAACAATGATTACGATATGGTATACTGACATAACATAGTCGCTCAGACACAAATTATGCTGGACATTCTTATCATCCAAATTGGGCATTTGTCCACTAAATGATTTTGCCGATGTATATTATAAGGCAGTTACAATGAACATTTGCTAATGAGGAAGCATCCATGTTTTGACCTTAATGCATTTCAGGGTATCACAACAAATGTTTTTATGATGCATCTGGTCTGCAGTTAAGAGTCTGGACACAAGCTTAGCACACACTTTCCTCATATTTAATTCCTCATGAAAATTTGTCTGTTAATGTCCATATGTCCAGCATAGCTGAGCTTTGTGCCCTCCAAAATAAATTTTGGCAGGACCCTGGTCTACCTGGCCTTTCGGCATACGACCGTTAGCGCACGCCACTGCCCCTACGAGTCCGACACCAAATGGAGGTGGCACGATGCTTGCACATCGTGTGGCTCCACCTCCCCCGTAGTACCTGTGTTGCGGGTCACGCCACCCTTCCGTGAGTCCTCCCCCCGGAGGCGGAAAGGCACGCAGCCTTGCAGACGCAGCAGTGGAATACCACCTCGCACGTAGACAGGTCGCCGCCGAGGAATCACTCCTCTACCACTCGTTGGATCATTCCGAGGTGTGGTTACGCGCTGGGTCACCCGTTCCCCTTCCGCGGTGTCAGCTTCTGGGGAACCTCCGTACCTGGCTCGTTTAACCACACCCGGCTCTTGTGGAAAATGAGAGTAGAGTGGTCCCACGAGGCGCTCGTCTCGGATACTAGGAATGTAGACCGGTGACTGAGATGACTAAGCATCTCTGTGCGTTTCTACCAACCCGACACCTCAAACGACGGCCCTCCACCTCTCATATCCGCCCATTAGTCGCCTCTTACGACAGGCAGGGTCTTCTGGCCCCGGTCGTATTCTTATCTCCTCGACCGGAAGGAGCCATATGTCCAGCAATAGCCCTAATACTTAATTGACTTCTTTTCAAACCATCTGTCACGGGCCACCAGGGGCGCTCGTAATCTTCAATATCCTCTCTCGCCTTTTTAAACCGTTTGTACTATTCAAAAACTCATAGCATGGGATAGGCAATCACGCTGTAAAGGCTCTGCAAGGTTTCATAGCTTTCGAATTGATTCTGAATCCACTGTATTTTTAAGATTTGAACGTTTTAGATTACTAGTTGTTTGTAAATCTCAAAAAGCCTAGAACAAAAAAATTTAAACCAAATCAAGATTTCATTGTGGAAACTGAAACATTTAATTGTTACAGAAGGATTGTTGAATCTTGATAAATAAGGCCAAGTTTTGTCTAGAAGTTATTATTTTATTATCGAGACTGGTTCTTATCGAGTACAGTGTTATAAACCATCACTGAAATGATTAGATCAAGGTCATTAAGCGTACAGATAAAAGGTAAAATGAAAAGTTCTCAAAATGACTTCTTTATCTCAACACTACATTTATTTCTAAGTGTAATCCTCCTTTAGCAGTTCTCTAAATGGGTCTTCTCTAAATCTCTATGTGAAATGTATTTCTACCGTGAGAGTTCCATGTTATGAGTTGTGTTGTTTTTTATATCTCTTAATTTCTCGTCCACGATAATATCGAACAGAAGAGTAATACGTTTTCCTGGCGGATCTTATTCCCAGCCGTATGGTTTAACAAGTTCCTAACTTATCTTCACTTTGATTTGGTTTTCTCTAGACAGGGTGTTCCAAGATGTTTTTGACAGCCTATAATTTAGGAAGTAATGCATATTTTTATTTGAAAAATGCCAATTGGTCCTACAAGATTATCAATTGATGTTCACAGGAGATCTGTGACATAATCGCGGATTCCGTGACGTCATTACAATGGAAAAAATTTAATGGATCGAGGGGATAAATGTTAGGTCACATAAAAGATCTTTTTTATACCAAATTCAAGGGTGTACCACAATGAAGATATTAATTTAAAGCACATAAGCACACAAAATTTTTAATTTAATTTTTAACATAACATAACAATAATCAGTAACATTCAAAATGTGAAATAATTTTATAGAAGGTGTTCAAAAGACCGTCTTCTGCTTCAACACAAGCGCCAAACCGTTTAATCAGTTCACGTGTGCATGCTGCATGTATCATCTCTGGCGTAATTGGGGTATACCCTTGTCTAATTTTAGTTTTTAAATCTCTTTATCTGTAGGTTCTTTGTTATAAACGATTCCTTTTAAATAGTCCCATACAAAAAAATCTAAGGGTGATAGCATAGGCGATCTTGGAGGCCATCGGACAGGTCCATTAGTTCCAATCCATCCATCTGTTTAGAAATATTGCATTCAGGTATCTCTGATCATTTAAATGTTATTAATTAAAAAAAATAGGGACATACCAAACGCTCATCAAATAACCCTCCTTAACCAGTGCTGATTTTCCACTGACCAATAATGGGACTTACGGCGATTTACAGTCCCAATATTATGAAAACTACCTTCAACACTTCACAAAATTCTAGTTAAGTGTCTTGGTTCATCACTTGTATTATGACGATGAAAGTTACGTCTTTGATCCCAGTTTAAATTTAAATTTACGACTTTAAATGGATGGCAGTGATGGTGTTTTTAAAATCCTTTGAACTGTAGTTGAAGACACTCCAGTTTCTTCAGCGATGGACCTTATGGACACATGTGGATTAATCGTTACACCAAACATTCACCAAGTTTTCTTCGGTCATTATTGATTTGACACGATCTCTATGTTTACGTTCCGTTCGAGTATAAAGCTTGAGCATTTCGAGCATTTTTCTACATTCACCATAAGTCAACAACATAATGTACTCATTAGGTGTGAATAGGAAAGGTATTTTTACTACTGTATGAACGGACAATATTTCAAAATTCTGTTTTAAAACAACAATGAACGTATTAGTGAGTGAGCACAAGAAATGACATTAGCTGTTACTATTTGTAGTTGCCAAAAATAAGGACAGCTTGCTTTTCTTGTGAATTTGTAATTTTCGAAGATCACATTAACATTTCTCAATTTTCAAATAAAAATATTTATTACTTCCTAAATCATAGGCTGTTAGAAACATATTGGAACAACCTGTATGTATTTTTTATAGTTTTAGTCAGCTTATGCGGTATTTTTCTATTATAGATAAGATGTGCTTATTTTTTACTTTCGCTTCTTTTAATTTCTTTGTGATAATCGTTTCTCTTGTCAATTTTCGAGTTCTCTATGGACTACGCAAAGAACTTTTCATGTTGACCGTATAGTTTCGATTAAATAAAACAAAAGATAGTTTAATAAAAGTTGTGTGCATTTCTTACGAAAAAAACCTCATGTTGTGTTTATTTTTGCTATATAGAATTTTCATTTAATACGTATTATCATATGCCTGCTAGAAATCATACATTTACGGTTAGAAATTCGTATTACCACGTATTTAGAGCAAGCTGTACTTTTATATTATACAGAATGGACCAGAAGTGTGGAAATATCTAATTATCTCTTAAATGGATAGTCCGAATTATACAAAAACGAGTATATACCTATTTTACAAAATGAAGATTTGTAACGTTGCCAGATTTCTGACATCATTAGTCATTTGGTTTTTTAAATACAAATACCTGTATAGTGTACCTTTATTGAAATCTCCACTTCAATACCAGTTAAACCATATACAACACTTTCGATTTTATGTGGTCAGGAATATCTTAAGAGCCTAGAAACGCCTAATCAGGTACAACTTTATTCAAACTTGATTCAAACCAGGTACAACTTAATTTGAACATAATAATTAAAAGTTTACTCCGTTTATCTATCTATCTATGTTTCTTTAGAAATGAATATGGATTCATCGATAATTATTTGCACTAGGTCTGCAACACTTGTGATTTAAATAAATTCTACTTTTTAAGTATCCCCAATAAAAATAATCTTTAGGATTCAAATCAGGTGAACTAGGAGGTCATTCAATACCAATCCATCGTTTGGAAAATATCTGATCTAAATAATGCCGAACATTTACACCAACATGAACTGGGGCTCCAGCTTGCTGAAACCATTTCTCAATAAAGTTGACTCAAAACTTATTTTTCAGGCCAGGCACAATTTCATTTCTAATTAGCGTTTCATAATTGTCGCTTGATAAATTTCCTTGTATAAAAACGGCCCGATTAACTGCATAACTACTTGAGGGCTCAGGGAATCTTCCTGTCTTATCCCATTGCCAGCTTCAATAGGGTCGGTTAGTTTTTCTTCTACTACTGGATTTTGTAGGGTTTAAATGAATTCTTACAAGTAAGACTGAATAGTGACCTACATCATGTATGAGGAGCAGCTCTGCATGATGATTTATGTGGATATTTAGCGAAACTTTATTAAATCTAAAGTTTTGTTGTAATTATAACAGTTTTTCTATACCTGTTCAAATGCCAACCTTTACTCGTCCAGTTTCTGCAAGAGTTTTCTCAGAGAATAGTTTGTGAAAGTATCGTTGAAGAAGTTAGCTACTTCACTATATAATCTTTTCTATCAACCTAGTCCCTTATCACCTTTACCTATCTTTTACCAAGGGTAAGAAAAACGAATGTAATTCCACAAAATTAGTTTTATTCCTTAAAGTAAAGCCTAATTAAGGAAAAAATATAACGTTCGGAACTTAAAAGAAAAAGAGTGGTGCATATACGCACCACTGGTTAAATCTGTCAACCATGGTATTGCGAAAAACAATTGGCGTGCAAATGAACTTTGCCCTTTTGGCACGTATATATTGTATGATTATAATACTCTGCAACGTCTACGTTTTTCTTGCTTAAAAATAACGTGATTCAGATGAACTAGTGAGTTCTCATGCCATCTTACTAAAGAAATGTGCGCATTCTCCTCAAAGTAATAGTCATAACAACCCCTAGGGCTTTTTTCATAAGGTTTGTATACTTTAGGAGACTCTTTTGTTCTATCTGCTCTTTTAGTGCATGTTGCAAAAAAACGTTGTTCTGTCAGTGTTCGAAATAAACCATAGAATGAGAAGAAATTGTCAAAAAATATATTATGAATATTCTTATTTTTTAGAACTGATTATAAATACATCAAATACATCAAAGTTTAAAACCGAACCTTATTGGCTTGCATTTCATGAACATATTACACTAGTTTCGTCCAAAGTATGGAACCATTTCTTCATTTATTGGTCTCTTGTGTGAGAACACACCAAATTGCATAAATTTATCATTCGTTTTGTCAAAAAATGGTCACTTAAATGTAAACTGCGTTTGATAGAGGTAAATTTGTTACGGGTCATGCAGTCTTTTACAACCTGTACCCTTTTATCTTCGTCAAGTTACTGGTACATGTGGGTTTGAGGTAATATGTGGTATGCTGATAAAATTAAAACTCCAACGAAGTTGAAAAGTTCTTGTTTAGTTAAACTAAAATCATGTCTCTTATTGGCATGAACATATTGTAAAGAATATTGAACAATCATATATTGAATATAGCTTTAGTTATTAATACAATTTATTTTAAAAAACTTTCTCCAGTAAACGTGAAGCTATAGTTTTATGAATTAATGTCAAAATCACAGCATTCTATATTTATTGTATTACTTCAAAACTATTTAGCACTGAGAAGTTTTATTTATTGTAAGTCCTTCGTGACTAAATAAAATATTAAGCGTTACGTTACGGTTGAACTCGTATTGAAGTGAGTATTCCAATAATAATACAATATACAGTGTTATATTAAAAAAACTAATGTCTGTAATGATATAAGAAAAATGATAAATTTGAAAATATTGCAAGCATCAAATTTGAAATCTCCATATTGAAGAACAGGCGTATCCAGGTTTTGTACATTTCCGACCATATATTTAAGAGATAATTAGAAACGTTTGGTCCACTCTGTATATAGTAGATTAGTTATGAATTGTGTTTAGTATTTCAGTATTGGCTTGTGTGTAATATTGATTTAAGTAACTTCTTAAGTTGCTTTAATACTACGTGTCTCGAAGCAATATTTCTTCTGTTATCTCCCACCTTGGTATAGTTGGGCGGAAACAAAAAATATAAACAGAATTAATAATACCTGTGATCCAATTTAGTACAATATCTATATCAGTTTAAAAAATACATTAGATATATAGATTCAACGAGGTGGCTTTTGGCATATTCCACTGCAACTTGAAAAAATACTAAAATATCATTTTACTTCCTCATGAAATCTACAACACGAGCATCTTATCACAAGACTGGCTAAAGTCAACTTTTCTTCCAGTATACACTTTGTGGATTTCTAAAAATCTTTCGAACAATTTTATCATAAAACTATTGGGAATGTCGAATAAAACAGATACAAATGGTAGATTTTCTCGCTAAGAATTTTATTCTAAACATAACGGTTATGCCATATTTCGTGGTTATTTGTTAATCTCTTATATCTTTCTCTATTTTTTTTTATTTCACGTTTATTGGTTTGCGGTTGTAGGAATGAGTTGACGTTATTTCCTGAGGATTTCCTGTGATATTTTTTGTTTTGAATCATTGAGGCTTGAGTAATATGCCTTTGTTCTTTTTATAACTTCTTTTGTCATTTGTTTAAACGTCATCTTTGTCAATTATACTATTTTTTTGTATTTTTCTTAGCCGCAATTTTGAAAACTTCCCATTATTTTTTTCTAGTGTTTCCTCATTTTTTTCATTTTGTGCAATAAATTTATTTTTCTTAATATTTTTATTTACTTCGTTATATTCTTCGGATTGTTTTCCGTTGTTTTAAGAAGCAACTTTTCATTAAGTTCTTTATTTGTGGAGATCCATATGGTCTTCTCCGGTGTTTATGTGCTATTTCTCTTATCGTAGATTGGTTGCTGACTGCATTGTTATATTACTCCAGTCCAGCTGTGAAATCTTATACAGCCATTTGAAATTTCTAAGAGATGTATGAGGGGTAACTTATCACAAATCCGTGAAAACATACAGCGAATTTTGCTTTGTTTTTTTATCAATCATAAAAAGTGAAAAAATGATTTTTTGTTCTCTAAGACGTTTCATATACATTTTAAAGAAACATTGTTTAAATAAGATGCAAATTTTAAAATGTTCTTTAATTAGAGAGTTTCCCAATTAAAATACAGAAACAATTGACCGAGGTGATTGCAAAAAACCCTTATTTTTGCAGTAATTTATAAATGTTAATAACTTTGTGTTTTGAATAATGACATGTATTATAACTACTTGAAATTATGGAAATTAATGAGTTATTGAAATGTGCTAAATCTCAATTAGATCGAATAAATAGTTTGTAAGTTATTCAATTTGTTTATCCCGGAGAGCGATTATTTAAACAACTGTACTTGCCCAAACAGTGACTAGAGGTATTTAGCAGATTGCGATAAATTCTTGAGGCTTCAATTTTCAGGTTATAAAATGCACACTGTTAAGTATTGTAATTTTTAAACATTGGGACGGCCCTATTTCAGACGCTTGTGCGCATATAGCCAAAGCGCAAATTGTACTTGACTTCTCTTCAAGCCCTCAACGGGCAAGGTGTATTAAAAAGGTGAAATAAAGATCATTAAGTAAAATCCGTTTGTTCAATATTCCCTGTGGAGCATTCCCTGTGTAATAGCTCCACACACTACTTGACAGCACGCAATACTGGCTAGAAATAGTGGATAGGTTGGTGTTACCAACGTTAAAATAGTAAAATAATGTAACCATACTCTATTAAATGTTGCTATGCAAAAAAATAACATTCCTGGTGATAAAAATTAAAATTCAAATTTTCAATGCTTGGCCTAATAATTTGGCCATATACTGTATATTCCATGTCATTATTCAAATAACAAATTTATAAAAAAATATCGGCAAAAATAAGGTTTTTTGCATTTCTCTCGGTCAACTGTTTATGTATGTCAACTGTATTTAGAAACTCTTAAATTAAACAACTTTTGAAGATCTACAACTTTTATTTGAACCATTTTTTGTCCAATATGTATAAGAAACCTTTTATAGACACAAAATGATTTTTCACTTTCTTTGATTTAAAAAAAAAATTAGCTGTATGTCTTCAAGCATTTGTCATCAACTATCACTCATATAGCTTTTAGAACCTTCCCAAAACCTTAATAAGATTTTTTCAGCCGTTTTTTTTACAGTTTCTATAAGGTCAATTAGTTTGATATCCACCATTTTTTAAATAGGTATATTTCCTATTCTAACCCTCCTGGCACCTCACATAATCACATCGTCTGTTTTATTGCGTTTGCTAAGTGTTTATTAAGTAATTTGATAAATATATTGTTTCTATCTTTTTTTTCCCTTCATCTGAAGCATAAACTCCCAAGATTTGTGATATTACTATTCAAATTTTATTCTTGTTTCTATCAGTTTATTTATAAATGGTGTTTTTTAGAGGTATAGAAATGCAAGTTTGTACCATTTTTTTAACTGTTGGCCATTTTGACAGCTGTCAAGTGACTTATGTTGAGTTTGGTATGGAATTTCAGCATTAATAGACTTGAACAACGACTGAACAACGCTTTCAAATTGTATAAATTTATTTTGAAAATTGTGGTTCTGTTTGAAATGCGTATTGCGCACTACGTCCATTTCATGGTCAACATAATAGTCCATCAGAGCAAGTAATCCGATTAACCATGGAATGTTTTTGCACCACGTTCACTCTAAATGATAAATATGCATCCACAGACACGTCGTACAGTGCGTACAGAAGAAGTTGTTGCTGCTGTAGAGCGTAGCATACAGGAAGACCGGAATTAGTCTATCTGCCATTGTGCACAGCGGTTGGATATGAGTCCATCAACTGTATGGAAGATTTTACGGAAAGATCTTGCTTTGCGTGCTTATAAAATCCAAATCATGCAAGAATTAAAGATACATCATCACCTAGCAAGGCGTAGTTCGGTGAGTGGTTCCAAAACGAGATTGCCGTTGATTTCGATTTTCATAAGCGAATTGTGTTTAGCGATGAAGCTCACTTTTGGTTGAATGGCTACGTCAACAAACAAAACTGCCCTATTTGGAGTTAAGATAATCCTTAAATGTAGGATTGAGAAACCATCACATTTAGAAAAACTGACTGGTGAGCTTTATTGTCTGGTAGAATCATTGGACCGTACTTCTTCAAAAACGATGCTGACCAGAACGTTACAGTCAATGGTGACCGCTATAGAGCCATGATTACTGCCTTTTTCATTCCCCAATTGAACAACCATGATGTGTAGAAGCTGTCGTGTCAATAAGACGGCGCAACATGTCACACAACTCGTGCCACAATTGATTTATTGAAGGACACGTTTAGTAACCGCATAGTTTCACGTTTCGTACCGTGAATTGGCCTCCAAGATCGTGCGATTTAACACTACTAGACTTTTTTATGTGAGGATATGTGAAAGGTCAAGGAATGACGGTCATATTCCAGAAATCACATAAGGCCAAAGATTATCTTTCGAATAAAGTCAATTTCATGTCAATTGATAACAATCATATTTGTTTTATTCCATTTCAAAGTTCTATACCTCTAAAAAAACACCCTTTATATGAGTAGCTTTCTATTATAAGTATCTACTTCTTGTCTATTAATATAGTTACACAGCAGCCAACTTCTTTCGTTTTGATCTATCTCTGAATTTGTTCTTCTGAGTCTGATGAAAATTCCTCTATTTTTCAGTTTTTGTAATAGGTTTCCTGTGTCTAATCTCCGGTTGTTTAAACTGCTTTATTGTGTTGATATGTATCTTCGCTCGAAGCAGTCTAAGATACTACCTGTAGAAAAGCGATTTAGTACGATTGTGTTGTTAGTCTCCAACGATTGATTGGTCTGTTGACATGATGTACACATTGTTTAACACACAATATTAAATATATACATATATTGCCATTGTGGTCGCTATCATCTGAAACGGATAGGCACTACAAGAAGAAGATATGGTGTCGAAAAGTAGACGTTCAACATTAAACTAATGAGTAAATTCCAAGCATATGATATGAGGTAACTAGTCCTCCATCAAGCGTTTCCCTAGGTGTAGAACAAAGGAATGTTTCCCAGATATCGAGGAAATGAAATATCCGAGGCGGACCAAACCTAGCCAGGACTTGGACAGCAGCAATATTAATAATGAGATTAGGCATAAAATAAATAATATAATGCTAACAGTCAGAAAAACACAAAGGAAGTTGTATTAATAGAACTCAACCAACATCCGTATGTCGACGAAGCGCAAGATCCGCAAAAAATATCGCCACTGTCCGCGAGTTACATATCTTCAATTTTAGTTGCTTTGTTAATGCAGAAATGTTTTATTTATGTTTTAAGAAGCCCAACAACAAATCTAACCTTCATAAAAAATGAAATGATCCATGTTTCGAAATAAAACTAATACTTCAAGATTTATTTCAAGAGTATATATTTCCATTTATAGGAAGCAAATATCGAATTACAGTAATAATACGGTTTGTTGTTAATGATCGTTACCTTATCTACCTGATTCGACCTTATAGTTTGCATGCAAGGTTAAAAGATTTTATTTTTCGCGATATTTATTGTGTAGCATGTAATCGAGTTGGTTTTAAACGACACCATGCATGTGCATGTTTGAGTTGTATTTTTTATTAAAATAATTTAGCAGAAATAAGCAATTTTCACTTACTTTCTTTCCACTTGCTTTTCTGGCCACGTTTAATAACTGATTTTTTGCACCAAATTTCAAAATTGTGTTTTATCTATTCACAGGGTGGTGGAAAGTTGCTATAATTCTGCTTTCTTTACATTATATCATGAAATGTAAATAACCGCTGCTATTATGCTAACGAAACTTGTTAACATTAGGTTTAATGAATATATAAAGTCCAGCCTTTGAGAATGTTTGTTGTTTTCAAATTCTAGATTTGGAAATCACATATACTGTAGAGAAAAGGTGTTGGGGACTTTGACTCGGACATGTATCTGACAATTTTTTGAGTTTTGTGGGACTCGATAACTGAGAGCTCTAATTTTCCTGCAGTGAGTTCGGTGGATTTATTAAATTATTAATTATTTGGGGTAGGAAATGCACCATTTTACCATCGTCTACCAGTAAAAAATGAGGCATTTTAACACCTTCCTATACTGGGTGGTGAATTGTCAAACGGGCCATAGGAAACTCAATGGTAAAATATAAACTGTTTAATTTCTGCTTCCCTAACTATTTTACATCCAAAGTCATGAGATCCTAATTGTAGAGGACTGAAATCTGTATTGAAAACAAATGTTAAAATTGTTCTACGAATTAAACACATTTCAAAATTTCCGAGATTTCCAAAATGTTTGAGAAGTTATTGTAGGACTTTCAACTACTGCTGTTAATACATTGATTTCGTTTTGATTTTTGAAATTTCTTGGTACCTCGGCAATATTTTTTGTACAGGTACAATTAGGAATCGCAGTCCCAGTATTTTCAATTTTGTTTTTAAATACGTTAAATAAAGAACTGATAGTGCGCGCACTACCTATTACCCGAATAAAACATATTTTTTATTGCTACTTTCTTCTTAACTCAGTACATTTTATTAAATTTGTTGTTTTTGAAATAATATCATAAAATAAAAATATTGACAATTCAAATATTGTTAATATCTAACTTCATTGTGACCAAACGCAACCCGTTATACACATGCTGCACTACGCGTGGCCTAAATTTTACAAAAATACGCAAATGTATTAAATTTTTGCAAAACTTTGGAATGTTTAGAAAACTTTTTATGTAAAATAATTAGGAAAGCAGGAATTCGACAGTTTAGAATTTCCCATTGAGTTTCCAACGGTCCGTTTAACGATTCACCATCCGTTATAGGTACTTGGTGATGACTATATTGCTCCAATTATTCACAATTTCTGGCGACATCCTTATTTTCTTGCGCAACTCTGGTTTTGTTTTTTCCACGTGAAATATTTTCTTTATTTACGTAACCGGTCGAAACTAATCATATATCAATATATTCTTGTAATATGCCCAAGCCGTTGAGTTTTCAATTTTAAACAGTAGTATGAGTTTACTGTTCATTCGTCTTGATAATCCGTTAGTACAAAGAGATGTTGAGAGTCTTTGTATTTAGCCACATATCAAATGCTTTTATTCTTTTTCAGTATATATCTAACCAGGTGCACGCCTTAACACCGTACAGAAAACACGGTTTCTTAAGTTGTAAACTTTACTACGCAATAAGTTGAGGAATGCATTTTTCTTCAGCATGTTATTCCACATTTATAATTATATACTTCCGTTAGATTATATGCTTAAAAGCCATTCAAGAAAACGGAACACATAGTTTGCATGTTTAAGGGAAGACACAAATGATATTCTGCATTTGGTTGACAAAAACAACTAATTTTTGTCGTTTTAACACCAGTAGTTGTCATTCTTGGCATTAGTAGCCCGTATCATATTTGCCTTTGTCGTAACTACATAAACACACTTAATAAACCGTTTTTTTTACTTTGTTTCTTTTAGGCGACGATGTTTCCAGCACCACAGACAATTTTTCCTTACAAAACGACGACTCAGCTCTTCCACAAGAGTGGTGTAGAAAATCTGAATGCGTTTACGGTCTGTCCGATTCTCTTTATGACAGAAATCAAGTAACGAAGAATAAAAATGGCGATCCCATAGCGGATTGTTTTGGAATTATCGCGAGGAGCGATTCTGCGATTTTGGCGGTAGCAGACGGCGTCAATTGGGGTGAGTTGATTGTAATATGTAATAAATCATTAATTATATCCACATTATATATTTTTTTCTCCCTGGGCCATTCTGATCAAAAAGATCTCCGTTATCATTGAAGCTAAAGCTTATTTTGTTTGCTGCCGATTGTTGTTTCCTACACCCAGTCTAGAATTTTTGTCCGCTGTAGAAGTTTGTACAGGTCTTTTGCTTGGTGTGTCGTAAATATACCAGGGTTTCCACTTGGTTATCCATACAGTTTTTGTCTTTTACGATCCAGCGTCTCGCAGTCGCATAATACATGTTTTATAATTTCTAGTTTTTTATCACAGAGTCTGCAGTGAAGTTATCCATTGTAAACGGAGACTCTCTTCCAATATCACTCTTGACTCTCTTTGATCCAGTCCTCTACAGCCCTACGAACTGCCGTCTTTGATATTTCCAGAGTTACAGCCGGTTCATTTGATTCGTTCGATCCTCTTTTTGCAAATTGATCGACTTTTTTCGATGCCCTGATGTCCTGGTATCCAGACAAGCTCAATCGTGTTCCGGTCTCCCAATTCATTCAATTCTTTAATGCAGTCACACACCATCCTAGACGTCACTTCCTAACGCGCTAGTGCCTTCAGTGCAGCTTGACTGTCAGAAAATATACAGATCTGCCCTTTTTCAACCGCTCCCTCATTATTTCCTTTTGCACATTGCAGTATCACATAAATCTTCACTTGAAAAACGCTGCATTTCCTCCCCAAGGCAAAGCTTTCGCTACTTCGTGGATTATTCGAGTATATTCCTGCCCCACACCCTCTGCATATTTGGATCCATCTCTATAACATATCTTACCTGGTTGGTTATGGTATTCATTGTTCCTCCATACATTCCTGTCTGGACTAGACACCCTATATGAATTCTTAAAATAATTTTTCTTTGTCATGTGATCTGGTTTCCCATTAAAAATGTCCTTCGTCATAGTCCTTGGTGAAATTCCGTTTCACCCGGTATATATTCTAAATCATGCTTATATTGCGATTCTCGGAAGGAACAAAGGAAGGCATTTAACGGTACTTTTTGTGGTAAAAACTCTGTCGGTAGCCGCCTGCATAATTTGGATATTATCTTTAGTAGAGTTGAGTAAAAGTTATCATAGAAATCAGTCGCAAATTCTCGCAAGCCCGTTAGCTAAAATCGTTAGCTTGCGAAATATTTGCTTTGCTTATCTTGTATTTCTAACTAAGTAGTTCGCATCGTATGATTCTTTATAAATAGTACTAAATCAATCACTGATAGTAATTAGTATTATAGCTATAAGTTAAATATTTTCATTCAAACCAGCAGTGTTGCCAGTAGTTCTCTTTTAACATAGAAACGACATTCCGCTAAGAAATTATACTTGTAATTATATACAATAGTATCTACAGTGTTACCGGACAGCTATCAGAAATTGCTATTTAATCCTAGCATTAAATATAAGTTAGTGTTTAATCTGTTTTTCATTTCAGCATAGGCTGGTGGTCCTTCGATTCCTCTCTTTACGCCCTTTTACTCAAATGCCCTGTCATTTCATTGTAAAGTTTCAGTGATTGTGTTATTCTGTAGGCTCCCAATCTTGCTTCTTCTTGTATTATCAAACGCAAGGGAGACAGGCCTAGTAGAGCTGCTGTTGAAGTAGTACGCTTGGCACCAGTTATACCCATGCACGCTAGTCTTTGCACTTTACTGAGTTTGGCTTTTGCAGCTGTTTGAAGTGTCTTACTCCACCACATCGTCGCTGCATAGGTAATTGAGGGTTGCGTGCAAAAATAACTACACTGCTTGTTATTTTTTCTAATTGCCGGTTCCAGGTAAATTTCGAGTCTAGTATAACCCCGAGATACTCTACTCTTCCTTTGGCTAAATTACTTGTCGCTGTCGCTTTAGAGTGTCATTGGATGTCTCCATAATAGCAAGATTCCTAAAGACTGGAACGAGAGTCTAGTAATACTCTTAAACAAATAAGGGGACAAATGTGATCTACAGAATTTAGACCTATATCGTTGCTCAGTCAAATATACAAACGATTTATGAGAATTATTAACAATCGGGATGACTTACAAAATGGACAATTACCAACCGGTTGAACAGACTGGCTTCTGCAAAGGATATAGTACATCAGACCATCTGCTGACAATGAGAACATTGATAGAGAAGGCACATGAATATCAACTACCCGTATATCTTGCTTTCGTCGACTATGAAAGGCGTTTGATAGTATCGAGATGTGGGCCATAGAACAAGCTATTAATAATTGTAGAATAGATTCGAGATATAGGCAACTAATACATAAAATATATGAAAATGCAACTATGATAGTACAACTAGACGGAAATACAAATTCTATCCCCATTAAGAGAGGAGTGAGACAAGGAGACGTAAAGACGCCAAAACTTTTCAACTTAGCCCTAGAAGATGTCTTCAAAACTACAAATTGATCAACCTATGGCATTAACGTTAATGGCAACAAGTTAAATCACCTCAGATTCGCTGACGACATCGTGATTATAGCGAGCACATTCGAGGAACTGCAAATTATGATGGGGAAATTAGCAGGCAACTCCCAATACGTCGGCCTAAAAATGAATATGAAAAAAACAAAAAGAATGACAAACACAGATGACCCCAGACGTATAACTTTAAATGGCAGTGAGATATAACAAGCCCAGGAATATATCTACCTAGGCCAAATCCTGAAACTTGACAAAGAGATCCAAAGTGCGGAAATTACTAGAAGAGCAAGACTAGCATGGGCAGGATTTGTAAAACTTAGGTGGATACTTAAGAACCGCAAAATACCCCAATACTTGAGGAGCAAAGTGTTCAACCAATGCCTCCTTCCTATCATGACATATGGATGTCAAGCCTGGACCCTAACCAAGGCAAACATGAATAAACTAGCCACAACAGAAAGAGCAATGTTAGGTATACGACTGTCAGATAAAAAGAGGAACGACTGGGTAAGATCAAAAACAAAGTCGAGGACATAACAACAAAAATTGACAAACTTAAATGGAGCTTCGCTGACCACACTGCTAGACAAAAAGAACAACGTTGGAATACTACAATACAACATTGGAGACCTTACGAAAGTAAACGACCAAGAGGAAGACCACAGATGAGATGGGTTGATGACATTAAAAGAGTAGCCGGAACAAATTGGAAATATGTTGCTCAGGATAGAGACCGATGGAAGGAGTTCGGAGAGGCCTATGTCCAAACATGGTTGATAGAAGGCTAAAAAGAAGAAGAAGTCGCTTTAAAGGACCTAATCCCTCTAGTCTCTGTCTGCGTGTGAAGGCAACTATGGAGGATTTGTGGGAACTCATATTTAGCCCCTCTCTATAAGTCCATTTTCTCACGAGTTCAAGGCATCGTTCATGCGATTTCTGACTATCGTATTGTACTTTTCTTGCGAGATGATTACCAAATCATTCATTGTAATTAACGAGAAAATTTAAGTCACAAATTATCGAATTAATAATCCAAGGGCTGGCGTAACATTATTTTGTCTTATGCTTTTCAGTAGACTTCTATTCATTCTGTATGTTTTGTAACCTTTCGAAATTTTAAAATAAAAAATAAATTTTAAATGGTAAAATTTAAGTTAGTAAACTATTAAATGAAAAATATTAAATAATAAAAATAAGTTAAGGATAGGGTATATTCTATCAAATGTACTTATATTTTTAGGAGAAAAGGCTAGCATAGCAGCCAAATCAGCTGTACACGGCAGTCTGCACTACCTCAACAAGACAATATTCAACGATACCAAACCGTTCGAAAGTCTTACCATAAAGACTGATGAGAGCTCTACGTCGAGCACTATTCTAGACGAAAAAGTTAATCTTGTAGGTAGTACAAGGGAAGTTTTCGTGTGTCTTTTGAGAGCGTTTAATTGTGCTCATGATCTCATTTTAGAAAATAAGGTAGGTCCCTTCATTATTCGGTCACTTCACTTTTTATTATTAATTTTTTATTTAGAATTTCTTTATTAATGAATTATTTTAAGGGTATGTTGACGACGTTAACAGTGGCCGTGGTTTTGCCGCTTAGGCAGAAATTGGAGAAAAGAGTGAGGCTGCCAAACGGTCAGGAGAGAGTAGAGACTGAGGCGCAATATGTTTGTTGTGTCTGTAACGTAGGTGATACGTTGGCCTATATTTATTCGAGAAAGTACGGAGTCAGAGAACTTACTAAAGGTAAGTTATAGAATATTATATATTTGATTAATTATTTTTTTTCTTAATTCCCATCATAATTGAGGGGCTTGTAAAAAAGTGTGCAAGTGCGTTTCAACATGTTCTGAGATATTTGTATTAGTAACGACGACTTTAACTTAGGATAAAATGGGTACAAGTGACATTTACCCCGGTATTCGACTCAGCAAACTGTAGAAACTAGTTATGTATTATTTCTACTTGCCAACAGATGGCAGTTAAGGTCAAAATGTCACTGTATATGTGTTGTTCCAAAGAAATATTATGTGACGACAATGCTTCTTCTCTTCCTCTTAAAGTGCCGTCTCCCTACGGAGGTTGGCAATCATAATGGCTATTTTTATTTTTGAATTTGCTGCTCTAAACAAATCAATGGATCTGCATTATAACCAATCACGTAGATTCTTCAACCATGAGTTCTGCCTTCAGCCAACAGATCTTCTTCCTTGAATCTGTCCCTGTATTATGAGTCACAAAATTTCATATTTTGGTCCCCTCATCACGTGGCCTAGGTATTCCAGTTTTCTGGTTTGTATAGTGGTGATTAGTTCTGTTTCTTCACCAACCCTCTCCAGTACTTCTTTATTTTTAATTCTATCAGTCCATGATATTTTTAATACTCTGCGGTATAATCAGAGTTCGAAAGCCTCGATTCTTTTTAAATTGCATTTAATAATATTAAAAATATATAACAGCGAATGGTACGTAGTCTGATCTCCAAATTTACATTTTTGCACGTTAGAAGCGGCTTCATTCGTATAAATGCTGATCTTGCAATCTCTATTCGCCTGTTTATTTCTACAGTATGATCATTGGTTTCATTGATCAAAGTTCCCAAGTACTAATATTTTTCTACTTGTTCTATCACGTTACCATTGATTGTCAATAGGTGATGTATATTTTGTAGTCTTTTTGTAATTAGCATGTACTTCGTTTTTTTAGCGTTTATAGTAATTCCCGCCTCAGCACTATTCATACTTAAGCTTTCGATAAGATGTAGATCTTCTATACTCGTTGCTATGATCACAGTGTCACCTGCATATCTTAAGTTATTAATTAATTTTCCGTTAATGGTAACTCCCGCTTTGATATTATTGAGCGAGTGTTTTGGAAAATTTCTTCAGAATATGTTAAACAAAAGTAGCGAATAAACACATCCCTGTCTAACTCCTCTACAGATCTTCATTTCTTCTGAGTGTTGCCCGTCAAATTGAACTATGGCGCTTTGGCACTTTGCTTGTACCTGTTTTATACTAAAGCCTTTAATTGTAATGCAGTCAACTAAAGTTTAACACATAATAAGTTTCTTAATGGAATATGAAATGATCTTATAATTTTACTTGAAAATAATGCATTTATTATAGCAAGTCAAGGTATTTCACTCTGTATTTATAGATATTTTGACTGAACATGAAGCTGTGTCATTTCAATTGTATTTAAAAAATTTAAAGAAAGCTTAACCCTGATGTAATAAACACATCACACAAATGTTTTTAGATTTATAGTGCTTTTGTTCTTGTAATCCAAAAATTTAATCTAAATATCTAAAAATTGGATCTAAGCTTGGTATGTTATCTTATTGTGATGGATATTAAAATATTCTAGCTTTATTTTTCATATTTATTTTGGTAATATACAATAAAGATTATTTTATCATCAGATTTAAGTCATGTGGCTTACTTCTCTTAAGAGGAAAATTCAATCATGCTATTTACCTAGCGTATCAAAAGAATTGAACTCTGTGGGTACTCTTTCCTTTGTATCAATTCCTAAAACAAACTTCACTTTAATTAATATATTATTTTCTGTCTCTTTAGGTTCCCACGATATCAACTCTAACAGAGACATGCGAGACGCACTAGGAGCTCTAGGTCCTGTAGACGGTATCAATCCAGAACTTAGCAACCTCACGCTCTCTATAACGACGTTGCAGAAAGGCGATATCGTGATGGTGGCCAGCGACGGTCTTACCGACAATTTTGACCCCAACGTCTGTAAATTTACCGTGAATACCAAAAACGATCAACCTCCTGCGAGGAAAGCAAGTACGCGACAAAGACCTGTACAGTCTCAAATGCCCGTAGAAATTAAGGCTCCCGTAGTTAAACCTGTTAGAAATTTAGAAAGCAGCGGGCAAAAGCCTCCGGTGAAGCCCCCTAGGAAATCTAAGACTAGAGATCTAACGGGCGCAAACTCGGCAGAGAAATCTAGTATAAACAGTAACACTGTTTCTGATAAGTCTTCCTCCCCTTCTGTAGAGAACATTTCGATACAGAGCAAGAATAATACAGTAGTAGAACATTCCAGTGTTAGTAGTTCAAATGTACAAGAAGCAGAAGCAGCTAATAAAGATTATAATAGAGAGCTAACAAGTAATGTAGTAGAGAGTAGTAAAAGTAATAGCCTAAGTAGTAGAAATCCCGAGTACGAAAATCCGCTTATAGCAGCTTTTATGAGTCAAAATTCCTTAGATGGATCGCCGAAAGTAGAAAAAAGTGAGTAAATTATAGATATTGAATACTTTAGCTTTAATAATTATTATAATCATGGTCATGATCATCACATACGCTTCAATTGATTTAAACTTTTATTTACTTTACTTGCACAAATTGCTTTACTTCATTTTAAAATACTGACTAGAGTGACACCCACAACAATAACCGATCTTTATATATCTCTTGATGAATATTCCGGATAATTCAGGTAAACAATCGAAAAATACAGAAGTAGGTCATTCCTCAATCATGTTGTGAATACTTTTGTAGGATTAGAAAAATGCGAAACTTCTAATTTCTCATTTCAATCTTCATATCTTCGGATACTAGCTACCCAGAAGATGTTATCGCGGCTTAAATTAAGTTTTTGGCATCTACATTCATGAGAATAGCAGAAAACCTTTTTATTAACATAATTCTGGCGTGTTGACTCAATTTCAGCTTATCAACAATACAATTAAAGTTTTTTTGGATAAACTTCAAAAATAACGTCGTCTTATCAGTTAATAGTTTGCACACAATTTCTTTATTGTGCAAATTTCTAAAAATTACCCATAAAAGACCATTAAAAAATCCAAAAATTGATACAAATATCAAACATGGATGTCAAACAGTAATTTTACAGATTTTTAAATCTTTTATATTCTCCCAAAATTAAAAAAGAACTTTATATGCAAATTTATATCCAAAAATTATATGCAAATGGGCCCCTCTTAGTATTTATAGAGACTCCTGAATTCTTCTAAACCTTTTTTTATTTAATTTTTAAATCCTTTATATTCTCCCAAAATTAAAAAAGAACTTTATATGCAAATTTATATCCAAAAATTATATGCAAATGGGCCCCTCTTAGTATTTATAGAGACTCCTGAATTCTTCTAAACCTTTTTTTATTTAATTTGATGATATTTAAAAAGAAAGTAAATTAAAAAAAATTACTCAAATAAGCCTAATGTTAGTTATGACCAACTTTGAGGGGTTCTATAAATTTGATGACGATTTAAAATCTATGGGAGTTAAAGCTTAGAGAAGAGTTGTATGAGACAGCGGTGAATAGAGGATTCTTCCGAAAAAGGCTTGGTTCATAACGAGTTGTGATTCTACTAATGATGATGATGATGAAGAATTAGGGTTTAATATTATATTTAATATACACATTTTTTTGTATTTTATGGATTTCACAGTAATTAATAACAGCTTTACCTTATTTACCCCTTATTACCCTTTATATTCACAAATATATATAGATATTTGTAAAAAAAAATTTAAAAAAGCAAACAATTTATACAAATGGGCTGGCCCCAAGTATTTATAGGGGTTTTCTACACATTTGTTTCATTATATTTCATAATATTTAAGGAGAAAATAACTTTGGAAAAATTAGAGACACGGCTTGTGACTATCTTCACGTCCATTTACTTTTTTTTATGTAACAATAAAACACTGAAAACTTTGTTTTCAAACTTCCACAAAATTTATGTTAACTCTTGTCACTACAGCTGTTTCGGCTGATTGCCTTTCTCAAGTGATCTATTTTTGGCATGCGTTTATAAATTATAGTCTCTAATGAAATAGGTTGAGGAGGGGAGAACTGTTTGTCTCAAGTTAGTCATTCAGAATTATATCTGTGTTTTTTAATTTGTTGATTTCCATAGATTCTAACAAAGATAGCTTAAGGCCTTTATTTTGAATGTGAAGGATTTTAAATTTGTCATTAAAAGAATGATTATGATCTAGAAGTTGAAGTGCGTATGTCGAATCTGTTTTTCTATTATTGAAAGCCCTTTTATGTTCTGCTATTCGTTTATTAAAGTTCCTACCAGTTTGACGGATGTAAGTTTTTGGGCAGTCGCCACATTGAAGTTTGTACACACCACTATTTAAGTGTTTTTTATTTTGGCTCTTGTTGTTTTTAATGTATTTGTCTAGGTTGTTATTTGTTCGGAAAGCTGGTGTTATTCCTTTCTTTTTATGTGTTTGGCTATTTTTGTTGTTATTTTGCCTGTATATGTAATCGAGCAGAAGGTACTGGGTTTTTTCTCTGGTGGTGGAAATACTAATTTCAGGGCTTTCTTGTGTAGTTTTTGATTTAACATTTTATTAATTGTTTGTTCGTTGTATCCGTTAATTACTGCAATTTGCTTAATTATATTTAATTCTGTCTCAAAGTTGTATTTTGACATCGGAATTTCTGTTAACCTATGTAACATACTATGATAAGCTACCAGTTTATGTTGTGTTGGATGGGATGATGAATTGTGTATAGTAGAGTTAAAATAAATTTTGTGAAAGTTTGAAAACAAAGTTTTCAGTGTTTTATTGTTACATAAAATGAATTTCCATCAAGTAACGGTCGAATCCATCAATTACTTTTTTTTTACTTTTGGTGGTATTTCCACTGAAACTATTAAAATACGATTCGGGTCTCGGGCGTCCTATATCAAGATTTTATTCATATACGATTCGGGTCTCGGGCGTCCCTAATAGTGCCGTTTTTAAACGTTGTTTTTTTTTCATATAAGTAAATATTCTTAAAATTCTTCTTCTTCGTGCGACTAGGATTACTCCTGTTTGTCTGCCTCTTATTCTGTTTCAGTCGTTGTTGACTGTACATTATCTTTCCACCTTTTTGGCTGCCTTTCAACGGGTCTTCTGCTATACGATTTGTTGTTTTTACAGAGGTTCGCTAATCTACCTGGTCCCATTCGGTTTACATTTTCGTTCCAGTTTTTTTCTTGTTTTTATCCACCTGTTAATATTTTGAATTTTGCATTGTTCGCGTATTTTGCTGTTGGTTTGTCTGTCTCTTAATGATATACCCGCTATTGATCTTAATACTTTCATTTCGATATTGTTGATTTGTTGTTTCGTCTTTCTTGTATCGGTCTTTGTCTCCGCTGCATATGTTAGGATTGGTCTTACTGTTGTCTTGTATACTTTCATTTTGCTTTCCGTGGTCAGATATTTGTTTCTCCATATGATTTCTCGGAGGCAACCACTTACTCTTGCCGCTTTTGATGCTTGCCTTGTGGTCTCTGTTCTTATATCCCTGTCACTAGTGATCTCTACTCCTAGGTAATTGAATTTCATTACTTGTTCTACAATTTTGACGTCTATTTCTAGTTTGCATCTACGCGGCTCTTTACTGATCACTATACATTTAGTTTTTTTTTACTGATATTCTCATATTAAGTTTGGTTGCTGTGATATTGAAGGTGTGGAGCTGCCTTTGTAGGCCATCTTCGATATCAGCAATTAGTACTGCATCATCGGAATAGCATAGTATCGTGATTTTATGCGCTCCCATGTGGTATCCGTGTCGTTTTCTTATTTCGTGAATTATTTGATTCATCACCATATTGAATAACAATGGGATGAGCGAGTCTCCTTGGCGGATTCCTTCTTTTAGTTCTATGCATTCTGTTTCTCCTGTTGGCATTATAATTCTGGTTTAAAATTCTAATATGTGAAATAAATGTCGACAATTCTGTTTTAAGTACAAGGTTTTATCAGGAAATAAATATAATAACAAATAAGACTATTTTTTAAAAGAAAAATCTGTATTTTATTTATAAAAGAAATACCTGGACAAAATTAACAAATATGCATTAAAAATTAATTTACATGTTTTTCGTTGAAACAAAATAAACAGTATCCTGACTGACCTGTACAATCAACGCAATAGCTGATTACTTTTCTAACTTTATTATCCGCTTCTCGACTTTAAAGTGATTTCCGTAATATTGTGTAACATCCTACACACTTATTTCTTGGTTTGCGTCCTTTACCCTCCCGTTTTACAAATGTATGGATTTTTCGTTTTGGTGCTTTATTTATTTTATCTCCAGTATCCGTAGTAACTAATGACCGAGCTAATTGCCTTCTAAACTGCATCATAGACAACTTTTTTCCTGTGGCTAACTGAAAAACAACTTATGCATTTACAATACACATTCCAAAAAGCAACTCGAAACAAAGCTTTCGATACTATTTTAGTGATTTCCTCAAAACCGTAAAATATTCGGTTATATAACCTTGTCTCTTATATATCCACTTTATTTTTCTTAAATTCCCACTTTCTTCTCCATACACCTTAGATTTCTTCATCTTTCTTTCAAAAGACTTTGGAATCTGTTTTCTATTAGATCGAAGTGTTCCGCAGTATGTAATACTTCTTTGATACAATTCTAGTCTAAACTTAAAATTAATTTTAGTAGAATGTGTTCTGAATGACTGTTAGTGCTAATATTAACGGTATCGCAGTTTTTACCTGCATTAACTATCATATTCGGAACGTAATGTTTGAATAACAATCTGCCTCTCCAAGGAATCATGCTTTTATCTATTATAATCGTTTTTTCCAAGTGTCAACACCAGGCCAGGTATATCGAGTAATGGTTTTACTTTTCAGAACCTATTTTCACTAGCACGGTGTTATCAAAAAAATGTAGATATTTGACCACTGTTAAAAATCTATCACGGGGCATGATGGATGGAAGTGTCTGCAGAGGAGCTAAGCCCATTGTTACAGTTATTGTAAAAAATGATAAAATTTCATTTTTATCGGTATTATTCCATGTAACTCTCTTCTTACTTTTCTTGGAAATATTTAATTTTTGGATTGCATACATATTAGTTTCTCTAATAATCAGTTCCAAAACATTAGTCTAGCAGTTCTTTGATATTTTCCATATTAACATTTAACTTTTGTGTACAATTTGTTACAAACGGGTCGAGTTTCGGAAAAATATGTCCTCATAAGACACATTGTTGACTTTGAATGTTAGTGACATTTTAATCAGAGTATTGATTATCTTGATCCCTTGCATCTGAAGCAGAAAATAAATCTGATTCTGATCTTCTGAAAAACGGCATGTAGTTTCTATCTTTTATAGAATCGTCACTAGAAAATGGCTTATCGTCATTGTTACTTGATACTTCGATATCAGTTCTTTCACAAATAGCAGTATTCTCAAAGAGGTCATATTCAATTTCTTCTTCCAACAGAACTTGCCTGATATAATTGTCTTGATTTACTGTTTCTTCTTGAGTAACTCTTGTAACCATTCCAAAATAATTACCATTTTGCTCTTGCAATGGATTATTATCAGATTCTTCCGAAAAAACAGAACATGCAGATGACTCGTCATAATCTACTAGTTTCTGTACAATGACTTTTGGTTGAAATACGATAAGTATAAGTAATTGTACATGAATCAGACCTCGGGCTGTTGGTATTAGCGTCTACGTAGGGCACTTGCTTGATTGCTTTAAGTCTTTATCAAACGTAGAGAGGACCTAACCTCGGAAGATAACTGATCTTGTTAATTTATGCCTCTAATTTTAGGTGTTAAGCCTCAACCTCACGCACCTGCGGTAGCAGAAAACAAAGCCAGTAGTTTAAGGCGCCAAGCTTCTAGTCACAGTCGAACCGAAACCTTCGATTCCAACAGGAAACCGGTTACGCCCAAAACACCTTCTACCGCCAGTAAAACTTTGAAAACAGTGGAGGAGAAAAGCAGCACCGTTGGTAGGATGGAAGCCGGGTATAAATTCTTGCGATCGAAGACTACTATAGATATGAGAAGTTCCAATTCTAAGCCTATAATAAGAAACGAAGATGGGGTTCCTTATATTACTCCTCTGCAGAGATACGATCTTCAGTTGTTGTTGATGGAAGATATATTGAAGAACGGCATATCAGGTAAGGTAATTTTTACTAATTGCTATAAGTAGAAAATATCTGAGCAATGGCAACAGGTTTTTATAATTTTGTTCCACAAACTTCTTTATTCATTTACAGTATTAGGAGATAAATATATAAATATATACTATTCCTTTAGAGTTTATCAGATTGCACGTTATCAATGACATTTTTACGTCAGCACAGTACAACCAATCACAAATCACCTACCTCTAGATGCTTCACGACAATACTTTAGTTAGATATGAAATTCAGCGCTCCAAGAGATTTGTATCGGAACTAATGCAACCGGGAAATTACTCGGGAATTTCAAAATTTAATTTTTATGGGAAAATTTAAATAAAATTTAAAATATTTAAATATAATTTGGTATATTTGAAAAAAAAATTGCATTTGAAATTTTGAAATGTGTAAATTATTTTTAAATTCAAATATACACAATACCATTTACGAAAAAATAAGACAAAATATAATTTATTTATTTATTTAATACATGTAAAACAACTTTGTATATAAATTTAGAATACAATAGAAATATGCTTTATTATCACCGAAAATTGTACAATTTTATGGACAAAGCTTACAAAAAGTCAGAAAAATAATAATTTAAAATTTACTGAAATTATATAAATCGTCAATATCACAAAATAAAAGGTAATAAAATACACAATATATTGCAAAATTTAAATAAATTGCAAATTGCATAGTTTAAGTTGCTGCATGTGATACTGAAATATATATTTATACAAATACTTTAGTTACTTATACATAAAGCTATTCGTTCAGAAACTCTTCTACTGAAAAACATGGTCTTTCAGATAGATAGGTTTTTGTCCTTTTATGGAACTTAAGGAATGAAGTTGAAGATTTAAGTTGCAAAAGGAGATGGTTGTACATTTTTTTTTGCTAAATATAATATAGATTTCTTTACTAACTCAGTGGGCGGGTTCAGTAAATACAAATCAAAGGTTGAATTTCTGGTAGAGTAGTCATGATTAGGTCTGGCTGGAAAAACATGTAGTTGTTTACGAAAATATATAAAGAGGGAAGAGTTAAAATCCCGTGATTTTTTAAGTAGTTTTTTCAATATTCTACTGAGGCCAAAAAGATATTGTATTGCTCTTTTTTGAAATTTAAAAACAACATCAGATTGGGGCAGCTTCCCAAAGCAGAACCCCAAAAAAGAATACCATATCGAAGATGAGACTAGAACAAAGAAATATATGTTATTTTAGAAGATGCTAAATTGATTTCTTTCGAACCAGATCCTATTGTAGAGCAGGCTGAGGCTTCTAAGAAATTAGAAATTACTTCCAACAACACATTTTTAATTTGAGGGGTTTTGCACCACCTCTGCTACAAAACTGGTATGAAATGGATAATTTCCACTGTTTCTTAGACCTCTTACCATAAAAACTAGAACATGATCTGCTATATATGAATCTCTTGTCATCTACCACGTCTTCAAAACCATCTATATACCTACTATGCTCATTCTAACGAAGACTATAAATATAATCGCCATTTCATCAAATAGTATAGCTATATGCTTATCAATTCCTTCCATTTTTTATATTGTTGCTTTTAGTGACTCAAATATTAACTTATTAATTCCTGGGCCCCCAATAGTTTGAGCCAGAAGTTTGTTTAATGATGACTTACTGAGTAAGATAAATAGATTGGAAAGAATACTATATGAACGAGCACGTTGTTTTTATAAAGACAAAGTTAAACATTTCTCATTAAGTGTAAATTGTCTTAGCTCTTTTGCTTTAGAGCTCTCTCTGTACTGAATTTACATTAGCGTAGCTGCCATTCTATCAATGTTCTGAAGATCAACCAATTTATTTTCTTTATAAAACTCTTTAGCTTCAATCAGTCTGCGCATAAAAGACTTTTTACTATTTCTTTTCAAAGAATATTTATGGTGTAGTTGTTTTAACGCTTCATATAATTTTTTCTTTTTAGGGTAATTGTACTTCTTGATATCTTACACTGCTGCAATGTTTTCAGCGGTGTGATATTCTTAAGGGAAACACCTAAAAGTAAATGTGATGTTAATTTCTTTATTAAATACTTACAAGGCAAAATCTATTCATTATATTAACCTTCGTGTAGTGATATTACTGCGTGAGAGACTTAGTAGATTGTTTTTTGATGTGAGTATATGATGAAGTACTAGAATGTTTCAGTACCTTCATATATCTTGTTATATTTTAGCAATAGAAGATTATAAACACAGGCAAGCTCCTATGTATAGTTTTTAGCCCCAACTGGTCTATGACAGGGAGGCAACTGAACTTATAAAAAACTCTAGTATCAATATCCGAAGATTAAGCAAACTTAATTTTATAATTAATTATATTAGAGACTGTTTACAAATATGCTGATGATAATACAAAATATAAAATTTTAACTACAATTACCTTTTAAATCCTTACTCTCATCAGTTTTTACAATTAAAATCTCTTCGTTTGGTAACTGTGCATAATTATGTTCTGCAACTAAAAAGTTTCATCAAACAGTAACAAATTGGAAAATTATTAATTTGTTATCTTCCCAATACTGACTACAATGGGGTATCTCAAATGATTGAAATATGTGTGTAAATTGTGCATCTCTACTTGTTGAGCAACTTTCAACTAAAACAAAAAGTTAATATAATAATTTATACCATGATTTACTTCAAGCAAAAAAAATTTATTAGTTACATATCAGGGTAATTTACTTTCTGTTACATTTGCTTCCGCACACAATATTAAAATACTTCTGGGATGTAGATTAGAAGAGGAATCTAAAATCAATCAGCTATTTGTTCTCGGGAATTGCATTTTGGTACAAGCTATGACTCCATGTAGAAGCAAACTTATCTTCAAAGTGCCTGTGGCATATTTATTTTGTTTTAAAAACTGCAGTGGAATTGTAGAATTCATCATATCTAAATTAGGATATTTTATAACACTAACCCACTTCCTAAATCCTATGTCTTTATCAGGATTTGGAAAGGCATGTCTAATTGTTGACGAATTGGTACATTGTAGGTTACAACATTTATTGTGAAAAACCATATTTAACTAATTATTATTAATCTGCAAAATACTATTTGAACGCCAGTAACATTTAAAACACAGACCACTGAGGAAGGTGATTTGTAATTTAAAAACTAATTTGAGGTTAATGCTAACAATAACCCAGATATATTAAACCAACTTTAGTTTGATTTCTTTGCAATAATAACCATCAAATCAAACAATTTAGACGAATAATAACCATCTGAAATCTGATTATATAGACGCTAATTAATTACTGACAATTGGCGATTGACAGTTATAATTTTTAGTTTGGTTCTAAACTTAAACTGAAGGGAATAGACTATAGACAGAGTATAGCGACATCAAAAGATTTGTATCGGTACTACAAATGACATTTAATTTAGTTTGAACTTGAGCTATCTATCTATCTAATTAGCCTTCTTCGGTCCATCTTTGGACATAGGCCTCCCCAATCCTTTTCCATTCTTCTCTGTCTGTCGCTACAGTCATCCACCTAGAACCCACGTGCTTCTTGATATCATCTGCCCATCTCATTTGGGGCCTTCCTCTGCTTCATTTATATTCCCACGGTCTCCAACTTATAAGAATTTTGTTCCATCGGTCTTCTTTTTGTGTTATATTGTGTCCGGCAAATCTCCATTTCAATTTTGCAACTTCTTGGCTAACATCCCTCACTTTTGTGTTTTCTCTCTTATCCACTCGTTTCTCTTTGTATCCGTTAGTCTTATGTGCAACATTTGTCTTTCCATTGCTCTTTAATGATTTTGTCCATGTTTGCTTTTGTAAATGTCCACGTTTGGGAACCATAAGTAAGAATAGGGAGTACGCATTGATTGTATACTTTCGTCTTAAGATGCTGTGGATGCTTTTGTTTTTAAGAATGTAGCTTAGTTTGCCAAATGCCGCCCATGCCAGTCTAACTCGTCTTTTTATCTCTGCCGTTTGGTTTTCTTTGTTAAGTTTTATAGTTTGACCGAGATATAATCCTGAACTTTTTCTATTTCATCTTGTCCGATTCTCATTGTGATGTCTTCATCAGTGAGCGGTCTGCTCACTGACCGCTCACTGATGACTTACTAGTCTTAAAAGGTTCTGTGATGTAACCCGAAATGGCAATTTTAGAATATCTTTACCTTTTATAAACGATCTTTTTAATAAAAGTTGTTAAAATAGTATTTGAATAAACTCTTTATGTCTATTTAAACTGTATGTAGTTTGTATGTAATTCTTCTTTAAAATATTGTTTAATTTTAGGCAAAGATGCTCCGTGCACCTCGGCCAGGAAACTATGTGAAAACCTGATCAGCTACACGATGAGCATAACATCAGCCAAACGCCATACTCTAGAAGATCCAGATCTTTACTTCGATAACAAAAGCGGCGTGTTGGTCGAAGTCAATAACCAAGAGAAAAAAATCCGAAGGAAAAAAGGACTAGAGCGAGTGCAGAATCTTCCTGGAAAACTGGATCACGTAACTGTTGTGGCTTATAACGTAGGAAATAATTTTGCTCACTAAAGTCCACCTATGGAAAACTTCTAAGACTTCTTTTGTAGTACTAGCACAGTATATGTAACGAACAGTTCGTCTATGACTAAGTGACGCATATGTAGCTGTTGCAATGCTGTCATTATTATCTAGGGGTGAGTTTATTCTCAACCATTCGTTACACAGTAACGATTTAGTCCACCTCTAACTTTTTCGTTTCAACATGGCGGTAAATTAGTTCCCTTTACTTTCCAAAGGTGTCGCTAAGACAAACACTACCGTTTGTTGCGTAAATTGTGGTACTAGACTAGTCTAACCTCATTCGAATTCTGATATAATACCTCCGATAATATAATTATCTTTTTACGCAGTACGCTAATTCCAAAAACGAAGTATTATCTTGCATTTTACATAGAGGAATTGCTATCATCATTGAAGTAGAAATAATTGTATAAGTTTTATTTATTTTATAACTTTTTAATGCTCTAGAGTACAACTGAACAAAATTAACACAGTTACTGTTTAATAGCTAATACTAAAACTGATTTGAACAGTTTGTTGTTCGGAATGTCCATTTAATGTCAATTTTGTCAATTCGCCTTATCCTGACCTTTTAAATCTGAAACTTTTGATTAATTTTTGTGTACTAGTGCTTGGATTTTAAGAAAAAAAGAAATTTCAAAGTTTTTAAATATTTGTCAAGAAATTGTAAGTTAAATTTCAACTATAGTTTATTTTTTCTCTTAAATCGTAATATAATTGCCACTATAAATTGATATATCTATATTCTACTTATATTCTTAAGTTCATTACCATAAAGTATCGATAAACAAGTAAAACATGTTTGTATTAAACTTGCAGATGGATTTACTAATGTTCTGTTTCAACATTATTCCACAAACATCATCTCTAGCTGTTACAAGCTTTTTATACATTATATAAACCAATATGTCACCTGTTTTATACCTGATATATATATATATATATATATCGGAAAAAGGAGTACGACCGTCAATCCAATATATATATAAGGATCACTCAGACGAGTGGTGGGTTCTTATATCGGTCTCTAGGTGGAGAAATAAAAGACAAAGTTGATAGGCTACTTTATCTATTTTGAAGACGTTTCGCTTCGAGTTTTGAAAGCATCATCAGTTCATCTAAAAAATTATTACAATATGAGAACCACACAATCATGGAAACGATGTTAATTGTTACCTTAAAAAGATATGTAGCAGTCAATGTTATTAACAAATATGTGAATGAAACTAAGTAAATGGACATAGTACGCTGATCTTGTATAAACAGTTAAGCAACTAACAACATATATGAACTTGTACAAAAATTAGCACAGCAATTGACCATGTGGTCCAAAATAAATTCAATGTTATTTTATATAAATAAGTGAGAAAGAACCAAGAAAATCATAAATAACCTCCAACTATTTAATGGATATTAAACTTTGATTTTAACTTTAGGTAGCATTATAAGTAATATTAATAAAATTCTACAAAATAGTGAGTATGAAGTTACCGATCAAAGCCTGTGGATGTCGCCGTGAAAATGGCGTTAGATGAAACAGGAACGAACTAACCGCAAAAAAGACAGCCAACCTTGAGGTCAAAATTACTTTTGACAGATCAACAAGGTGTAAATACCAACCCAGAATTTTGGGCGGTTAATTTAATTTTTATATTTTATAACTGAGTCTGGATGACTTCCAGGTTGTAAAGGACAACAACAGTGAAAAAAGTTGGTAGTGTACACACAACTCCCTCACTAACCGGCCCAAATTTACAAACCGGAGATTTGCATTCAAACTCATAATAATGTAATGACGTTAATCATGTGGCAAGTTAAATAGTCAGGTGATTAACGATATTATAATTTCCATACAGCCCAAGGTTCAATATACTTGGAGCTGTGATTTGTAAAGGATTCTATGAATCAATTACAATGTTTGTATTATTTTACATATAATTTAAAACTCTAATCAAAGAATTTAGTATAATGAAATGCAATATGGGTTGCATATGTAATAGTAAAATTAAGTAACGAAATTAAGTTATTTAATTGATATATTTATTTATTTTATTTCTATTTATGTATGTAAATTATTTTATGAAAAGTGGAAAAAAAAAGTTCAACTAGTACACCTAATATGACATTAATGTAGTGAAAAGATTAAGTAGCCTAATTTTGCAAAATTAAAGCATGATATATCTGGCTCAAGTTACTTATGTCAGTTCTCTTATTCAATGCATTAGATGTTTTAATATTGAACACATTTCCAAAAACTGTCTTTTCGCTAGATTGCGTTCAGTGGCAAGAATCTTAACTTCATTAAAATCCACTTCATGTTTTGTATTTATCGCATGTTGTGCTAGAGCACAAGTGTGTTTCGATAAGTTAATGTCGCTACGATGTGAAGTGAGACGACCTTTCAATGATCTACCAGATTGCCCAATGTAACAAAGATCGCAATTAGCGCATGGAATTTTATAAATGTGTTCACTTGTTCCAAGGTGGACAAGGGTGTTTTAGTTTTAGAGAACAAATTTCTAACAGTTTTTGCATTCTTAACAGCAATTTTAACAGTATATTATTTTGTTTATACAATTTAATAAGCTTCTCAGTAACTTGAGGGAAATATGGTAAGGAAGAGTAATGCGTGATAGTATTCTCAAGATCGGTATTATTCTTAACTACCATTCCTGTCATCCTATGAAATATAAACTAAACCTGATAAAAGCTTTAAGCTTTAGATTAAATAAATTGACACATCCAATAAATCAAGGGAATCCTTTAAGTTATTGAGAAATATTCTAATAGAGAATTCATATCCTTCCTCTATCATCAATAAATACCTTTATTCACATAGTTATGGATCCTCAATTTATGACATACCCGATGGTGACCAACTTATAAACATCTCTAATAATTCTATAAATAGCACTGTTCTGCATAATACCGATCTTGAGAATACTATCACGCATTACTCTTCCTTACCATATTTCCCTCAAGTTACTGAGAAGCTTATTAAATTGTATAAACAAAATAATATACCTGTTAAAATTGCTGTTAAGAATGCAAAAACTGTTAGAAATTTGTTCTCTAAAACTAAAACACCCTTGTCCACCTTGGAACAAGTGAACACAATTTATAAAATTCCATGCGCTAATTGCGATCTTTGTTACATTGGGCAATCTGGTAGATCATTGAAAGGTCGTCTCACTTCACATCGTAGCGACATTAACTTATCGAAACACACTTGTGCTCTAGCACAACATGCGATAAATACAAAACATGAAGTGGATTTTAATGAAGTTAAGATTCTTGCCACTGAACGCAATCTAGCGAAAAGACAGTTTTTGGAAATGTGTTCAATATTAAAACATCCTAATGCATTGAATAAGAGAACTGACATAAGTAACTTGAGCCAGATATATCATGCTTTAATTTTGCAAAATTAGGCTACTTAATCTTTTCACTACATTAATGTCATATTAGGTGTACTAGTTGAACTTTTTTTTCCACTTTTCATAAAATAATTTACATACATAAATAGAAATAAAATAAATAAATATATCAATTAAAATAACTTAATTTCGTTACTTAATTTTACTATTACAAATGCAACCCATATTGCATTTCATTATACTAAATTCTTTGATTAGAGTTTTAAATTATATGTAAAATAATACAAACATTGTAATTGATTCATAGAATCCTTTACAAATCACAGCTCCAAGTATATTGAACCTTGGGCTGTATGGAAATTATAATATCGTTAATCACCTGACTATTTAACTTGCCACATGATTAACGTCATTACATTATTATGAGTTTGAATGCAAATCTCCGTTTGTAAATTTGGGCCGGTTAGTGAGGGAGTTGTGTGTACACTACCAACTTTTTTCACTGTTGTTGTCCTTTACAACCTGGAAGTCATCCAGACTCAGTTATAAAATATAAAAATTAAATTAACCGCCCAAAATTCTGGGTTGGTATTTACACCTTGTTGATCTGTCAAAAGTAATTTTGACCTCAAGGTTGGCTGTCTTTTTGCGGTTAGTTCGTTCCTGTTTCATCTAACGCCATTTTCACGGCGACATCCACAAGGCTTTGATCGTAACTTCATACTCACTATTTTGTAGAATTTTATTTAATATTACTTATAATGCTACCTAAAGTTAAAATCAAAGTTTAATATCCATTAAATAGTTGGAGGTTATTTATGATTTTCTTGGTTCTTTCTCACTTATTAATATAAATAACATTGAATTTATTTTGGACCACATGGTCAATTGCTGTGCTAATTTTTGTACAAGTTCATATATGTTGTTAGTTGCTTAACTGTTTATACAAGATCAGCGTACTATGTCCATTTACTTAGTTTCATTCACATATTTGTTAATAACATTGACTGCTACATATCTTTTTAAGGTAACAATTAACATCGTTTCCATGATTGTGTGGTTCTCATATTGTAATAATTTTTTAGATGAACTGATGATGCTTCAAAACTCGAAAGCGAAACGTCTTCAAATAGATAAAGTAGCCTATCAACTTTGTCTTTTATTTCTCCACCTAGAGACCGATATAAGAACCAACCACTCGTCTGAGTGATCCTTATATATATATATATATATATATATATATATAATATATATATATATATAAATTATATATATATATATATATATATATATATATTTCAAACTGTTCAAGGTAACTTTTCAACAAAAAAGTGACTTCTAATGGCATCATCACTACTACAGTTCAATGAATTTAATTTATAGCGTTCAAGTTTTATGGATTCTATTTGAAAAATCCTCTTAAATATTTACGTTTTTAAGTTTAATGTGATTATATTTTTTGAAATTATTTAATATGTTAATGTGTTCATTTTGTTCAGAATTTTATTTTTATATTAAATCGGATGGCTTGCTAAAACGCCAATCTTAAAAATTGAATCTTTGTATCCGGTAATTAGGGATAAAGCTCCAGAAAAATAGGTCTGACTGTAATATGAATATGTAATACGACGTATGTCATTGACAACGACATGTTTTGTTTCTTGTATGCATTGACGTTTTGCGGTATATTGACAGTTATTGTCTCACATGACATATGGGAATTCAGTCTTATTGCGGCCATGTCCAATGGATGGAGATCTTGCTGAAATGGTAAAGTAAGGAAGGCTTCACAAAAAATTAGAATTAATGAAAATAATTAAAATTAATGTTTTTATAGATTTTAAAGACTGTTGTCGACTCTTGTCGTATTTCTTTTTGTTGTAAGTAATTCAGTAAGTCAGTTATGTTCATTGTTTTAATCTCATTTTATTGGAAAATAAGACTACCAATTATGGAAATTAAGTTCTATGTTCACTACACACGCTCATTGCTGCACACGAATCTACACATACTGCCAAATACGGACCATCAATAACACATATAATATCTTCTAGAAATAAATAAGTGCCTTGAAAATACTTATGTAAGTAAATTTTCTGACAATTTTAAAAAATTTCTAACAAAATTAACATTTTTCTGTATGAAATGTAATACAGAATTGTAACTACAAATAAAAATGGTTCACTGTTATCTATATGTATAACAAACATTTTATAGAACAATCAAAAATCGCAACAAATTGAAAACAGACTTTTACTTATTTATCAAGATATCTTACATTGAAAACCTTATTTAATGTTACATGATCACCAAAACAATCTGATTTAACGCACTATCATGTATATCTTATTATTGAATGTATGATGTAAAAGGGTGTAAATCATTCTTTGTGAAGTCTTCTACACACTTATAAAACATTAAATAAAAATTTTAAATTGGGTTAGTTGTTACTATATTCAGCATACAAGTATGTGAAGTTGTAAATGAACTATTGAAGTATAATGTCATCTTATAGGTGGAGGGGATGAATTTTTTCATTTTAAGTTGTAATTATAGATAAAAGTCTATAATACATAATTTAATTTCAAACATTCCTAAATTGTTTCGGAATTTAAAGATAACGTGTTAATTTGCGTGTATTTTTAGTGTGTTTGATAATTTCTTTGTAAATATTCGTAAGCTCCGCACACCTACTGTGACGTTACGATTTCATTAGTCCATTTTTGGCGAAAACTAAGTGCAATATCTGCTTTGGCATGAATCAAACGTATTTCTACGTCACTTTCTTAAAAGTATTTTTATAGTGATGAAATATTTTTTATATTAATCTATTCGTAATCGTGAAGTGTTCGTTGAATTTTAAGTTTTTAAAACTTTCTTTGTATGTCTAAAAGAAAACAAAAAGGAATTTTTCCTCGATTTTACAACAGAAAACCCCAATTGTTATTTTTCTTTGTTACTTTTGTATGTTTTCGTTGTCTTTTAATGTTCAAATAAATTATCCAAACAAATAGTTGTTTTATTATAATGAATCTTAAGATTTGGCACGGCATTGTGGCTTTGTGGTATAAAGTGATAATAGAGACTAGAAATATACATATTATATAGAAGTCATTTAGTTATTGATTCAGGAGGAAATGGAACTACTATAAGATGATTTTCTAATATAAAGTCTTCTTAAAACAAAAATTCACATCAAAAAGAAAACTAATAACATGAATTTATATAGAAAACTGGTGTCCCAAAGCAACAGTTTCTAAAATAGCAGAAAGTTACAGCAAATTTTACATACAGCCAATGCCAATAATTATATACTATAAGAAAAATATTACAGTATTATCGATATAATTTAATTTTGACTAAAACAAGTTTGAGCTTGAATGAAAATAAATTTTGTATTCGATATTTATTATTGTTTGCTGGATACACCTACACAAGAGGCCAAAGTAACTGACGTTTATAAAAAGAAGTAGAACATAGCTATAGATTTTTTCAGAAGTAAATAATGATTTTTTAATAATTAGTTTTTAAAAATAACTCAAATGGATTTAAGACAACCAGGTAAAACAATACGATTTTTAGTAAAAAATACTTTATATGCGACTTTTTTATTGAACTTCATTCTAAAGGATTTTCTTTTAGACGATTCAAAAAACCTATTTGGCCCCTTGGTTTTTGAGGAAAGCCAGTACAGTGACTTCCAAAGCGATGTAGAAACACAGTGTTTACTCTGTGAGGATCGTTTCAATCTCAAACTGTCTTTACCGATGTTCCTTGCTCATATATTCGATGTTCATAGTGTAGTAATTGAAGATGTGCAAAATATAGATAATTTACATGAGTATGTACTGTCCCATAATATTTATGAAATATATAGTGTACATTGAGTGTATACAAATTTTCGTGGATGAAGAGTTTTATATTTATGAATGTTATATAATAAACACAAAATATAATCAATAGCCATAGTCTATTGTATTTTAAAATACTACACTAGACACTTTCATTTAAAAACAACTATTGATTATTAATTAATCTTTTCAATGATCTTATTTTAATTTTTAATATAGGATCCTATAATAGGTAA
This sequence comes from Diabrotica balteata, assembly GCA_918026665.1. Taxonomy (NCBI): domain Eukaryota; kingdom Metazoa; phylum Arthropoda; class Insecta; order Coleoptera; family Chrysomelidae; genus Diabrotica; species Diabrotica balteata. Next base: position 108,481,798 of record OU898279.1, on the reverse strand, counting down.
CAAATACAATTTATAGTTTATAGATTATTTTTATATATACAAAAATATTTAATGTCATTTGTCAAAATAAAAGAATAAAATCTGTGTTTGCAGTAACTCTCTATTGACAACATATGCATTAGGGAAGGTTTCAAACTTTCAAGTAGTGTCAATGGCTTACTGTGTTATATGACACAATAGTGTTGACACACTGAGTTGATATAATAAGCTGTGCCAGTGTTGCTGGATCAACAGCCCTGTCCTGCTGGAATATAAAATTCAAGTCCTGGTAGATATCGCAAGCACTTGGTACAAGATTATTTTTCAAAATTTCTAGATACTTTACTGCGTTAATTGTGCCTTCCATCACACTCATATCTTACTAGACCCGCTGATGACATGCAGCCCCAAATCATAATTAATTTGGGAAACTTCACACTTCTTTTGGGGAAATCTTTATGGAATGCTTCATTTTGACTTTTGATAACCAGTTTTTGAAAGTCTAACACAAACATAAAATTTCTATTTGTCACTGAATATCACTCTGAGCTAGTCATCAGTGATCCATGAAAACTTTAAGCAACCGCTTCATTTGGGCAAGATTGAAGATTTCTTGGACTGTTGATGACTGGTCCAGAATCAGATTCAGTGATGAATCAAAATTTGATGTTTGTGTAGTAGACTTTTGAAGATGGGCTACCAGTCCGTAGTGTAAAAATAAAGCATTCCATAAATATTACCTCAAAAGAACTTTGAAGTTTCCCAAAGGAATTATTATTTGGGTGTGTGTGTCATCAGCTGGTCTAGGAAGATATGAGGTGGTGGAAGGCACAATTAACGCAGCTAATAAAGTATTAAGAAATGTTGAAAAATAGTCATGTACCAAGTTCTAACGATCTCAACCCGGACTTGAATTTTATATTCCAGCAGGATGGTGCTGCATGCCATACAGCTAAAACAACTAAAAAATGGTTTGGAGACAATAACATTAGAGTGTTCTCATGGCCTTCGAATAGTCACAACTTAATTTTATTAAGATATTTTGGCATAAGATGAAACAGAAATTGCATAATGATCCCAGAGAACCATCACAGATTTTAAGAGTAAATTAGGTGAATTACGGGATAGTTTCTACTCTGATTATCTAAATATTTAGTACAAAATAATGCCAGACAGAATTACTGTGGTTGTAAAGACGCGTGGCGAAGTAACCCCATACTATGATGTAATTTCTTAAATTGTTTGTACATTTAGTTGTCAGGATGTTATGCAACAGTTTCGTTTATTTTGCTGCCAATGCTGCAATTCAAAGTTTATAGAGACTGAACCATTTCAATATTTTGTTATTAATGATAGTTTAATAGCTTAATAAATGATAGTTTAATAAAGTGCAAATAAATAAATAAAAAATATAAATCTTTCATCCAATATTGAATACAGTGGAACCTCGATTATCCGTCAGGGCACCGGATCAAGGGTATGACAGATAATTGAAAAGAAGGTTAACAGAACAAAAAATTTCATAGTATAACTCTCAAATTTTATTTCTATGTTTTATTTGACAATATAAGAGGGATTTGTGTTAGTAGAGTCGAATCAATTTGATTTAAAATATTCCGAAATATTTGTTTTATTGTTACTTCACATTTTGCAACGGTAGAATTTCTTATTTGATGTAAAATCATCAAATCTATCTTATTTGCTTCTTCTTGCCGAGAATACCACTTAATGAATTGTTGCATGTGCGATGCAGCTTCTCTCGCTTTTTACGCAAATCTATGTGAGTTGCAATAGCATCATCATCGCCACTATCAAAGTCTCTGTCAGCTTCTGAATCAGTTTCGTCCGCCTCTGTTGTATCATCTGTTAGCAATTGATAGTCGTTTGTGTCCTCATCATAAATTAACATTCCGCATCACGCTCGTCTATCACGGGGGCATTTTCATCTGGAGTTGATTTAGGCCATAATTTATTCTACGAAATTTTCAGCGTTACTTTCGAAACATCAGCCCAAGCAGATTATATTCTGGCAAAAAATATTCCTCTTCCATGACTAGGTTTTGAATAAATTTTTTTCTGAATCTTCTTTTGAATGTTTTAATGACCGATTGATCCATTGCAGGCAGAAAAGAGCACCTGATAATTTCATCGTCACTTCGCAGCATACCGGCTTCAGGATGGGCAGGTGCACTGTCCATAATGAGAATCGCCCTTGGCGGCAAATTTTTTTCCTTGCAAGTATTGTCGAATGTCCGGTATAAAAACATAAAAAAAGACGTTAGAAAAAATGATAAACAAATTTTGTTTGCAGTACATACCTTTTTGAACCAGTAAGCGAATATTTTCTGGGACATCCATGCATGTTGTGCGTAGTAGTTAACGGAAAGCGGTTCATATTTATGCCCTTGAAACAACGTGCTTTTCTGCTGTACCAATCAATAATATAGGAAGGTGATGGTCACCACTTGCATTTGAACATATCATTGCTGTGATTCGTTGCTTTTGCGGTTTAAATCTTGGTTTATATTTTTCAGACAGTGCGAGTGTTTTCGTTGGCAATGCTTTGTAGTTTAAACCAGTTTCATCTGCATTGAACACTTGATCGCGTGTCAAACCATATTCATCGATCATATCTTGAACCTTTCCCGTATACCGTGGCGATTTTTGAACTTTTCCAACCAAACGCTGCTTCCTTTGAATGAAGGATCGTCATTCAATTTCATGTTGAGAAACAATGCTTTTTCGGCTACAATTGGTCCAGACAAAGAAACACCTTCGCTTCTTTTTTGAACGAACCACAAATACTAAATGACACTAAGTGACACATGAAACTCTAAAAGCATGGTACCATTTAGCATTACCTATATAAATGAAATTTAATCCAGAGAGCTGAATAAGAATAATAATTATTTACATAAATGATGAGGTGGCGGCATAACTTCACGTGTACATTTCAACAAATTTCGTTTGGCTTATCGCAATACTCAAACAAAATGAATTAATGACTAAATTTTTACTTATGTTGTCCATATAACTTATGTATGGACCCTGACGGTTAACAAAGGTGACAGTTAATAGAGAGACGGATAATCGAGGTTCCACTGTATAACCTAATATTTGACTCTTCTAATTTATAACAGTATGTTTTTTCTAGGTATGTCTCTTACTGGCATCAAAAATTTCAAAATAATTCCTTAGAACAAATTATTCCATCTCTTAGCTTAGATTCGACAGGCCAAAAGTATTATCTAATGTCAAGTTTATTAAAAGAAGATAAAGAATTAAGACACAAACTAAAATTGAATTATGCAATAAAAATTCAGGAATATGAAAGAAATAATAAAAACTTTAGTAGGTCTTGCTTGATGTGTAAACTAGAATATGAAGGTATGTGTAACAATTATATTTTTAATTAAGTATGGAATCCAAAATATTTAAAAGCAAAATCCACACACATACAATTTCATTTTATTAATAAAACTTGTTTTTAGGACCAAGACCTGGTTATTTTGAACACCTCTCCTCACAACATAATCTACAATTAGGGAACCCTCAAAATCTTGTGTTTGTTGATGAACTAATAAATAAAATTGAGAGCAAAATGACAGCACTACAGTGTATATATTGTGAAAGGACTTTTCCTGATAGACATGTTTTAAAAGAACACATGAGAAAAAAGCTACACAAAAGGATTAATCCTAAAAATGAGGAGTATGATAAGTACTATATTGTAAATTACTTAGAGGAGAATAAAACATGGAAGACTATTCAGAAGGAAAATGATAGATATGCAGTGAATAAAGGTATAATAAATATGTTCATATGTATGTCTCATTATAAAAGTGATTCCAATATTCCTTTATCATTTCGACCTTATCAGCGGGTACTCATAAAAGCTGCAAAGCTAGTTACTATACTATAATTCCACTATTTGAAAGAGTGATTTCATCGTTTGAAAGCGGAGAAGTGGGGAAAGACGTATGAAAATCCAGTGGCGTAAGCTCACTTTTCTCATCGTATCACTACATTCTCTTCTGACGTGAGCATTTTCCGTTTCTTTTACGGCTTTTCGTTTTTTTAATCAACATCAGAATTTTGCTGTCTTGGAACAACCCAGTTGTTCATCCCATTGTATTTTAATATTCACAGAATAAAACTAAAAATTAACTATAAAATGACAAACTCTAATAAAACTCGGATTATCACTACAAATTTCAACCGCACAAAATATAATAACAAAATGCAACTGAAGTTCCATTACGATACTTTACAAAAGTTGCCAAGTCTTTGAAACGGAATGGAAATGAAATAAAATATCGATTTTTATTTTATAAACTTAAATGTGTAACGAAACATGTAAATACAATTTATTTGATTACTATTTTGTGCTTAGTTTTTACTATTGAAAAAACTAATTTTTTTTATATTTTTATGCGTAATACTGCTGTGTCGAAATTTAAGTTTGTAAGACCATTAATGCTACTTGTGAACAAGAATCGGCTACACCGTACGGTAGCTCGTGGTCAAGTCTGCTATAGAGAAGCAGAAATAAATGTACTAATTATACATTCTCTGATTTCTTATAGAAAAAGCAATTTAAATGGCTAGTTTTCGAGGGCCTTTGTGAATATTTGAATTTGAGGCTATTCAACGTTTAAACGATAAAATCACTCTTCGAAATAGTGGAATTTTACTATAGATCTGTTCTTTGTAACCTATATAAGTTTATACTATTTCTTTTGTAGAATCAGAAGCAAATGCAGATGAAGAGTATTCAGATTGGAATGAGAAAGAAGATTTAATCACATGTTTGTTCTGCAAAAGTAAAGAAACGGATATTAACGTGATTTGTCTTCATATGGAGAGCGACCATGATTTTAGCTTTGTAGATGTTACTAAAGATCTTGATTATTATCAGAAAGTAAAATTAATCAACTATATAAGAAAGCAGATGCACCAAAACAAGTGTTTGTATTGTGACAAGAAATTTAATATTATTTTAGATTTACAAACGCATTTAAGGGAAGAAAATCATTATAAAATTCCAGACTTGAAGATTTTTGATCAACCTGAGTAAGTTTTAGTGTCACTATAATATACAGTTGAGTCCACGTCTCTTTACCCGTACGTCATCATTTAAAGCATATGAAATAAGTTGGAAATTTACTCCAGGCAACAGCAAATATAATTAAATATACAATAATATTTATAGTGTGTTGATGTAATAGGTAACAGTAAAATTATTTAAAGAATGAAATATTATTTAGTTCAAATATTTTTGCCAGATACTGAATGTACTGGTAGTTGCAAGATATTTAGGATTTAATCTTCTAATGTTCTTCTTAATCTTAAAAAATAATGCTATTTCTTTTTAATTTAAGTAGTAATTACTGCTCAAACCGCTTTTCAAAAAAGTACTGTCCATATCTTGATGATAATCTAAGCGACAATCACTTACACTCTTAGCAGAGAGCAATAAAGCATCTTATACCCATCCTGATTCTCTCCCACAATGTAAAATACAAATTCTCTTCTCTCTAGAGAGCGGAACATTGATGACGCAAGTTTTACTACCATCGGTCCAACATTTTTTAACTATATCGTGGGTGTCGAACCAAGTTTCATCCACATGATACAATTTCTTCCATTCACTCATAAAAAGACCTTAGACTCTCCAAATAATCGAACCTCCACTTTATTAAACGGCTGGATTCCATAATTGCTTGCCGTTTATTCACTGTTTTAAATATAAAACCATTAGATTTTAAAAACCTCCAAAAAGTAGTTTTATGACACTCGGGAATTATTTCTTTGTTTCTTAATTCACTCAAAAGTTTATTTAAAGTTGGTAAGTTATTCACTGAATACATATGATATATTTGTTTTCCGTAGAGCTGATAAATGAAAATTCAATAATACTCGATGGGCCCCAGAACCCTTTGTATTTTTTCGCAACACTGGACCGTCTTTTTTAAGTTCGTACACAGTGGATAGTGGCACTTGTGTCAAAAAAAACTTTTTTTGTTTGATCGCTTTTGGGTGGCTATTCGTTACAGCATTAGGGGAGTACAGTCATTTTGTGTTTGATATCGGCCCAGTCTCTTAATCTGGGGAATTCCATCCGAATTATCTTGCAACTGATAGTACATCTATGGTAATTTTCAAGATATTTGGTAAAGTTTAAGAATTGCCGGCCATAAACGACCCTTTATGTAGATAAAATCGAGATATATAGGGTTGATAAACTAGTATGAAACCTGAAATAGTGGCAGGAATGTACAGGACATCATCACTAATCATTTCTATATCTATAAATAAACTCTCACAGGAGTTAATTTAGCGATAATTTGATATAAGTAAACATTATCCTTTTACCTGAATAAAGTTCCAAGAAATTTTCTAATCTCTTATAAATACTGGCTTTAAATACCTAGAAATTTGTAATTCTGAATTCCAAGTACAAATGTTGTTGTTTGTTTGTGTTTATATGACTGCGGACACTAAATCCATTCGCCAACAAGTACAAAATCGTTAACAACTCAAAATTGAAATACCTACCAGTCTACACCTACTTTGTATCATTTAGTAAAGTACCTTTAAACTTTGGATAGAATTTAAAATTGAACCTAATGTAACGAAAGGGTGACTATTCGTTACAGCATTAAGGGAGTACAGTCATTTTGGGCTTGATATCGGACCAGTCTCTTAATCTGGGCTACAGCTTTCGAATTATCTTGCAATGGAGTATATGTAACAGTTTTTCCAGGCATAATCTCAAAATTCAACAAAACATTTATTTTTTGTCATTTCTTTCACTTTTGTGGAAACTTAAACAAAACCATTCCTTAACTGTTTGAACGAGGTTACGAAACTTTGCATGTAAATTAATGGTAAAATAAAATTCACTTACCATGAAATTTCAAACTCCAATATAAAATTAATTGTGGAAACAACTGTTTGTTTAATATAAATAACTTCTAAATGCAAAAACAGGACAAAAAAACACCCACAAGTAAACAAACCAGAAACATTACAAATTGTATGTCCCGTAATCTGAAAACGTCCCCAAGACAATATTTTTTGTACATATGTCTTTTCGATATACTGAGTCTAGAGCGTTCATAAAAATAACATGTGTCTTTACTTAATAACAAGCGGTAGCTGGTTTTTCTTTAGTTTCATACGTGAACGCCAATGATGCTAGATAAAAAGTATGTATTTTATCTCGCCAGGTATTAATGATGCACGGGTAAAGAAACATGGTACATGTACATGGTACATGTAATACAAGGTATTAAAATGATCATTCAAATATAATCTTGAAGTTGTAATTGTCAGATTTTCGTTACGTTTAAAATAATTTGGTAGACAATTTTGCACGATATAAATATAAAAATAATAAATGTATACTTTGAAGGTTTTTTTATAAAGTATATTATATATTTTTTTAGGTTTTATTTTCCCACATATGAAAATGATGCTTTCCTCTATTTGATCGATGATGTCGAAGACTGAAAGTGCAGAAATATAGCAAATACGTGTATTTATATCAATTTATTATCAACTGTTTTTGTTATTGATGTTTTATAATATAAATAAACCGTAAAATACAAAAAGTGATTTAATATTGTTTGTGTTTCTTGTCTGATTTTAATTATTATGTATTTTCTATGTACATATCTCGGTATTATAGGTACATGTTAAGAATATATCTCAAAAAATAATTAGTTAAAAAAAATAGAAAATGGATAAAAAAATATTAAAATATTGGGATTGGCACTAAGAGCAAAGAACAACTCTCATTGTGTTTGATAATAAAAATAAATTCTATATATTTGCCAACGGCAGAACAAGCAAGAGCGTCAGGCCAGAAAAAGCCTATGCGGTTTTGAATATATTATGCAGTCTATTGAAATTATAATTTATAAAGTCATAAGTAAGTTCAACATATCTCCTCGCGTTTCTTTTATCCTGATACAACCAGTCAGAAACGGTAAATTTACATTAAGACAGTTCTATTAAATAAAAGCACAAAGAAGTTCCAAATACTTCATCGCGTTTCTGTTGTCCTAATACAAACTCAGAAAGAAAACATTTTCATTCAAATGATTTATTGAGTCCATTGGAATTAAAATTTACAAAGGCTAAAAGACGTTCCTAATAATACCTCCTCGCGTTTCTTTTATCCTAATACAAACTGTCAGAAACTGAACATTTTCCTTCAAATGACTTATCCAGTATAAACAGTCTATTAAACTTAATTAAAATTTGTGTAAAGGCACAAAGAAGTTCCAAATACCTCCTCGCGTTTCTGTTATCCTAATACAAACTGTCAGAAACTGAACATTTTCCTTCAAATGACTTATCCAGTATAAACAGTCTATTGAAATTAATTAAAATTTGTAAAGGCACAAAGAAGTTCCAAATACCTCCTCGCGTTTCTGTTGTCCTAATACAAACTGCCAGAAACAAAACATTTTCATTCAAATGATTTATGGAGTCCATTGGAATTAAAATTTACAAAGGCTAAAAGAAGTTCCTAATAAGACCTCCTCGCGTTTTCTTTTTCCTAATACAAGCTGTCAGAAAATGAACATTTTCCTTCAAATGACTTATCCAACAGTCTATTGAAATTAATTAAAATTTGTAAAGGCACAAAGAAGTTCCAAATATCTCCTCGCGTTTCTGTTGTCCTAATACAAACTGTCAGAAAGAAAACATTTTCATTCAAATTATTTATCGAGTCCATTGGAATTATTAAAACTTCAAAGGCTAAAAGAAATGCCTAATAATACCTCCCCGCGTTTCTGTTTTCCTGATACAAACTGTCAGAAACAGAACATTTTCATTCAGTTAACTTATCGAGTATGTCTATTAAAATTTGCAAAGGCTAATAGAAGTTCAAAATACCTCTACACGTTTCTGTTATCCTAATACAAACTGTCAGAAACTGAACATGTTCAGTATATTTATTTTCCATTACGTTCCTTTCTTTGTCATAATTTTATCTGATATAATCAATCAACTTTAGTTTGTTGCTTTGCTTCATTTAAGTATTTTATTTTGCTCGACTTTGAATGATTTATCTTTCTTTTCTTTTTTGAAGGATTTTTAGCTCATTTGTCAACCTGTAAGTAGTTCTATTTTGTTACACACAGCCTATACACACTTCGTTTTTATTGTGCCTTTTTTAGGGATACTTTCGACACTGTTTTAGGTGTTTCTGTATATAAAAAATACAAATGATATCGTTTTACTATAAATTTATTGTTACTAAAATGCAACAGACATTAAAAATTTCTTACAATATATTACAAAAACGTCCTACAAATTAAAACAACTTTCAAAAGTCGAGTTCTACTAAAGGTACATTGTCGCTAAAAACAAACAAGAAGACACATAGTCAATCTAACAAACAAATATTGAAAACAAGTGCCAATAATGAAAAAAGTAAAACAAACAATTTTTTAGGTACAAACGTATATTTAACGTTAGTTTACCACCCAAAGCAGTTTTAACACGGCTACTGACAGCGCCTACTAAAGGGACACTTAATATGAGTCATAAATTAAAAGGGCTGTTGTTATATACACCTAGGGTCGATACTGGTACATATAAGACTAGCGATTGGGTTAACTGCTTTGAATCGATTCGTTAAATTAAATTGTGTTTTGGCAGATTTTACTTAGTAACTTATCATAATGACCGATTCCTTGGAGTAATCTCAAACTTTTTTGGTAAAATAACGTTCACTAATTAGATTCATGTTGTAAGAAATTGATTTGTCAAATCAATAAATCTCGACTTACATTTAACCTAATGTTTTACATTAAACTAACTATTAAATTAACTAGAGTTAAATAAAATATATAATACAGCTTAAAAGTTCATATAAAAAACTCAAATCAGCCTTTATTTAAAGTCATATTATTATTTTTTCTTTAAATTAGCCGTCAAAACAAAAAAATGTTCTAAATGGTAATTAATATTTTATTCAGTTTGTAACAAAGTCAAAACTTACTTAGATGAGAACTGCATTAAAAGCAAAACAAAGTGGGATATGATTTACTTATTTTAACGAAGATTTTCGGTTAATATTTGGCAAGATCTGGAATTAAAGATTGTTAATAAAAATTAGATAGTAAAAGTCTGCACAAGGTCTAGAAGAGAACAGTTTTGTTCCCTTTTTTTTTATATTTTTCCACGGCTTTTATCTTTCAGCACACAGTCCAATTTTATGTTTCTCCTCTATCTTTAAATACAAAAACAGATGCTAAACAGTACAAAAAAATGATCTACAATTTATGCACAGTCAAGAAAAAACGCGACTTTACAATTACATACAAAAAATTGTGATAAATACAAGAAAACCCAAACCTGTATCGAGCTTAAACACGCCTCCTCTCTCTAGTTTGTTGTTAATCCATTTCGCGTTTTTTCTCTTGTATGTGCCTTAAATATTCTTGTCCACCCGTATTTTGCTTTTTTGCAGAACCGTCATTTACCGAACAATAAATATATTTTTTTTAAAAACGTGTCACAAGGACAAATTTGTGCCTAACACAAAAACAAACGATTCCGCTTACACTAAATAAATTAAAAATTACTATAATTAACTAGACCAATCTGTGGCCGGTGTAATTGCGCTCAAATAAGGCGGACCTCTGACTGGCGAATCGGGGAATCTCTGCATGTAACGTTCCAGACGTAAGTACTTCACTGTCACCAGATGGCCAGAGTACCTAAAAAATAAACAGTAATTATTAGTATTAAATACTCTAATTAACTCTAAAATAGATAGGTCGCAGCCAGATGATTAAATTAGCCATTCGATAGAACAGCTAGAGCCCTTTGATTAAACAACCTCGTTCATAACATGTCTGAATGTCGATTAGCCTAGTGGCTAATCGACATTCATGACACACATGTCATATCACGACCACGAAGATAATGTAACAGGCATTTGGACGACGATACGTCAAGTCGATCAGTGTAATCAAGCAGCTAATTGAAATAGTGATCTAGTTTGCACGGCTAGCCCTTTCATTTGATTGAACATCGCGTTATGATGTCTTACTTATAAAATGATGTTATTTATTTCACAGATAAGGTTATTAATAATTTTCATATTATATTTAAATCATTTATTGACAACTTACACTGTTATGACATTTAGATCCACAAAGAACTTTTTTCGTGAAGGAAGCACATCTCATGGTACGGTATTGTTTTTGTGCTGGTTTACACGAGCATTGTTTAAAACCTTGCCCCCCAAACTGTGATTGTATAGTCACAGCTTCTCGTTAAGATATCGGGGTATCTAAAATTTCATCATCATAGCTTTCCATTGATGAGTGCAATTCTTGTCGCACAAATCAATTTTTAATAGTTTCTGTTTTTGTGCCTATTCTATAAACTCCATTTCTAAAATCCACAATTTTTGCTTTGACATTTTTGGTGTCTAAAGGTCCACGATTCACTTTCGGTAAACTTACCAGGAAACTACTGCCAATAAGTAGAGGTGTCAGTTTTTTGTTGTGTTCTCAATCATTTTTTCAATTGCACGTTTTAAACTTTTGTGGGCATCATTTCTCTGACAAGATATGTTTTCTTCCGTTTTGCAGAAACACAGTACTACTGGAACCAAAACCTTCCTCTCCTACTACAGACAATCCACATGTGACATGAACATGTTTATTGCAAGACTTACAGCTATGGGCGCTAGTGGTAGAATTCTGACATGTGCGACAAATTGGTTCAATCAAACGAATATTTTTCAAGCAGTTAACTGGTGCTACTAGCGGCGCGGTGGTTAAGAAACAAATTACGTCAATGATATGGCGGTTTTTCAATCAGCATGTCGTTAAACTTTTTAATTGCATAAAATTTTACAAAATAACTACTCGTGTGATTGAATGGAGTTGTTTAATCGAACGGCTAATTTAATTGTGCCATATATATGCTTTAAATTTATAATAGCGATAGCAAAGCTTTTGCTTAAAGTTTTGCTAAAGCTCAAAAGGATAGAAAAAAATTTTGTTAAATCGTGTTGTGTTCATCGTCATCAAAATAGGTGGCACCTCTTATAGCTACCAACGACCTGTGGGAAACAAGCAGACATTCGCCGACCATCTGTGTATGAATTTGTATCTTTCACGGATCTCTGATGAAGCACATGAAGCATATGAAGGTATATACTGAAATAACATTATAAGATCCTACTGATACCGATTCAGACATGGATTTTTTGACGAATTGTACTGTTGTGCCGTATATTAATCTTTCAAACCAGGCATAGGTAATGTACATTAAGGTAATAATGACAACTGCCCTTTCTCAAGCCCACTGCTGTCGCCAAGGACGCATACGTTTTAACTTTTAGTTATCAAGTTTTTGCATTGCAGCTTCACAAAACTCCATTCTACGAAATTGATCTCCGGGAAATAACTCTGGAGTTTTCGAATATTAAACTGTTAAAGCCATATTTTTTAAAAACTGTATTAACTGTGTTATGCGAGGCCTCCAACTCCTCGACGACACTTCTAGTGGCACTGGAGTTATCCACCTCAATGGTAGCACAAATACTTCATCTCTCCTTTTAATTTCCTGCTGTCTTTCCGAGGACATATCTTTTCTTTTGTGATATTTTGTTTTAAAACTATTTACGATATTTGCAATTGTTTGTCTAAAAGGTATGGGTCTATTTTCGAAAATATCATCAAATAGATCTACATTCTGACAAAGAATGGCCTTGATAATTATTTAAACCTTTTCTAGAAAAGTGTAAATAAACATTTTAAAACGATACTCTTTACTTAACGTTTTCAATTGAAAAGAAATGCGTAAAGCTAACAGGTGCCAATTATCGAGTTGTCAATCGCATTGTAGGACATCGCTTTCGTGTGGTGAGATATTGCCATAGACTAGAGAAAGGCCAGTTGCCACACTTACCTCAATGTAAAGGAAATTCATTTGATATAACAATAAAACACTGAAAGCCTTTCTCAAGTCTGCCTCTTCACTTGAGAAAGGCACTCTGCCGAAACAGCTGTAGTGATAAAATATAACAAATTTGGTGGAAGTTTTGAAAAGAAAGTCTTTTATTGTTATGCTCTAATTGCTGATTTACAACACAATTTTGCTTTTAATTTTTGTGAGTTATAGGTATAGTGGAAAGAATTAACTTACCACCAACCGTGCAGATTCCTGTAGGCTATTGCTGCGTCGTTAGGATCGGCACATTTCAAATAGACGGCAAACGTGCTGGTTTCGACGGCGCAATGCAGAATTCGACATTGGTGAGCGCACTTGCTGAGAACGGCTTCTCTGATCGTACTGGTATTTCTGTCGCCGTCTTGGACCATACCGCGAATCTTGAGGCAAGGTGTCGGCGAGCAGGGGAGGCTATTGACGGATCCTACTTGGGTTTCGAACGCCTGGCCCTGCCAACTTTTATTCCTAGGAGATCTGGAAAATACCAAGATACATCAACAAGACAGTAAAACCAGATACGAATACCTTATTATAACAGACATTTCCTTGCGCAGAATATTCTGCAAAACAATGAAATGTTTCTACAAAGCAATGAACAATTCCAATGAAACTGAAAGCAAAATTCTATAAAACTCATATGACATTTCACTGCGCAGGATATTCTGCAAAATAATGGAACGCTTCTATAAAACAGTGGAACAATTCCAATGAAACTGAAAGCAAAATTCTATAAAACACTTCTTCTTCTTGTGCCACTTCTATCGGAGATTGGAAATCATCAAGGCTATTCTGACCTTGTTTACGACTGACCTAAAGAGTTCATTAGTGGTGCAGCCAAACCACTCTCTCAAATTACGCAACCATGACATTCTTCTACGGCCTGGATTCCGTTTTCCTTCTATTTTTCCTTGCAATATATTTTGAAGTAACGCGTATTTATGTCCTCTTATCAGGTGACCCAAATATTCGAGTTTTCTATAAAACTCATAACACCAGCTATTATGTACGGAACTGACTGTTGGACAATTAAAAGAAAAAGGAACAACAAATGTATATGGCTGAAATGAGAATACTTAGATGGGTGAGTGGAATGACAAGAGGGGTCTAGAGGTGGAACCTATTGATGCCAAAATGAGAGAGCATAGGTTAAGATGGTTCGGGCATGTTCATCGTCGAGATGTTAAGCACCCGATACGAAGAATTGCTGATTTGCACGTTAGTGGAACGAGTCCACTATTATTCAATATATATAGCGAAATAATATGTCAGGAAGCGCTCCTAGAGCAAAACATTCGTATGAACATTAACGGAGAGTTAATTAACAATATACGATACGCTGATGACACGCTAATAGTAACAGATAACCTAGCAAATTTACAGTTTTTGATGGAAAACATAAACACTCATACCAATAATTATGGTCTAAAACTGAACATCAAAAAGACTAAATTCATGATTGTAACAAAGAAGCTATACACCAATGTGAATTTAACCATAAATAATCAGCCAGTTGAAAGAGTTACGTCCTACAAATATTTAGAGGTTCGCTTCACTGATACTAATGACCAGACAAGAGAAATTAAGAGGCGAATAGAGATAGCGAGACAATCGTTTGTCAAATGAAAAAGTTCCTATGCAGCCGGGACATAAATATAAACTTAAGAACGAGAATGTTAAGGTGCTATATTTTCTCCGTTCTGCTGTACGGCATGGAAGCCTGGACACTAAAAAAGATAAACATCAAAAACATTGAGGCAGTCGTGATGTGGTGTTACAGGAGAATGTGAAAAATACAATGGACAGAAAGAGTAACAAATGAAGATGTTCTGCTGAAGATGGGAAAGGAATGCAAAGTCATAAAAAACCATACAAACGAAAAAACTGAATATGTGGGACACATACTGAGAGGAGAAAAGTACTCTCTGCTTAGACTCATAGTCCAAGGAAAAATCTCGGGAAAGAGAAATGTGGGACGTAGGAGGATTTCCTGGTTGCGAAATTTAAGTGAGTGCTATGGGTGCAGTTCAATACAGTTGTTCAGAGCTGCAGCCAACAAAGTAAAGATTGCTGTGATGGTAGCCAACCTCCGATAGGGGACGGTACTGCAAGAAGAAGGAAAGAGAGGAAGACCTGAAGCAGTAAAGGAGACTGATATTGGTATGATCCAAGATAGTTTATGGGGAAACGTAATGAGGGAAGCCGATCCACATAGAAATAAAGGCAAAGGCAATGGTCTTCAAATTAATGATGATATTAAAAAAACGGAGCGTGGTACTTTGAGAGTTCCGACAGAAGTGAATACTCCTTATAGCCCGTTGTAACATATATAAGGGTTAATGAAATTTTATGTCTGCTTCTTCTTTCTTTCTTTCTTTAAGTTTCTTCTTTCTAAGCATCTTTAGGTCAGTCGATATAAATTGCTTTGCTTTGCAAATTGTAGAAAGCGAAACCGGTCGTCTAGGTAGTTAAATTAAACTGATTGTGAGTAAGTCTTATTTATTTCTTTTTTACCTATTTGAAATCACACTCACACAGGCAACACATTCATGGTAAGTTATTTAGTTTAGTTTTATATCTATGCACCACATTCATATATGTTTTATTGTAGATGAAACTGCAGAAAGGCGCTTAGAAGATAATACTAAGAAACGCAAGTGCACTCCCAAAGCTTGGAAAAGTAATATTAGAAATTGCAAAGAAATTCTGGAAAAAAAATACACTACTAGTACTGGTAAAACTATTGAAGCAAAGAAACAGGGTCCCAGGTGTGAGTGTCGCAGCCGGTGCTTTGAAAACCTGACGGAAATGGGGAACGATGCAATATTTACAGCATTTGATGCAATGGAAGATAAGGTCATTCAAGATAGTTAATTAGGGTCGCTCATAGATGTAAGAAAAGTATTTAAAAGAAGAAAAATCAGGGTACGTGAAACGAAGAAGTATTCTTATCGCTATAGTGTTTAAAATGAACAAAATCTGTAAAAGTGTGTAGCTCTGTATTTTGTAACTTACATGCGGTTCACAAATCAAGAGTATTAAAAAATGCACAGTCAAGAGCTTCTAGTGTGGTGGATTCCCGTGCATAATCGACCAAACAAAAAACCAAACAAAAGAAAAATATTGTAAAATAGATTAAGGAACACATAAATAGTTTTCCAGTGCGCGAATCACACTAGTCACGAAATGAAAATAAAAAGACATATCTATCAGCAGAATTAAATGTGTGAAAAATCCAAGAACTTTATTTGAAAAATATGATCCCGAGCAATATTGTCTGTTAAAAATGCACGAAAAAATAAAAACCTACAGTAACGTATTATTACTATTATAGGTATTTCAAAAAACACTTAATTTGTCACTTGGTTATCCACGATCGAACATTTGTGCTACTTGTGATCTGTTGAAAATACAACTTGATGCTGCTTACATACAACTTAAGTACCACCTGAACGTTCAAAAATAAGTTCATCTCCACAAAGCCCAAGCGTTCCACGTTGACTTGAAAGAAAAAAATAAATTGGCACAAGTCGACGAAATTGTGCAGACTATTTGTTTCGATTATTAGCAAAATTTGTGATTTCTTGGTTTGACTATGGGAGAAATATTTTATGCTAGGCAGATCTGAGTTTACAACCAAATTTTTTACTCTTCTTCTTACAGTTATATGTTTGACGAAACAGTTGCGAAGAAACGCTCCATAGAAATTGTATCCTTTTTTTGTGGCATTTTAAAACAGAAGTAGATTAAAAGTTCTGTTACTGTTCTGTATTATATTTACTGACAACTGTAAGGGATAGAACAAAAATGCTGTTATGGTCCATTTCTTTTTAACTTTAGCCAAGAACGGAAGTTTTTCAAAAATAATACACCATTTACCCGAGCCAGGTCACAGCTTCTTACCATGTGCCGAGATTTTGCACAAATTAAAAAAAAAGAAGCGTAAGGAAAACATTTTGTATTTATCCGAAGAATGGTATTCATTAGTTGAAAGTTGTGGTAAAAATTCACTGTGGAACGTGTAACATAGGACATGGTGTTTGATTTCAAAACATTTCTCGAACCTTTTTTTTTTTTTTAAAAATTCGCTGTGGTTAAAAAGCGCCCTTTTATTTTATTAAAATATAAATTATTTATATATGATTCTGTATCTAAGAATGTTTTGGTAACTGAAGCACATAATTCTTTCTCTTTATCGTCAGATGCTTTAAATAAAAGTTCAGGAACGATTATTGACCTAAACGGAGCTTCTCTGGCTTATAAGGAAAAGATACTACTGAAATCAGCAAAATAAGATAGCATTATGCCAGCATTTAGTGGAAAAATATGATCCCCTTTTTTGCCAAACAATTTATGATACAATCAAACGGGCAGATGCGGATTGCCAAAAAATGATGATTCTGATTAGAGTGTTTTAGACTTGTCCTCTTTTATTTTATTTTTGATTTTTTATTATTGTATACTCATGGACAAAAATATCGAATATTTTGGAATTTTCCAATTTTTTTGTAGTCATTATTATTTCAAAATAATTTATATGGATATGCACAAAAAGTTATCGCACGACGTCTCAGCAGAACTGAATCTATAGTTTAGAGTATTTGAAAAAGGTACCGCGAAACAGGAAATTTTTCTAGGAAAAGGACCTAGTCAAGGACGTCCAAGGTCCACAACCGCAATGGATGACCGTTTTTTGCGTCTTAATTCTACACGAAATCGTTCATTGACATCGATGCACCTCAGAAATGAGCTACTAGATGTTAAACAAGTTAATTCACAAACGTTAGGCGAAGATCAAAAGAAGCAAACTTAAAGCCCAGACGCCCCGCCAAAGTTCCACGTCTTCTCCAAAATCATAAAGCTCGTCGTTTGGAATTTGCAAGAACACATATTTAGTGGAATATAGACAACTGGAAAAACGTTCGTTTCACTGATGAGGCCAGAATCCTATTATGGAGGCCAGAATCCTATTATGGAACAACCAATTTAAAGGTATACTATTTATAATTGAAATAGATTTCTACTGAGTAAGAAGTACTTTATTTAAATACACACAACAAAAAAGAACCACCGCTTAATGGAAATATACCAAAAGTCAAAGGAATAATCGGATGTAATTATACCTAATTACTTGTACCCGGCCGAAATATTTATTCGGCCAACTTGGACGGTGCCAGAGGAGCCCGTTTCCAGAGACGTTTTTCTCATTTTTCTCAAAACTATGCAATGTGAACGTGGATGGTTATTGCACCAAACCCTTCAATTGTGGTCAACTATCGTATATAAAGAAAACCAAAAACAAACAAAATAAATCAAGGTTAATTAAAATCGATCGACGAGATCCGGATATTAACTTCAGCCAGTTTTAAAAACGTATTTTTTCTCAAAATCTTTAATCTCCGGATTCAGTCGGTGGATTTTAATAAAACTTGATGCATTTTGTTTGTTCCGATTTTCTCTATAATAGTTTGCCACAATTTGACAAAAAAAAGTGACTTTATGGAGGACCGCCATTTTGTTTTGTTTTACGAATTTTCAATTTTTTTGGTAAACTATCACGTAAGGGCACTTCTTTTTTAAAATCCTTCTCGAATTTTATGTTTCAGATTTGCCATTCCAGAGATTACTGTCCGCCATAGAGCAGTAATTTTTGGACGAAAAGTTTTTGGCACTAAAAAAATTGTTCAAGATGTGTCGTTTTTTACTATTTTAGATGGTACATATTTCAAACGAAGTTCTGAAGGCATAAATAAACAATTATTAAAATGCCTATTACGTTGTGTACCGTCCAAGAAAAAGTGCAACTTGTAACATGGTACTTTCAGGTCATTCGATACGCGAAGTAATTGATTTATTTATTGTTGCCTTCGAAAATAGACCCCCACCAAGTGTTACAACAGTTAAAAATACCATTAAACATTTTCAAACTTGGGGATGTGTAAACAGTTGTAAAAAGTGTCATGAAGGTCACGTGTTAGACCTGTCGATCAAAACAGGGATAATATTTGTCCTTTTGTGAAAGCTAGTGAACCCTGCAATAGTGTACAAATTGCTAGGAAAGTTAACGTGAAACCTCGAACTGTCCAGCGAGTTCTCAAAAGGAATGGGTATCACTGTTTTAAGATATAACCAATACAAGAACTGTTTCCGTAAGATAACTTTAGGCGGATGGAGTTTTGTGAATTTATGTTAGATAAACAGAATGAAAATGTACACTTTTTAAAAAATATTTTATTTTCTGACAAATCTTCATTTTCATTACATAAAACACAATCCATCCGTTGCAAGGTATTATTCTCGGAAAAATATGCACCTCAGTGTTGCAGTGCGAACGCAGCATCCGCAAAAGTTAAATGTTTGGTCTGGAATGTTAGGCGACCATATAGTCGGTCCATTTTTTATCGATGGAGACCTAAACGGGTCCAAATATTTACAACTTTTACAGAATGAGATCATTCCGGCAGTTCGACGCCTTCCCGTTAATTTTCAGGAGGTTTATTTCCAACAGGATGGGTGTTCGGCTCACAATTCTAGAGCAACTATTGACTTCCTCAATGAAACATTTCCTGATCGACTGATACGTACCCGTTGGACAATTAAATTTCTCGCTAGATCCTGTGACTTAGCGCCCAACGATTTCTTGTTTTTGGGTTTTCTCAAAGAAAACATTTATCAGTTTGAAAGGGCCAAAAACCTAGTCGAATTAAGAGCAAAAATACTTCCATTTCTCTGCAAGCGTTACTCCAGCCCTACTCCAAAATATGAGGAGAAATCTGTATGACAGATTTGGTTACTGTTTAGCACAAGGAGGTGGAATATTTGAGCCCTTAATTCATTAATCTGCTTTAGAATTTTTTATTTTTTGTTAGGTATATTTTAGGAAGTTTGTAGGTTCTTAATTAGGTAGTATTTTTTATGTTTCAAGTTTGGAAGAATTTTATTGCTTTTTTTAATTTATAAGTACAAACGATTCTTATTCTGATTTTTTTTTATTATTTCTTGTCTTATTGTTATAAGCTTTGTCCATAAAATTTGTACAATTTTCAGTAACAATAAAGCATATTACTTATTTAGATTGGGATGGGATTGCAATAAATCTTAATTCCTACGGCCAACAACTCCATGTCGTTATTTGTATAATATACTGGCTCATTATCATTATAAGATGATACAAAATATATCCGAAATTTTGGTAAGTATGATGACGAGACTATCGTTAGTATAACTGATGTTTTACAAATTTCCTCCAAATCTTTAGTTTTACTATTAATAAAAGTATGATCGGATCAAGATTTCAAGGTAATCTAGTGTACTTGCTAAAGGTGTGGAAGTAAAGAGTTAGGTTAGTTAAGACAATTAAATCTATATATAGAAACGCTAAACGTCAGCGAAAAGTTGTTATCTTTATCATGATCAGTAATTTTGCTGGATAGGTCAACACTAACAACACACATTAAATGAAGGTTTTTACTTAAGGTAGATATTCCAATACGATTTTTTACTTCATAACAATAAATTTCAACACGAGACATTATATGACATAAAGAAAAAGAAACACGCATTGTTTTTGATTTTAGACACGAGTTATAAATAGCTGTGTGAGATTCAGTTTCTCCATATCGTCGATCGAGAGCAGCGGACATTACAACTTCTGACTCACACTGCTGTGTACTTTCTAAAAAGAGACAAAAGTAACAATGAATTATTTCAAATAGATTTTGACTTTATTTTCCGGGATTTATGATTATATTTATATAACTTAATGTATTTTTTATAAACCAATGCATGATACACTTGTTGTATGCTGTCTTCTTTGTTGATGTTGTACTTAAAACTCCAGAACATGTGTCTGTGGCTCAATGAGCACAACGTTGGAACGTAGACAAGTGAGAAGTATTAAACTCAAAATTGACAATGTGTCACAATGTTTGCAAATATATAAAAAGTGATGTAACATCTCTAAGCAATTCTTACTTTGTTGTCAATTACAAATAATTCAGACTTTATGACCTATAGCAGCGAGATTATGATGAAATCGATATACTAGTATTAAAAGAAAAATCAAATATTTTAACAATTTATTGGAAAACTAACACCGTAATATATAAATAAACACAACACATTGACTATTTTAAAAACTTGGTTATACTTTTCAAACAAAACACAATTTGTTAGGCTACTCTACAATATTATAATCTTATATAATATATGTTTATGATATATATAAAATACATAAAAAAGTCTTTATAATGTTTTTATCAAAACATAGTGTTTTATTTAAAAATAAGATTATTTAATAAGATACCAGACGAAGTGCGTTTCGTTATAAAGGTATGTCATTTTGCATTATAAAACAAAGTTTGTTTTCATTTTTGGACAATGTGCAATTGTGACAGCATTCATTGGAGCATGACTTCTTTACCTCTAGACGGAACCTTGAGATTTGACAACACTAAAAATAGGGTCTTAAGGTCGATTCAGACACATCAGTCCCGTCATAGTCTCGGCGCCGAACCGGTCCTGTTTGGTCACAGAACTATCAACTATCTGACAGCTGGAAAACTGTTTGTCAACTGATGAGTGTGAATGCCGGCAACATATTTGTATTAAAGAATATTTTGTATGACGGATTGTTCGGTTCGGCGCAATCACTGTGACGAGACGTGACTGATGTGTCTGAATCGACCTTAAGAAATTCTGGAAAGCATCTGTTTGAACACGCATTCCATTAATATAGCACGTGCAAGCGTAGACGTAATAGTTTTCAGAAAAAAAAAAACAGCTTATTAGGTACGGAAATGTATAGAGAAGGACAGATCATCGCCTACCGAAGATCATACTGGATTGGTGCCACCTGAGCACAAAAACGTGGAAGATAAAATGGCTTAATAAAGTCCGAAAGGCAATGTCAGAAAGAGATCTATGATCAGGCGAGTGGGTCCATAGACGTAGATGGAGACTGGGAACCGAGAGGCACAAACGCCTTAAACCGAACATATATATATATATATATGTTAATTATATTGTGGAATCATTTTGAACAGAATATTTGTGAATATGTTAATTATATTGTGGAATCATTTTGAACAGAATATTTGTGAATATGTACATACTACAGGAACCAAAGGCTACAAACTACAAAACAATGAAAAGTTTTTTATTTGGAATATAGAATGAGAGATGAAAAATATGGGAAATTAAGATTGATTTTAATGTGTAGGATAGAAGTAGGAAGAAACCCAGGGAGAAAAAACATTCGTGACATCGAGATATAAGAGTTTCGGGTGGAAGTCGCTGAAAACGTTTGTATATGAAAAACAAGGAGTTTCACATAATCCAGACAATCAAAGAAAATCTGTACAAAAGGTATAAATTTGAACCCCGAATGAGAAAATTTTACATAAAAATGCAGCTGAAACTTTTCTAACTTGGCACCTATGAATAAATTTATAGAAATAAGAAATCGGATCTATTTAACTTATGTCAAAAGATGTTACTGTTGCACTTATTCTGGTCTTTTATTAAATACGCTGTGATTATGAATAAACAAATATTTACGTAATACAAAAACTAAAAATAATCTCTTTTTAACCTGCAGATAGGCAAAACACAGCCTTAGTATGTTTCAAATGGTAACATATATAAAAAAAGCGTAGTTAACATATATAAGAAAAATATTTTAAATATGTTTAAACATATTGATTAAATAAACCTACATTCGGTTTAATATCATATGGTTTAAACAAGGATTTGACATTAATGTAACCTTCAATAGATGGTGTTACATGGGAATTAATTTCTGTCAATTTTGACATCTCTCATACACATCTGACATCATCTAACGCATGGCGTTTCACCGTCAAAATTAGACGATTTATGATACAAATTTATTGACTACCCGCCTTATTCATCAGGTTATGCCAAATATGAAGCCACAGTTGAAATTTCGCATTATTTTGAAGAGTTGAAGTAAAATAACTCTCTCGAAGAGATAAAAATCTTGAAAAAACATCTTATCAAATGTATGGCTTTAAAAGGAAGTATACGCTGAAAAATTGTGCGTTTTATTACTTGACTAGATTAATTGTATATTTTATACGTGGAGGAGCTGCAAATATTCTAAATGTAAACATTTGAACAAAAAACCGTTACATGTTTTATTATATTTTATAATCCACGTGTATTTTTTATTT
Source organism: Diabrotica balteata (assembly GCA_918026665.1). NCBI lineage: Eukaryota > Metazoa > Arthropoda > Insecta > Coleoptera > Chrysomelidae > Diabrotica > Diabrotica balteata. Next base: position 108,458,636 of record OU898279.1, on the reverse strand, counting down.
ATATATGCCATGAAGACACTAAGTATATTTAAATTTAGTTTTAGGTTAATAAAATAATTCGTTTAATATATACGAAATATTAATAGGCTATTCAAAATTTCAACTAAATATTACCAATGACAAAAAGTGTAATAAATGTTGAGACACTGGGTGAAAGTGGAACTATTTTGAACATACGAAAGATTTTTGAGATATTTTTGTTCAGATTGATAACTTGGAAAAAGGGTACAGCAATATCTGGTGTATACTATGTAACTATATTTCACAATTTTGATGCCTATTTGAAGAACAACCGTCTAGGCGAAACATCCGCCAAATAGACTATCGTTTCACAGGCAAAATTGCAAGATTTCTTATTCGCCAGATTTACCCCCTTGAGACTATTTCTTGTTTGCAAACTACTAAAATACTACTACTACTACTGCCCTACCCTGATATTGCCGTTTGACTACGAACAATGAGATCACTGTCGAATCTTCACACTATTTTGAAAAATTCGAGATTCGACATTCGAGAAAAAAATTCTTTTTCGGATGAGACAATAAGCTGCAAATGATTCTAAATGTAAACATCTGAACAAAAAACAGTCTTATATTTCACCGAATATTTTAAAATTTTAATTATATTACATGCCATATTGGCGTGACGTCACATATAATTATTATGAGGTTAGGTCCTTATATTGATTCTAAACGAACCCACCGTCATTAATTCACGTTAGAATAATTTTGAAAATAAGGTCTTAGATCAAAAACGCAGCTGCAACGACTAAAATTAAACTAATTTGTAATTTCACCAAAAAGCTGACAACATAATTATTGGAAAATTGTTCCAATTATTCGAGAAAAACGATTAAGATTCATTCCTAGCTAAACAATTAAGGTTTAACAATCTACACACACTTTTTATCAAATACCTCAAGTTAAAATTAGAATACTTATTTTTGAGTAGAAGTGTAACTGTTTTAAGATATTTTGAAGAGCATACTCCTAATTTTCTGCTAAAAGGACAGGTAAGAGATGGTCAAAATAAAACTCTTCCAGTTTTTGCAACGCATTATTCCAAAATTGCTCATCCCTAAAAATCCTTTCGTACAACAACCCCAAAGGTGTCCAAACTACGAAATAACAATACTGTCTACCGGTTACAAACAGCTGCCCTTGCACTTGATAATAATACTTATCTTCTCTTTTCAGCTTAAATTGGTTATTTTCCAAAGTAGCAAACTGTATCAATTTCGATCTGATTCCTTCTTCTGGTGTTACATCCTTGGCCTTATAAGGACACTTGATTTCCACAAGACCGTCTTTTCCTATCAAACCATCAGGAGAAGCTGCCAAAAATGGGTAATCTTTGCTAACAAATACTCCACAATTGATCACTTTTACCGCCAGCAGTTTTTCGAAATCCTTCACGGCATTTAGCTCGTTATCATTACCATATTTCGTATAAATGTTACCAAAAAATTTGCTGTTTAAGAGTTCTTCAACCACTTTTTTCCTATCGGTGGAATCTCTAAGTTTACAGATGCGACCGAAATTGGACGCTGTCAGCCTTTCCCTTCTCTCTTTAAACCACACTGAACTATCTTTTTGGTTCAACGTCATTTTCTGCAGTTCATCTATTTCCTGTGGTGTTTTCTGCAAGGCTTTCAAAAATTTAGTTTTTTTCTCTTCATATGTATCCGATCTAAGCTGTGGTTTGTCTACGCTATTCAATTTCGGTATACTAGACCTAGGACTTCGCTTTCTTTGGTTTAAGTCATTAGTATTTGGTATTTTAGGTGTGGAAGTTCTTAAAATTTGATGTTCAAATCCTAAAGTTTCAATATCTTGCGCTTTTGGAACAACATCTTCACCGATCTTACTTAAACTTTCGTCTTTGTAGGTAGTGTCATTGTATATTTTATAAATTTCGTCTAAATACTCGTTATAACTTTCTAAAGGTACGAGAGGCATACGTAAGGAGCTGCAAATCTCATTTAATCCATAAAAATTAAGTCCCAAACTGATTATACCCGCTACAAATGCCAAATTAACATCCAGTAGATCCGACTCAGACTCCTCGTTACAGACAGAATGTTGGGCTTTACATTTACGACACTCTAGAACAAAAATCGATAAAAATCCATCCCTAACTTCGCTCTTGAAGATGATGTCAGAATTGTTGCAAAACCTCATGAACTTGTGCGGGAATTTTAAAACTTCTCGTATAAAAAATTCCGGATCTACTATTCTTCGTCCTTGGCGGTACGTAAAGCTGGGTTGGTCCCTAAAAAATAGATAATATTAAAAATTATCAACCTTTAATGTATGTTTGATTTTCTTATCGTTATGTAAGTTTGTTAAAGACAGAGGACTAGGTTTAAGGTTGTTAATTTTTAAAATTACCTATTTGTGGGGCTAAACCAAAAGTATGGATTACTCTATGAATAATTGAAGTTTTGCTCGCTAAAGAAGGCAAAAACACGCCTAAAAAGAGCTTCCTCCTAAACGCTGAGCGTGACGTTTTCGTAACATTTGGTACACAGACGCCGATGGGATCGGTATCGTCACGTTTCAGTGTCAGTTTCAAATCCGTTTTGATTAGGTTCGCGCGGCAGCCTCGCGTAGAATGTTGCTATTTGACAGTGTAATATCGAAAAGCAAGTTTATACCGTGCTGTGGCGTGTTTATTGTTATAAATTATGGACTGTCCTACGTTTTACGGTAAAAAGTCTTCCCTTGATAGAGGAGAGTAGTATAGATACTGAAGATGGTTCTGATATTAATTTCGACGATTTGGGTAATTACTTATGTAGTTGTTTTTATAGTTTTCTAGTCATGTATATTACCTGTTTTGTCTCTTTGAATTATAGTTTGAATAATTGACTTATTTTCAGATTTAGACTTTGAAGCTATTTATCTCAAAATCAGACTTGTGTGGGTTGACCCTTTTTTGCATAATATATATATATATATATATATATATATATATTATATATATATATATATATATATATATATATATATATATACCGTATATTCCCTCTAGGTATATTAGATGTGCCGTGAAATTTCTATTGAAATATAACCCTCTATAGCGAGGCAAATTTGGTTATAACGAAAGAAAATAACAACGAAAAACGTGTTTTTTACGTTTTTAGCCCAACGGTGGCTATAAATAAATACCCTTTTAACTGCCGCCCGTAATAAACCTCTGTTTAATCTACCGACCGATATTGTGTTGTCCGAAATTTACAATTTATGATTCACAAGTGTCAGTGTAGGGGTTTGACCATTCGCATCTAATAAACTACGTAAAGAGGCATAAAAACATGACAAATGAAATAAATTTCACCATAATTTCATTTCACAATTGTTTTTGTCATAGATGTTTACCGTTTGTTTCCTTATTGTGCTTTCGCTTCTTGAAAGTTGTGGTGTAGACTACATAGTCACATAGATTACACACTATGACTCCTAAGGAAAAGTATTTACTTTAGAAGAAAAAATTAACATCCTTAAAGCTGTTAAGAATGGTAAGAAGAAAGCAGAAGTCTATCGTGAAAGAGGAATTTCAAGTTCCACTCTATCCGTGGATACATGGAAGAGTGGGTGGATGAGCCGTTTTAAGGTCAGGCACGAAATTACGTGTGGAAAAATTTGCGATGAAGCGAAGAGTATTTCCAAAGAAATCACCGACAACTGGTTGAACTCATGGCCTACAATAATACAAAATAATACAAAATTAATAATGACGAAAATGTTTTCAATGCTGGGACTTTTTTTTTAAACTTACTTCAGATAAGACCTTCAAATTCAAAAATTAACGTTGTATAGGAGGCAAGTTATCAAATGAATGAGTCACTGTACTCGCGTGTGCCAACATGTCCGGTTCCGAAAAACGGAAGTTAGTTCATTGGGAAATCTCAAAAGCCACGATGTTTCAGAGGTGTGAATCAACTTCCTGTCACATATAAATTTAATAAAAAATCGTGAATGACAGCAGAGATTTTTTGTGGAGATCTTTTGTAGTGGACCAGAGAGTTGTGACATCGAAAGATTCTTTTAATTGTTGACAATTATACAGCCCATCCGAAAGTTAACAGTTTAAAAAACATTAAACTTCTTTTTTACCCCCAAATTGCACATCTGTTCTACAACCGATGGATTAGGGCATCATAAGATTCCTTAAAGTTCTCTACAAAAAACTGTTAGTTAAGCGGATCCTGAATAATTTGAAAAACCGTAGGGAATCCTGTTACTTTATTAGATGCCATAAATTTCATCCACAAAGCATGGATATTCGAAGATAAAAAATACCATCAGAAAATGTTTCGGTCATGCGGGGTAAACAGACTGAGGTAGAAAACGAAGAAGATGAATATCCTGTAGTAGAGTGGTTGAGGTTACAACAGCAAGGTCAAGAAATAACCCAACTAAACAATGATGACGAGTTCGCTGAATTCATTGCCATTGATGATGACGTCATTGTTTGTGATCTTCCGACGGATAGTGAAATTATCGCGGAAGTAATGAATCCGCCGGCGGAGCGCGTTATCGTCAGTGACGAAAGTGATGAAGATGGAGAAGACAATCGCGCCGAATCTACACAAGAAGGTCCTAATAGACAAGATATGGAAAGTGCTTTAAACGTTGTAAGAAACTTTATCCAAAAACAAAACGCAAATGAAGAAGCATACAACTGTGTCAACATCTTTAGAAAATATGATAGAATAATACTGGACAATTTAAAGCAGCCAAAAATGGCATGACTTCTTCCAATTGCAGGAGCAATAGTTTATGTTGCCCTTGAAAATACGCTTTATACATTATGTAGTTGGAAAAAAATGTAAGTACAGATTTTTTGTTTTAACGTATATCATTGACAATAAAAGTAAACAATTTTTTTTATCAATTTATCAAACACTATTTAGTATCTTATTATATTGCTCCGAATGGCTTCACTATTAGAAATTTATTGTTTTAGAAAACTACATATTCATATGTATGCATAGTATTATTGTTGTCTGATTTATCGAGATCGGTTTATAACGAGGTAATTAGTCTGCCATTTGTACTGTATATATATATATATATATATATATATATATATATATATATATATATATATATATATATAACAGACAATAAAAAACAGGTGCTTCAAAGTGAGTGTCTTTTATTAGTAGTCAAGCTTTCGCCACATAATTTTTGGGCTTCATCAGAACTTGCTGTAATGGAAAAACATTCTTTACAATCATCGTAATTAAAGATGTTATATTTAATATTACCTTAACGTTGACACTATTTCTTAGTGTAAATTATTGCAGATGTGGAACTACACATTGTTTTTCAAATACAAACCAAAACGCATCTCCTACTTAGAGGTAGACGGCAAACAAAGCTTAAATTAAATAATTATTAAATTTGTTATATTTTATTCACCATGTGGCCGGTATTATTTTTGACAAGACATTGATTAATTAAGTCATGTGTCATATCGACTGTCACTTATCGATACGGCACCTGTCTCAATTAATTCTTCTTTTTGTTGGGTATAAGACACTACCTTTCTTCAGTCACATTATTATGACTGAATAATGAATTTCGTTTAAAATCACAATTAAAATTGAATATATGTATACACACATATATACATATATATATATCCATATACACATATATACACATGCACACACACATACGAGTGTATATAGTTCCCGTTCTATATGAGCATATCATGTTTAAAATTCTTTTGGTTTGTATTTAGTGTTGTATATAGTGGTCAACACTACGGTAAGATGTATGTATTACATACCTTCTGTTAGAGAACTAAGTGTATCATGATGCTGATGGATGTAAAAATAAAACTAAAAGTTGGAGCTTGTTCTCAAAAGGGAGGTAATACATCCGGATAGATGTTAGTGTATATCACAGATATTTCGTTGTTTTTTTTTTTACATTCATTTATGTTAGTAGTATAAACACAATATGTCCAAAGAAGGGTCGGACATTTACAGATATGCTAAGATTTAACAATAGACAATATAGTCTAGTTGACTGAACATAAAATATACAAAAGGAAAAACATTCTTTGTATATGACGTTAAGTTGTAAAATGTTTTTGTTTTTATTTAAAATTATTAACATATTGACTTATAAGTTAAATTGAATAAAAGTATAAATTTAGTGCAGGCAATCAACTAAGTCATAAGAGGTCGAAATACATCAAACGTACGATTCAGTGAAGTGTGGATCAGCAATGTTATGTAATTCTTGTGTAATAAGGTGGTAGTTTTTTATTTTTAGTGAATTTCTGTTGTAAAACATAAGTATAGATGGAACTCAAGTTATCAACATCTTTTTTGTGGTTTAATGAATTAGAACAATTATTGATGTAACACATTTCTAGGATTTTTCGATGAGCTTCTTTTTCAGCTCTATCTAGAATTATAGTTTCATTGTATAAGACCCGATGGTCATTATCGTTGACATGGATACTCAAACTTGTTGCTAGGGGTTTGTGTTTACAATCACTTTTGTGAAGGGCTAGGCGCTTACTAAGTCGTTGACTTGTGTGGCCTATGTATATTTTGCCACATTCACAGGGTATACCATAGATTACGTTGCAGTTTTTATCTGGTGGAATAGGATCTTTTAATTTAGAGTAGAACAAGTTGAGTTTTTTGTTATTATAATTGGCTATTTTGATGTTGAATTGTCTAAAACGTCTAGTTAGAGATTGTGTTAAACCTTCAATGTAAGGTAATGATCCATACTTCACCTGTACGACGTCATCAGATGTCGATCGATCATGAATAGAAGTATCGCCACGTGCACTGCGTTCTGTGTGTGAATACAACAGTTTGTTAAGCAAGTTTTTTGGATAATTGTTACATATTAGTGTGTCAAACAACAGTTTTAAGTTCTTTTCAGTAAAATTTGGATGTGAAATTTTTAATATTCTATTTTTCATTGCTAGAACGGTGTTAACTTTCTGTTTCATGGGATGATATGAGTTAAAGGGTATGTATCTACCTGAGTTGGTAGTTTTTCTATACCAATCTAAACAGATGGTGTTATCATCCATTCTAACAACTCTTGTATCAAGAAAGGGTACCGAAGAGTTTGACTCCTCCTCAACAGTGAATTGTAAATGACAATTAAATGAATTGAAAATTGTGAGTGTATTTTGTATCTCATCTTTTGGTACTGATGTTATTAAATCATCAACATATTGGTAGAGAAAAGGAATTTGGAATTGTACCTGTTGGTATACAAAATACAACAATTTATTCATAACGATTTCAGCTAAGATTGGTGAGGCTGCTGCACCCATCGGTAGTCCTAATTTTTGTTTGTAAAATTTATTATCAAATGAGAAATAAGTATGATTATACAAAAAGGCAATAATCTCTACGAACATTGTTTTTGGAATATTGCAATTCGGTTGTATTAGGTCAAAATGTTCTTCCATAATTCAGGTTATCAAGTCAAGAGGTATATTGGTGAATAGTGAGACAACATCAAAAGACACCACTACGAAGTTATTTGGTATAACTGTGTTATTGATTTTTTGTGCGAAATCAAAAGTATCTTTTATTTTAAATTTGTTAAACGTATCAAAGGAGGTAGTTAACACCTCAGATATCATTTTAGCTAACGGTTGAATAGAGGATTTAATGCAGGATACTATTGGTCTAAGAGGTATCTCTGGTTTGTGAACTTTGGGTAATCCATAATATTTTGGACAGATACCGTTATAGGTAGTGATAGATTTGGCTATTTCAGAAGTGATGTATTTTTTTTCTTTGAGACGTTTAACCAACTTATTACAAGCATTCTCCATTAAAGTGGTAGGATCTTTATCAATCATTACATATGTATCGTGATCATTTAGGAGGTCCAATGATTTCTGGATATATGTGTCTCTATTCATAAGTACAGTTACATTACCTTTGTCTGATTTTGTGACTAGAAGATTAGGATTATTTTTAAGGAAGATTCTAGTTTCTTTTTCAATAGCAAAAGATGGTGACTTAAGGTGTTTATTGTGTTGTATAAAGTTTGTAATATGATTAGTAGCTAAACTTCTGATCAAATTCTGATCTTTTTGTGGTGTCCATGTGATAATATGCTCTACTTCACTGATTAATTTAAAGATGTCAATTATGTAATTAAATAATGTAATTAAATAATTATTAAATTTGTTATATTTTAATCACCAGCTTTGTATGCCGTCTACCTCTAAGTAGGAGATGCGTTTTGGTTTGTATTTGAAAAACAATGTGTAGTTCCACATCTGCAATAATTTACACTAAGAAATAGTGTCAACGTTAAGGTAATATTAAATATACCATCTTTAATTACGATGATTGTAAAGAATGTTTTTCCATTACAGCAAGTTCTGATGAAGCCCAAAAATTATGTGGCGAAAGCTTGACTACTAATAAAAGACACTCACTTTGAAGCACCTGTTTTTTATTGCTTCCTTAGTATTGGGTCGTTCCCGGTTACCTTCAATTGTCTGTTATTTACCAGTAACCCGTTACTGTCCTTGATATTTTTTTATAGACTAATATCTACAATGGGTACATTCTACAACAACATCAATCTACGATATGGAACCGAGACAATGGTCACATTAAAACGATTAGCAAACCTACACCGTAAGCTAGCTGCCCAAACCAACCGACGAATCTTCCTCCTGGAGTGCAGACGCAACAAAGTCATACCTAAATTTATCACCAACAACACCAAGAATATATGGAGTACACCACAACACCTAGGCACTACCAACATTACACAATTGGAAAACATTACACACCAGGTAAATAGTAGACTCCAGAATATAACTATTAACGACACAATCCGGTACATTTCTAAACTTAAATTAAATATTAATCAATGCATAGACAAACTCAGTTTTTTACTTCCACATGATATATTGGATGAATTTCTTTTCAGACAAAATAATTTGTATAATAAATTATTCAATCAAATAAAAACTACGAACATTAATAAACTTAAAAACTTGATAAAAACTAAAAATAACATCTATAGCAGTTCCAATGATAAATGGATAAAAAATATCTCCAACATCGAGGTACCACCTCAAATTTTAGGCTTTTTAGCTCTAGGCCCTAAATTTAGTTTACCTACAACACCTAAAGACATTGACATCTTTAAATTAATCAGTGAAGTAGAGCATATTATCACATGGACACCACAAAAAGATCAGAATTTGATCAGAAGTTTAGCTACTAATCATATTACAAACTTTATACAACACAATAAACACCTTAAGTCACCATCTTTTGCTATTGAAAAAGAAACTAGAATCTTCCTTAAAAATAATCCTAATCTTCTAGTCACAAAATCAGACAAAGGTAATGTAACTGTACTTATGAATAGAGACACATATATCCAGAAATCATTGGACCTCCTAAATGATCACGATACATATGTAATGATTGATAAAGATCCTACCACTTTAATGGAGAATGCTTGTAATAAGTTGGTTAAACGTCTCAAAGAAAAAAAATACATCACTTCTGAAATAGCCAAATCTATCACTACCTATAACGGTATCTGTCCAAAATATTATGGATTACCCAAAGTTCACAAACCAGAGATACCTCTTAGACCAATAGTATCCTGCATTAAATCCTCTATTCAACCGTTAGCTAAAATGATATCTGAGGTGTTAACTACCTCCTTTGATACGTTTAACAAATTTAAAATAAAAGATACTTTTGATTTCGCACAAAAAATCAATAACACAGTTATACCAAATAACTTCGTAGTGGTGTCTTTTGATGTTGTCTCACTATTCACCAATATACCTCTTGACTTGATAACCTCAATTATGGAAGAACATTTTGACCTAATACAACCGAATTGCAATATTCCAAAAACAATGTTCGTAGAGATTATTGCCTTTTTGTATAATCATACTTATTTCTCATTTGATAATAAATTTTACAAACAAAAATTAGGACTACCGATGGGTGCAGCAGCCTCACCAATCTTAGCTGAAATCGTTATGAATAAATTGTTGTATTTTGTATACCAACAGGTACAATTCCAAATTCCTTTTCTCTACCAATATGTTGATGATTTAATAACATCAGTACCAAAAGATGAGATACAAAATACACTCACAATTTTCAATTCATTTAATTGTCATTTACAATTCACTGTTGAGGAGGAGTCAAACTCATCGGTACCCTTTCTTGATACAAGAGTTGTTAGAATGGATGATAACACCATCTGTTTAGATTGGTATAGAAAAACTACCAACTCAGGTAGATACATACCCTTTAACTCATATCATCCCATGAAACAGAAAGTTAACACCGTTCTAGCAATGAAAAATAGAATATTAAAAATTTCACATCCAAATTTTACTGAAAAGAACTTAAAACTGTTGTTTGACACACTAATATGTAACAATTATCCAAAAAACTTGCTTAACAAACTGTTGTATTCACACACAGAACGCAGTGCACGTGGCGATACTTCTATTCATGATCGATCGACATCTGATGACGTCGTACAGGTGAAGTATGGATCATTACCTTACATTGAAGGTTTAACACAATCTCTAACTAGACGTTTTAGACAATTCAACATCAAAATAGCCAATTATAATAACAAAAAACTCAACTTGTTCTACTCTAAATTAAAAGATCCTATTCCACCAGATAAAAACTGCAACGTAATCTATGGTATACCCTGTGAATGTGGCAAAATATACATAGGCCACACAAGTCAACGACTTAGTAAGCGCCTAGCCCTTCACAAAAGTGATTGTAAACACAAACCCCTAGCAACAAGTTTGAGTATCCATGTCAACGATAATGACCATCGGGTCTTATACAATGAAACTATAATTCTAGATAGAGCTGAAAAAGAAGCTCATCGAAAAATCCTAGAAATGTGTTACATCAATAATTGTTCTAATTCATTAAACCACAAAAAAGATGTTGATAACTTGAGTTCCATCTATACTTATGTTTTACAACAGAAATTCACTAAAAATAAAAAACTACCACCTTATTACACAAGAATTACATAACATTGCTGATCCACACTTCACTGAATCGTACGTTTGATGTATTTCGACCTCTTATGACTTAGTTGATTGCCTGCACTAAATTTATACTTTTATTCAATTTAACTTATAAGTCAATATGTTAATAATTTTAAATAAAAACAAAAACATTTTACAACTTAACGTCATATACAAAGAATGTTTTTCCTTTTGTATATTTTATGTTCAGTCAACTAGACTATATTGTCTATTGTTAAATCTTAGCATATCTGTAAATGTCCGACCCTTCTTTGGACATATTGTGTTTATACTACTAACATAAATGAATGTAAAAAAAAAACAACGAAATATCTGTGATATACACTAACATCTATCCGGATGTATTACCTCCCTTTTGAGAACAAGCTCCAACTTTTAGTTTTATTTTTACATCCATCAGCATCATGATACACTTAGTTCTCTAACAGAAGGTATGTAATACATACATCTTACCGTAGTGTTGACCACTATATACAACACTAAATACAAACCAAAAGAATTTTAAACATGATATGCTCATATAGAACGGGAACTATATACACTCGTATGTGTGTGTGCATGTGTATATATGTGTATATGGATATATATATATGTATATATGTGTGTATACATATATTCAATTTTAATTGTGATTTTAAACGAAATTCATTATTCAGTCATAATAATGTGACTGAAGAAAGGTAGTGTCTTATACCCAACAAAAAGAAGAATTAATTGAGACAGGTGCCGTATCGATAAGTGACAGTCGATATGACACATGACTTAATTAATCAATGTCTTGTCAAAAATAATACCGGCCACATGGTGATTAAAATATAACAAATTTAATAATTATTTAATTTAAGCTTTGTTTGCCGTCTACCTCTAAGTAGGAGATGCGTTTTGGTTTGTGTAGTTCCACATCTGCAATAATTTACACTAAGAAATAGTGTCAACGTTAAGGTAATATTAAATATAACATCTTTAATTACGATGATTGTAAAGAATGTTTTTCCATTACAGCAAGTTCTGATGAAGCCCAAAAATTATGTGGCGAAAGCTTGACTACTAATAAAAGACACTCACTTTGAAGCACCTGTTTTTTATTGCTTCCTTAGTATTGGGTCGTTCCCGGTTACCTTCAATTGTCTGTTATTTACCAGTAACCCGTTACTGTCCTTGATATTTTTATATATATATATATATATATATATATATATATATATATATATATATATATATATATATATATATATACATAGAGCATATTTTTGAATTGTAAACAATAATAAATCATCATCCACTAACCATTTGTTTACAGTGGACAATTTGTTATTTAATATCGTATAAAATGACTTACCCAGTCATGCTAAGATTGGCGCTTCCTATCCATCTCCATACTTCAAAAGGTTCTCCTTTTACTTCTTGGATTTCAGTTCTTACGCGAGATTCGTTCTCGTTTATAAACTTTACGGCTTTCGCCCAAGTACTCGCTTTTTCTAAAAAAAAAAACAAGAAATGAAGAATGTTAAATATGTGTCATAACAATATTTTATTTCGAATCGAGAAAAGAGACCAAAAGAAAGCAACCAAAACCTATATATTGTGTAGAACCATAATTAATAAATAATACATAACCGTAGTATAGGTTATGAAGAAAATTATTGCAGATTTTGTCGTAGTTCGAATGAGTGCATAACAGGCTTCAGCTAAAATTTTTAAGTTAAAGTTACATGTTTTTGTGGATAGTTTTTTTTTATGTGCAGGCTATGTTTTTGTAATGTTACGGTTCTATTTTCATTTTCAACCGTTAATGAATACATTAAGACAGATGCTAATAAAAAAACATTAATTAGTAGCCATTTTAATTATAAATCAAACTAATAATAAACGATATCTGCATAATTTCAAATTTTAATATTTAATTATTGTAAAAAAATCCTGATGTGGGATTCGAACCCCGAGCGACCGCGTGAAAGTAAGGTATTGTTACGATAAATATAACTCATAACTTTAAACATATTATTTCTAATCCATTCAAGTCTTTTCTAGATCATACACTAGCCTTCAGAAACTTCAGATAACACCTGACGGGTCTCCTATTATACCTGTGATTGGAACTCTCCAGAAGAGGGCCGAATAAAAACAACCGGTCTGTCTTCGATGAGCTTCGCAAGAGTTCAGCAAAGGTCACCATCCTCCGAGGGAACTCTGGGCTAACGGTTGATTAGTATAAATAGAAATTTTATTGTAAACAGTTTTCAGTCCGAAATAAATATTGTAAATAAAGAATATAAATTAAAGTAGTTGTGTTCTAGTTTTTAGTGATAAGTGTAAAACTGTAATAAATGTATAAAAATTCTAATAAACTTGTAAGTGTTATAACCTTTTATATAGAACCTTTTATAATAAATAAAGACAATAAATTAGATTAATAAAAATAGTTCAGTATTCTTAACACTAAACCACCAAGTTTCCATAATTCTGTTTTGACAAGAGTGTATGCGACGTCTCAAATCATAGTAGAAATTATTCTTAATCAATAATTTAATTTTGAATTAAAAAAATACTACTAGTTAAAACTGTTTTTACTTACATTTGCTTTATTGCCTTTAATTAATTTTTACTTTATGTGAAATTAAAAAAGTGTTAATGGTTGCGTTCACCAGACTCAATCGCTTAGAAGCTGCTTGCAAGCGGCTTTTAATCGATTCTGGCGAACGATGTGCTAATCATGCGCTAACTCCAAGCGGCTGATAAGCGGTCGTCATTTTATTCAGCCTTAAATTTTTTTGTGCCTAATCATCGCTGAATGGCTGAATAGCTTATTCGTATAGTTGAATTCCGCCAACATATAAATTTATCAAATAAAATGCAACAAGCACAACTGTCAAACGTCAGTCGTTCATAAAACTTTAATTCTTAGCATTAAGCGCTGTGTAATCGGATTGAAAGCGAATTAATCTGGTGAACGCAACAAATGTTCGATGTCATATGTATGAGCTAACGTCTAAAGGTGGGAAACTATCGATAATCCTAATATAATGTAAATTATAGGTTTCTATCGATAATTTCCCACCTCTACTAGTTTCACCTGTTTTTATTTCAAAACGTATTATGCTTTCTATCTTTTGCTCTATTTTGCCGGTTCTTAACGCATGCATCAATGTATAAATAAAACGTTTCAACCTATCGAATATAATGTTTCCTAAAACACTGAAGCATGAGATACACACCAGCTTCTTGTGGCAGTTAACGTGTTAAGTTGCACGTTTATCAGATTTACATTTTTTGTGTTTAGTCTACATGTTTCCATAATTTTCTCCATTCTTTGCATTAAAGTTATACATATGTATGGTTCTAATTGTTTTTTACGTTGTTGAGAAGTTTTTTTACAATTTTGATTGTCGTGGTTAACTTCGATTGAGGTTAATATTACAGATTTTTCTGATTCTCACTACTATTTTTAACATTTTTTTTTTATTTAAAAATATACGTTTTGTCGTACATGTCAATTTAAACATTTTCAATTGGTAATATAAAAATGTAGTAAAAAATACTTACTTTTTCTATCTCCAACTGGTAAAATCATGTCTCTAGCATGGTTGATCACCACAAAGTCGTCCATATTTGAATCTTCACTTGCTTTAGATTGCAAAATATCAATAATTCTCTCGACCATAAATCCAAGTTCGTCTTTCTCCTGTTGGGCATGATGCTTGTAATATTTGTAGGCTACGTTCAGCGTGTACAACAATCCAAAAACGACTATGATAAATAAGCTACTTTGGAATATTAAACTAAAACTGCTGTAAATGAGAGCCTTCCACGACGATAAACTGTTAACGAAAGAACACTTAAAAGGTAAGTCAGGCTTCAAGACAACCAAACTTGTCAATTTTACGTCAGAATATAAGAACACTTCTTCCTGAAATACATATTAGTTCGTTATAATTGATATACTTTAATATTTACATAAAAATTAGTCATTATTCTTCACTTTCATCAATTTCTCCTTAAATTACTAAATGAAATTACTTACTTTAGTATGAAAGTCTATACAGTTCAAGTAGTACATCAATAGTCTGGTTTTTGCAATTATTTTTAAATACAAAAATGTATATGGAATCATCTGATATTTCTTAATATTTCAAGCGAATTTAAGAAAACCAACATACGAATTCAAAGAATATTTATTTTAAAGCAATTTAATTACCAATACATAAAAATTATAGAAAACCGTAAACTTTTGAAATAATAAATTGAAACCACTTGTTTAAAGTCAATAACAACAAATTTCAATGTAAAATGGCCAATGTTTAAATTGCTTTTATTTATTTATGTTTTTTTTTTAGTAGTCAGTGTAACCACCCCTAGCCCTTACGTAATATTCAAGTGGCGTAGGCATGTTTCTAAATAAATTGTCAATATTTTGTTGTGGTAGGTAGCTCCATTCTTCAAGAGCAGCTTGTACTAGCTGTGCAGTGTGTTGTGGATTATCCCGGTGAGCTCTAATTATTCTTTTAAGCACGTTCCACAATTGCTCTATAGAATTAAGTTCGGGTGAGCAAGAAGGCCACTCCATAACAGTAATATTTTCTGCTTCAACGAACTCTAGTCACTCTGCTGATATGTAAGGGAGTATTATTATGGATTAAAAATAAATTTTCTCCCATTGCACCTCTTCAGAGCCTAAATATAGGTTCTAGAATCAAATCAACTTACCGACGAGTTGTCTAAGTTGGTTGGATAGAAGTTAAAGGTTCTTTACCGAACATTTTACCGATTTCCGTTTTTGCTTATCTTCCTTGCCCTCTAAGTACACGAATTCGTCGGTCATCTGAATTTTCACAAATCCTGTTTTCGTATGAAAAGAGCACATTTTGCCAATTTCTAATGTTGCAGTTTTAGAGCTGAAGACACCAATTTAGGCGATCAATTTTAATCTGCCTGGATAACTCGGGAACCCGTAATTGTTTACTGCTGTATAGTTCTTGGATGCAAAGTTTTTTTCTTATTGTTTCAACTGAAATAATTACACCTGTAGCTTTCAAAAGTTGCCTTTGGAGCTGTGGGTGAGAAATTGTTGGGTCCCTTCTATCCCCTTGGACAATGAAGCGATCGTGGAGAGACATTGTTAATTTTTGGCGACACTGTCTTAGTCTATTCTTAAACGTTACCAATTCCTGAAACCTAGCATACCTTTTTGACACATCGCCCTGTATTACGCCTACCACTGCAGATATGTACGTCTAAAACATTTCTTGCTTCACAAGACCAATAATATTTCCCCTTTGCACAATCGTCAACCCCATATAAGGCTTATTTTCGTTTTTGATCGCAAAAGTATGTTTATTTATTTTCTTTTAATTTACAACTAAAGCAAATAGTCTATAGCATACCGAGCTGGGTTATCTGATTGTTTTATCGGCCTGTTAATTTTCTATAAAAACCTTCATTTTTGCAACAATCACAAGTTATTTCAAAAGAAATAAATATTGATTTGAAATACATGGTGATTGCATATAAGTTTGGTTGAGTATATAACAATTAAACAGTTGTAATACTAAGAAGAGTCTGTACAATAAAACATTCAAAATAGATGTTTTTGTCTAAAATTGCATATTTTTTGTGTAAGTCCGTGTCAGACGGTCAAATATTTTATCAAACTAGTTTGACCTGAATTTGATCAAATCCTCTAAAACTTTAATTTTGATTGGTCGAAAAATATTTAAGACAAATGACAATCGGCAGTTAGACATAACGTGATTATCGATATCATATACTAAGGATTAATATTTTTACATGTAGCTGATAGACGACAGTACTGACAGGACATTACTAGCTAGAATGTCCGGCCTGAATTTGACAGGTGATTAAATATTTCCCGATATTTTAATGTTAAACAGGTAACATTATGTGTTCAAGTCAATAATTTAATGTATTCTTTATGGCAAATTAATAAATTCTGTTTTATCATCATGATAATAATCACTGTTTTATTAATTAAATCTTGCCCAAGTATTTTCGCTTCCTAGAGCATCTTCAGAGGCATTTCATCAAATTTTGGGCTATCCAACAATTAATGTTGGAATGTCATAAACTTAAAATTAAACATAAAATTGAACATAACATTACAAGGACAAACAGTTAAAAAATATGTAAAAAATAGTGGAAGCTATATTCTGGTCGGCAGCAGGAGAGATAATGACATTGCACTGCATACAATCCATAAGTATTTCATATGACGGTACGTAATTACCGAGGGCCAAACACAAGCATGAAGAGAGATGTTCTTCAGTTAGCCGATTACGATATTTTGATTTCACTATCTTCATTTGGAAAAATGCAGACTCACACAAGTATGTTGTCCAAAGAATGCTGTGAGCAGCAGAGCTACTACTTGTCTCAAAGACGGATATTTCTCAGACGATATGAAAGACCAACATTTTGTATCGGTCGCTCTGGTTTTAAGGTGAATATCCGAAATTATTTTCAGTAACGAAAAACGTTACTGTTATTTTCAGTTTGAAAAAAAAAACGATGGAAAGTCATCGTTAGCTCGACATAATGCAACAAATCCATTGTTAACGCCAGTCATGGATGGTGCACCATCTATTGTAATACACACGAGTTTGTAAATCGGTAGTTCGTATTGTTTTCTCCGCGAGTTTTTTCTTTCAGAGGCAGCAATGTTAACAATTCTTCTTAATCCAACATGTCAGAAAATACCATCCGAATGAAAATACACAACTGGGCGGTATCAGTCATATTGGGTAACTCGTTAAATTGCAAAGAAAAGTGCGTACACTTCATATTATCACTTTTAACTTGGCTATCAAAATGTTTGCCCATGATTTCGATACGTCTAGTAACCGTTGGACGTGATAACTGGACTTCTTTGATGGCAGACATATCAGTTTTATTTTTGAAGTCCTCAAATAATACATTTGCAGCCTCAATGTATGCTTCCTTCACTACCTCTCCATCTTCAAATGGTTTTTTATATTGTGCCAATGTATAAGAAATTTTGAACGACGCAATTGTTGCAACTACTGATTGTTTAACAGGCCTAGTGGACATTAATTGTCCCGTCTTCAAACTACTTTTCAAGTCTTGCATTTTTCGTTTTCTAAACAAACTGTTCTGCGGAAAATCATTTTCATAGTTTTTATGCAAAGTTTTATATTGCCGTTCTAAATTTCCGCGTTTGGGCAGACCAACGGAAGACCGACAAACACACCCCATTATTCAAATATTAATGTAAATATTATATTAAAAAAATGTTTTACTAGTAATAACTTAGTAATAAATGATTAATGCTTGACTAATAGCAATACAATGTCGATACAGCACACTCCTCATAATTTATCTGTGAATGATGATATGCCGAATCAGCATTATAACAACTTTCGGGTGAAGAGATATTATTTCGATCATGCGCGTGTCTTGAGTCAGCACAGTCCCCGTATTTTGACATACAGATTGAACGAATATAAAACGGATCACACAATTTAATATATGTCTGTTTGAACTCCATTTGAAATAGTGGACCAATATAAAACTTGGACAAAAATAAATCCATACCTGGTGATAGACATTGTATAAAATATCGTTCAACTATCTGTCTCCTTTTAGGGTCGCCCAAAGTCAATGTTGCCAATCGCCGTGTAATAATCCGATTTGCGGATCTTTTTGAGAGTTATATCTTCTTCGTATCTTTAAATAAATCGGATATTTGCCTATATTTTTCATTGTATTTACCAATCTACTACAACAGACTAATAACAAAAATAAACTTAATGGTTTGTAGTTATTTCCTTTCTTTCCTGTAAATATTTTATGGTTAACACCTTTATTTGAGAAACATCTAGAGGAATGAGATTGGCAACACCGCTCAAAATATCCATCTGACTACTTAGATAAACGAAAGAGGGGCTTGCCTAAGGAAGCGATAGGTAGTTTGACAGCATAATAATATCCTAGATTTATGTGTAGCTTTCAATTTTTATATGTGATGGGCGAGGCAACCTATTTGGGTGGAGTTTTGACTTGTTTCTGAATGAGTTCAGAATCCAGCAGCCCGCTGAAGTATTGGATTTTTATAATATAATTATTTGAGAACCTTTTGTTGGCCAACCACCTAGAGCGGAGTTGAGCCGAAACACATATATTTCGTATGTTCCGAATTTATCTCATTCAATCTGTATAGGTTCCATCCTTATTATATTATTTATATCGATGGACGTGATGAAATTCATTTTTCTTTTTTCTTTTTTAGAGAGTGTGTGGTTTATTTGTCTTTCTAGTTTGTTATAAAATAAAAATAACAGTTTAAAATATCTTGGAGACTGGAACAAGCTTCTACATAATTGATTTATATTGAGAAAGAAGCTGTTTATATAATGCCATGCATCCACATTCTTATAAAAAATCCTTCAGCCTTTTTATTTTCATTGCAGATAAGAAAAATTTGAATCGTAAATAAAAAACAAGCAACTAATAAATATGCAAAAAAGACAATTAATTTCATTGACTTGCGTCAATTTGAACAAATTTGAATGATCGTGTGATAGGTATATTACGTCAGTTTGCTCCAACTAGTTTGTTAAAATATTTGACCGTCTGATACAGATTTACGAATTTTTAGTATACTCAAATACTCAACATTTAATAAGACACCTTTATTCGGCGATTTGACGACTTGTCTATTCGAAGACCTATCTGTACAAAAGAGACTCTAATGAGTTAATGACAGCCCTTCTATTCTAACCTAGAATAGCCTTTGACATTTTTTAAAGGTTAGGTTATTATAATACTGAACAGCTATTTTGGAACGTTATTTTCTGGTACATTTTGAAAAATACTAATTGTTTGTATCGATTGTATAATTATTTTAGACGAGGAAAAGTAGAAACTACGCATTTGAAATTTTATAAATGTATTATTTGTACTTACCATATCTTTGGGTAAATCTTTTTCAGTAACAGCTCTACTGGACCTAACCTTGTCATCAGTCTGTGCGATATTTATGCCCCAATGTGCATTGTGAAAGCACAGTAGCATCAAATTGCGCAAATCATTGTATACCTGGGTAGTGTTCTGTAAAATATCAATTAGCTTAGAGAGAAGAACAACAGTACTTTCAAAAATGTCTCTAAAATATATCACAGAATACTGCAATATACTCTACGTTTCAAAATAATTAAGTTAAATTTATGTTAGTGTGATACACTTACCTTCACCTCAAAATTGGATACACAAAAATCTTCAATTTCGAATTCAGTCATTTGGGGAAACACTTTGGAATCAGAGCAAAAATGGATCTCGGCTCTTCTCTGCAGTTCTGGTTTTAGAACTTCCAACAGATGCATCGCGTTATTGGCGTCTCTTTTAGATATGCAATTTACCCATTTTTTCGAGTTTGGGTCGTCTTCAACGCACGGTGGCAAAGTAAAATCTAAAAATTATTGAGTATGTGTATATGGGTATTTCATTTTTATTATTCTGTATAAAACTGTCTGGAGAGGAGAAACTAAAACTAGATTGACAAAAAAACCGAGGACACACTGGTACACAAGTACAGGCAAAATTCAGACAAAAAAATTATATCTTCGCAATAGTATTTAAAAAAAAAAACAAAATAAAATAATAGAAAAACATAGGATAAAGCAATAGTGATGAGGGCAAATTTATTTCAAACTCTTAATTTATAATTCCATCCGTTTTGCATCCTGGGAACAACTTCAGTGGTTTATTTCTCTTTTTCTTTTCTAACAAATGATCTGTCGTTTATCTGTAAGATTTTTTCACAAACTCCACTCTGCTGTGTGCCTGAAGGTACCATATAAAACG
The DNA here is from genome assembly GCA_918026665.1 of Diabrotica balteata. NCBI lineage: Eukaryota > Metazoa > Arthropoda > Insecta > Coleoptera > Chrysomelidae > Diabrotica > Diabrotica balteata. The sequence goes on along the minus strand of OU898279.1, from coordinate 108,437,723 downwards.
CAGACCAAAAAAATGTTTCGGAATATATGGTTTTGAGTATTATTTGCAGTGCTGTCACAACTAACAAGAAGCAAACGAATTACTTAATAGTGATTGGTATTCGAGAAAAACAGAAATTCAAACCAAGCTTGTTTGGCGTTTATTTTGTAATAACTATAATAGAACTATTTCCAGATGGAACATTATATCCATATAAGTCTTTAAATAGATTAATGCAAGTATCATAACTATAAGTTCCATTAATTTTCTTTAAAAAAAGAACCCCACGGGAGTCCTCCGATATAGGGGCACACCACAATCTGTTTTAATACTTTACTATAGTTAATCAGTAGACCTATTTGTACCATTTGTACCTTTCGGTGTTGGACCGTTTATAATATAATTCATTAAATTACAATATTTTACATTCTTCTGAGGTATCCTAGCTCTTAACGAACTTTCCATTCCTTCCTATTGGATGCCATCTATGTTGCTTCCTGGCAAGTCTTACCCTTACTCTGCAGTATCTGCGAGATGTCACTATTCCATTCTTTAATGGGTAATCCTCTTCTGTTCTTCCCTATTGGTTTGGCGTCCTACACTCTTTTTACTTGTCTATTATTGTCCATCCGGGTTAGATGTCCGAACCATGCCATTTTTTTTTCCTTGATTGAGTTGAGTATCGGTTTGATTTTGAGTCTTTCTCTTATTTTTTCATTTCTGATTCTATCAGTTCTTTTTACTCCGATCGTTCTTCTGAGGTATTTCATCTCTGCTGCCTGAATTCTGCTCCGATGTCTTTTGTTTAATATCAAATTTTCTTCTCCATATGTCACTGTAGGTCTATATATGGTTTTGTATATTGTCATCTTGGTCTTTGTTGATATTTCTTTTTTATTAAGGAATCCTCTATTTAGTGCTTGGAATAGTTTTCCTGCGTTTTCCATTCTGTTATTAAGATCGTCCTCGATGTCTCCTTTGTTGTTGATTACAGTTCCTAAGTATTTGTATGAATTTGTCTGTATTATTTTTTGTTGATCTATCATTACTTATATTTGATCTTCCGTCCCTTGTTTCTTTGATATTTTCATTATCTGAGTCTTCTCTTTGTTTACGTTTAAGTTATATTTGTTGAGTCTAGGTTCCATTTCTCTAACTTGTATTTCAGTTTTTCTGCTGTTTCCGCAATTAATACTATGTCGTCTGCAAATATACACATCTCAACGTTTATCATTTGCATTTTGTTCCAACCGATGCAGTATTTCTTGAATGTTTTCTTACATTCTTTCACTATCTCATCTATTACATTTATGAATAGCACTGGGCTGAGACTTCCCCCTTGTCTAACTCCTTGAGTTGTTTCAAATGGTTCTGACTGTATATTTAACATTCTTACTGTATTTGTTGTTTTCATGTATATACTCTTTGTTGTTTTTATCAGTTCTTCACTTACTTGTTTCTTCTTTAGGCTTTCCTATATATCTTTTTTTCCTATATTTTTCTACTTTTCTTTAAAACCGTTTCTATAACTTGTTGCATGGTGAATATATGGTCTTGTGTGTTGTGTCCTTTCCTGAATCCACTTTGTACGTCCTCTAATTTATGTTTTATTTCTTTTCTGATTTTACTTTCTATTATGGTTTCGTATACTTTTGCTGCTACACATAGTAGTGAAATACCTCTATGGTTCTTACAGTCTCTTGTGTTTCCTTTCTTGTATATAGGTATAATTACTGCATTTGTCCATTCTCTGGGTATTACTTTTCTCTTCTATATTAAGTTATATATGTATAACAATTTTTCTTTTGCTTTTACTCCTATATATTTCATCATTACTGGTGCTACTTCATCGCTTCTTGGTGCTTTTCCAATCTTTATCTTTCTTATTGCTTCTTCCAGTTCTTCTTTTTCTATAGTTTCTGGATTTTCCGTGTTTCTCATGGTCTTATCGTCGTTTATTATTGTTTCTTCCTTGTTCATTATTTGTTTCAGTTTAGTTTCTTTATTGCTTTTTAGGTTTTTCAGTGTTCTATAAAACAATTTTACGTTTTCTGTGCTGTTTTCTTCCATTTTTTCTCCGAATTTTTCCTCTTTCTTAACTATCTTTTTAACTTTTGTTCTTTGTCTCTTATAATTTTCATATTTTGGTTGTGTTTTGTCTTGTATGTATTCTTTCCATAATTTCTTCTTTTCTTTTATTTCTCTTTTCACTTCATCGTTCCACCAAGATGTACGTTTCCCTCTGTTGTTATTTCTTGTAGTTCCACATATTGATTTAGCTGTTTTTATCATCGCATTTTTAAAATTTCCTCATTCTTCTTCTATTGTTTCTGTTATTTCATGTTCATTGTCCATCTCTTTCTCTAGCCCTTCAGTGTATCTTATTTTCGTTGTTTCTTCCCTTAGTTTATAAATTTTTATTATTTCTTTATGTTTTCTGTTTATGTTCTCATTTCTTTTTTTTTGCATTTGAATGTGGTTTCTAGTAGATAGTGGTCACTACTAATTTCATAACTCCTTTTCACCCTTACGTCTCTTATCCAGTTCTCTGTTTTTTGCACTATAGTATAGTCTATAATTGATTGTTCGTCTGTTGATTTGACTTCTTTTGTGATCTTGTATATCCGTTTATGTTGGAAGTGTGTGTTCATAATCACCAGGTTATTGTCTAGACAGAATTCTAGTAGTAATTCTCCATTTTTGTTTATTTTTTCTTCCCCATAAGGTCCGATGACATTGTTCCATTTTTCAGCTTCTTTCCTCATTCTACTGTTCATGTCTCCTGTGATCACAATATTCTCTGTACAATCATTTATCACTTCTTTTAATTTGTGCCAGAACTCATTCTTTTCGTTTTTTGTTGCGTCTTCATCTGGTTCATAGCACATGATTAGGTTTGTATTGGTTTCCTCTGTATCCATATCTACTCTTAGTATACGTTTGTTGTAATATATCCAATTTTTTACTTTGTTGATACTGTCCTTCTTTATCATGCACGCTATTCCTGCCTGAGCTCTCTTCGTTTCTTCCACTCCACTGTATATTAGTAACATTCCGTTTTCTAATATTATTGATCCTCTTCACTTTTTCTTTGTCTCTGTTACAGCTACTATTTCTATCTTTTGTGTTATTATCTTTAAATCTGCTCATGTCCCTGCCTCGATCCGTCATTGTTTTTTCTTCAGCTAGTTTTTGAACAAGTTTGTTCTGTATTGTATGTTACTTTTTCTATCCGGCTTGTTTTTTGATTCTATTTCCACTTAATGCCTTCAATAACTATGAAACCATATCCAATTTTTGTCCTTTGCCCATTAGTCTTTTCATCTGCGGCTATCTTCCTAAGGTTTCTTTGTATTTCTAACTCTTTTAATGTAAGGTCACATTCTATATATACTCTATGTTGTTTATAGTTCATTAGTTTACCCTTGGCTTTCAGTATTTTCAGTGTTTTAATAAAGGTATGAATATATCAGGACCCTTTTAACATGAATATACCTAATAAAATGTCACAAACTCTCTTAAACTTCTTTTGACAAATGTTTCCTCTTTGTCGGCATAACATTAGCAATTTATCGATACAATGTCTTAAACTGTCTTAATCCGTAAACTTAAGAAACTGTGGCTCAAAAACAAGAAATCTGCTCCGGTTTTGAAATAACTCCCTAGAGAGAGCAGTCCATTCCACTGAATTAGTTACTGGAGATATAAGCCAGAACAATACATGAATAAATCGAGATAAGAGATGAATACCAAGTATCTCAAAATTTTAACAAGATAAGACTCATAAGTTTTATGAGCAGGATTTAGTTTTGCAGGTCACTTCAAAAGAAACCAAAAGCACAATTCAGACAAAATTAACACGTTTTGACTCCAGAATTCAGCAAGTTTTGACATTTTCTCCTTAAACAAGAACTCTGCACCAACCATTCGAGAGCTATACCTCCCAACTGTCATAACAAAATGTAAGAAGATACAAGGTCTTTAATCTGAAGATTCCTACGGAACTGTCACATATGATGTATTTTAAAATGCATTTAATTTTTTTAAATGATAATCTGTAATAGAACTATTTCCAAAGTAACATTATATCCGTACAGGTTTTAACATACGCTTTTGATAATCCTTCAACTCTAGCTTCCATTTGTTATTTTTAAACAAAAAAGAAGTGGATCTTTTAAGGTAGAGACACACCTCCAGTATGTTAACAAAATGTATGAGTATACCAGGATGAAGATTCTTACAAAACTGTCAAAAACTCTCTTATATTTCTTCCAACAAGTTATTTCCCGTGGACGTTACAATATCAGAGAATTTTAAGGGTATAAACACGTTGGTATCCATTAATATCTCTTAATCAATGGAATTGATGTCATATATGTGATAAAAGCCAGAATAAACCTCTTAGACGGAGTAGAAGGGTGGTTAAGAGCAAACTAATATTAAACCTAACGTAAAATGTGATAAATCGACAATAAGCTAAGAAATTAAATGTTCATATGGTGGTCATTGTCAGATTAAACAATAAATATTATTAATCTGGCAGCACACCTGAAAACAAAAGGCCATAACGAAAAGCAGCAGAAGAAAATAAGTATTCTCAGTGGAGATTTTCAATAATGACAAAGGTTTTTCTTAAGTAGAATTCAAAGTTGTCTAAACAATTGTCCAAGTGTCTAAACAAAAGTTCAAGTACAGGATGCAATTTTACAGATGACTTTTAAAGAGAAAATTAGCGCGATTCAACCTTTAATTTTCATGTCTGGTTGTTTTTTCATTATACAGTTTATCTATTATATTTAAGTCAAATTTATCGACTTCTAGATAAATTTGGCTTAATTACAATAGATAAACTGTACAATGAAAAAACGACCAGACAGAAACATTTTAAGATCACGGAAACTGACTGGATAAAACATGGTCGGGCAAGAAGTTGATTAACCTCGTTAGTTGATAACTTCAGTCATGTAACAAAAACATCAAACGCCATAGAAAAAAGTTGCGGTTATTAAACTTATGAGAAAATAAGTTAATGGACGAATTTAAATAATCTGTGCAAAAGAAAATTGACTGGAAAACTGCATGCCATTATTCATGAAAGTTTGTATTGTGTATCATGACGTTCTTCTAGTTTTAAACAATTTTCTTCACATTTACACACTTTTAAATAAGCTAAAGAACAAAATGACACAAACTGACTTCTGTCATTAAAGGATTTTCTGCTCGACAAATGTACACAATTTATTGATTTTCCTCTAAAGCCTTTCTCAGTCCAATTGTTTGCACATAATATTTAACAAGCAATAAATATTTTGGTCTGTCAGCATTAACACCATGGAGGGGTAAGAAGGAATCAACACAAAAGAAAAACAAATTTGAAAAGAGCAAAATATTTATTGTTTATTAAAATCGTACAATTTCAATTTATTAAAAAAAACACCACATTAGTTTCAATAACTTATAACATAAATGGACCATGTACCTTTAACCTTAACCAGCTAACATGAAGATTCTTATAAAAAAATTAAAAATAGTATATTCGCGTAACAGATTATATATTTTAGACTCTTAAATGGATTGTTTGCGAAGCAAACTTAACACTAACACGTGTTCAATTATTTTAAACAAACTACTTTTACATTAGCATTGTCCTCATTTAAAAATACTTGACCAATTTCATAACATTTACACTGTTTTTTATTAGTCCTAAAGAAGTTACTGCTATATCTGAGACATACCTTTAATATAACTTTAAATAAAATGTTTTTTATTAATACTAGTCATGTATAGAGACTACAAGCTGCTGTAAACAAATTTAGGTAAGACAAAATGATCACCAATGTTCAATATAACCACACCTGTATATTAAGTTAAGAAGATATCCTGATAGTGTAAATGAGAATGAAACTGTTTAGCATACATATTAACAACTGTGTTTTCTATTGTGACAATTATTTTTAAATCCATTCAAATAATACAAAAAGTAACAATGTAGAAAGTTTTGAAAGTATTTTTAAAAACCACAATGTATTTAAAACATATTATGAGCACCATACCAGTAGATTAGCTACGTTTGTATGACTATCAGAGTAGGGAAATCAATTTGTTAGAGATAAGTACCTTTTAGGTAAGTAAGAGTGAAAACGATATATGTTGACGTCATTTTTAAACCTAAATTAATTTACAAATTATTTTTGAGGTTTAACTACTAACCGCTAGTCGGCGCCAGTAATTCGCCATTGTGACTTAAAATATCTACAAACGTCTTTGTTATTTCCTCCCATGCTTTAGTCCTTAATAGATTAGTTCACACAAACTTTGAAAAACAATCAATTACGTAACATTTGACATAAAATGACTTAGTTATATGACAGAAAGTGAGGCATTTTTATATAACGTATTATATAACATTTATATAAACAATTAGAGAAACTTGGAATCCTGAAACTTGTATGTCTGTACTCATTCAAAGAATTAAACGGTACTAAGAAATTTAATGATATATGTTATGCCTCATTTTCACGACACGTTTTATGTCAAATATCAAGTAATCGATTGTTTTTCAAATTTTGTGCAGACTCATCCATTAAAGACTAAAAGAGGGAATGGAATCTTATTCTATTCACTATTATTCTATTATTGGCCAGCCAGCATATACATCTACATCCAGGTCATCTCTTACCCTCAATCTTGCCCTGTAGAATCAACTGTAGAAGTAGGTATTTATCATTACTCATGATGTGACCGAAGTAACCCAATTTTCTGTTTTTTATGGTGTTAATAATTTCTTTGTCTAGAGTTAAATATTTTTTTGTAATAGCTTACAAAAATAATTTGTAAATACGGCAGGCGGCCATATTGAGGCGAGGCTCATGACGTCAACATATACCGTTCTTACTATTACTTACCTAAAAGGTACTTCCCTATAACACACTGATTTCCCTGTATCTATAGTGACACAAACGTAGTTTATCTACTCATACCCACGCAATAGAAATTTTAACTTTAAAAGTAATTTCTCACAAAATAATGATATTAAAGACATCTTTTAATGCAGTCTGTTTAAAATAAACCACCTGTTTGTAACAAAAACAACCGGAAGCGTGTCAAAAAATGCAATATCATTTTTCTTGTTCAATATCCTTAATGTGTAACATAAAATAGGTAGAGAGATTCGGTTTTAAGATTTTGGAACATAAGGGTTGCTCTTACCAGAAGAAATGACAGAAGTGTCTGGTTTCATGCCCATGTACATGATGGCTAAGACTATAAAAAATAATGCTACTAGGGCAAGTACACCAAATGACATAAAATTGTTTTGCAGAATGTTGTTTTTGTTGAGACGGTAATCATAGGCTGTGTCCCTGCCCCTAGTTGCCCTGTAGCTGAAACAAACAAGATTCATATTAGTCATTTAAAATACTAAAGTGCTATTTAACTAAAAAACATGCAAAGAAGAAGATAAAGCCCTAAATACAAATCAGAAACGACATAAAATCACAAAATAGTACAGTAGGCGCCAGTTATAGTATTTATAAAATCAGTTGAAACACCTAAAAAACTAGTTGCCGACAAAAATTAAAAGACATGGGCGCATAAGTTATTTTTATATTCAAATATAGATTAATGAAGAACAGAATAAGGACAATTTTAATTTACTTAAAACTGCCGTAAAGTACATAAGTGTATAAAATAGTTTTTAACATGTTATATTTAGCAACAAAAATAATTTATATATAATGGCAATAGGCTATATTGACAGTATAATGATTTAAAACAGTTATTACACCTACTTCGTAAAATAATAAACATTTTAGCTGTACAGCACTGGCATGAATCAACAGCGTTTCTTATCTGTACACCAACGCTGCCGTGTGGAAACGAACCTCCAAGTAACGTGTTAAATATTGGTGATTTTGAATAACATATCAATGTCCAATATTTATTTGATGGGATGTATCTTTCATTCTCTCTTTCTTCCATCTCTTTCCTACGAACTATGTGGTTGTTCAAATATGTTTTAAATATTGACGTGTGTTATTTATACTTCAACTTGATTACCATTAAATGTAATATTGAACTGCCCTTACAAATCGCGTAGGAGTGACATGTTTCAACTGACTTTATAAATACTATACGAAGATCCAGTGCAAATCCTTATTTTCGTACCAATTCGATTCGAGTGCTTTGTTTACATATTTATCCACGCTGTCAATAGCGCAGCGGTAACTATTCGGTGCCGTTAATTATATAAAAAGCATATATTCACATAATAATCTATTCATAAGATAATGATCCATTCAACTTAGATCCAGAGAAGTTAAAATTACTATTAAAAAAATCTCTGCAATTTATAAGCTTCTATAGTGAAGTAATATAAAAAATTTGTGAAGATTACAGAAACAGCTATTCATTTCCAACTATTTTTATTCAGGAATATTTTTTTTTGCAATGTTTACTAAGATATGTAACACTTACCTATTCAACTGGGTTCTAACAGATGCGGATCCATTGGCATCATGTTCTTTAATGATGTCATTTTTGTAATCATAGTCATTTTTCTGCGGAGATGATAAAGTTGATAGTTTCTTTGTAAAGTTACTCAAGAATGGAGTTTCTTCTTTATCTTCCGATGTAGTGTAAGTTGGTTTATCATAACCTGCAAATATAAAAATTAAATCTAAAAAAGTGAAGTTATTTACATTTATGATTTATGACCAAGTGAAACCAAAATTTTTGTTTTTAATTTTGGCTCAAAATGATATTTTGACAAAAAATCATCACTAACACCTTGAATAGTGTAATCTGCTATTTAGAATTGTATATAATTGTCTTAAGATCTTTGCAGAAGAATCACAAAGTGAGAAAAATATGTCCAACATTGTTCAAAATGATTTTTAATAAAGAAAGTTGACATAATTGATAAATGTTGATGAACTTTTTGTCTATTGTAGTATAATTTTGAAATATTCTACTAAACAATTATTAACCAAATCAACAAACATCTAATCATCTAATCAAAAAACCATTGATACACTGAAATTTTGCTCATAAAAATTATAATTTATATAAAATTTACTGATTTATAGAAAAATCTAAATTTATCACTCAACAATTATGTTTATATTATTTTAGAGTTTTATCTAATGTTCATTTTATAACATTACAACAATTATGCTTTTTTACAAATTATACATAGATATATAGATTTATTTGAAAATGGATGATATTTTATTAAATATTGTGATAATTTCCTACAAGAAACATCAATTGTATAAATAGAGCTCTAATTTATAATTGTGTATCTTAAATACAACAAAAAGGCTAACTTTAAAAATAAGATGACCATCCATATAAAAAAAATAGATGAGGCTCCACATGAAGCAGAATTCTTCTTACATTTTTTTTATTTCCTTTCTAAAACCATTTATCAAAAAATATCAATTAAACTGCTATGATATAATATGAAAAGAATTATTAATGAAAATGATTTGTCCATTTGTGGACTTGTTATTAAAAATACAAGAAGCAAGTGAGACAGATTTTGTTAATTATCTGCCAGGCTAAATAAATATATGACATCATACATTTTAAGGCACCTTAAGTATATTTTTTTCTAGGTTTTTCAGAATTAAGGGAGAGTCAAAATATGGACTCATTATTATAGAAGAAATTCAAGAATTAATACAAGCATGGCAATAGGATCATTTAACAATTTATTGAAGACCAATCATCTAAAGAGAAACGCAACAGTGACAATTGAAAATGTATATGACACAATAGATGGAATTAATGGAATAGAATCTAGTGTACATAAAAATGTGAAAGAGGATTGGATCCATTAAAAAAATAATTATCAAGATAGGATCATAACAAATGCTTAACAAATAATGTTAAGGTACATGGGAAATTTCAGATACAGTCCTTTAGAAATCCAAATAAATTATGTAAGTATAAGCCAAGTATGTGAAAATGAATGCAAGACATTGTATTATAGAGTATGTAAAATTTGTATTCAATGCTACCACTGCGAGTGTGCCGAATATGTGATAAGGAATACTTTGTGTAAGTGTGTGCACTGGGTAATAATGTATGAAGTGGACACTAACTCTGTTTTAGATTATGTTACAAGCAGATTGGGAGAAACTTCAATTATCAAATCAAGGCATGATCCAGGGAAAAGCCAAACAAAGTCTTCAGACAAAAAATTTAATAAATTTCATGGATGAATTAGATAATGAAAGTTTTACCAAATTGGAACTGAGTTAACATTAAATTTGATTAACAATTTTTGTGAATTAGTGAAATTTTTAATAAGATTATATGTATGCACACAGGTTAGGTATGAATTTTAAAGCCATGTTACTAATGATGTTATTTATAGACTTCTAGAATTAGAATTCTATTTTAAATAGACTAAGCCCTAGTTTATTTAAATTTATCTAAATAGTACTGGGCCCTAGGTAAGGTTTAGAGGGCTTTTACTTTCAGCATTGCACTAACAAGTGCTCACCCTCCGTTAATCTTCCAAATTTTCAATAAATAATAAAGAAATTTTGAAATAGCTATTTAGTGTTTGATTTGGTTTGCAATAGATATTTCCAGTAATTATTTGCTTAATTTTGTTCAGACGATTTTTAGCAGCACCCAATTCAAAATATGTATTTATTATCATACATGTATGGTGAAACAGAATTTAGTGTAATGTTTTAGAAATAAAAATGCATAGACATCAAAATGGATATATGCAAGACAGGTCAACAACAGCAATTTTTATTAAAAGACAACTAATGGAAAAATTTAGAGTGAAAGAGAAAGACTTTCACATATTTACTAATCTTAGGAAGGCATATGACAAAGTTATCAGAAACTTACTGTGGTAGACATTAAGTGTGAATGGCTGCCATCTGAATATGTGAGAGTAATGCACGGCATGTATGAGAGTTAACAACTAGCGTTAGACAAAATGTAGGTGAAACTGTAGAATTGTGTGTGAAAGTGGGGCTTCATTAGTGTTCTTGTGTATTTATTTTCATTCATGCAGAATCAGATAACAAATGAACTTTATTCTTAGTCTTTAATGTATGTAATGATGTATGTAATGTTAGAAGGAAAGTCTAAAATACTAAGTTCCTGCAAAATGACTTCATTCCAAGATTAACTAAATTGATTGATTGAATAATCTGTTGACTTTTAATATCCCTTCCAAATTTACTTGGTTACTTTCAAATGTTGCAGTCAAGTTTCATCGCTGTAATTTTGTTTGAATTGAACATTCTCCAATGAACAGAATGATGCTAAGTGGTAGTAAAATAGACCTTTACTTATTTATATGAGCTTGGAGAATATTTCTAAGCAATGTGTAAAGTGACTAGGTATTGTAATTTTTCCAGTTTACTGCACTATATTTATTGCTTGTATATTTTTTGGTTTAATGTATAATTTTGTAATATTTTATATGCAATTGTGTGGTACCCATTAATAAATAAATAATTATGTTTTTTATATTACATGTATATGTATGGATTTTCTCTACCTTGTGGATGTATCTGGACAACACAAATATTGAACAACAAGTTTAACATTATTATTTATTTATAAAATTAAGATAACTTCAATAGAAATTTATAACTTTTGGTGCACACTTCAGTTTCTTTTCGCCTCTACATAATGCAATTTGATTAGGTTCTACCGAATGTTATCCAACTCAATATGGAAATCTTATATATCAGTTGAGCTTTCTGACCATTTTACAGTTTCACAATTCTGTCAATTCATTTCACAATGCTCCTTTTATATGAAATTTTATATGAGATATCCAATTTTATATGAAAAATTCTATATATCAAGTATACTTAACATTTAAAATAAAAACTAAAAATTTTGTTATTGGCTGTGTATATCGTCGTTAGGAATGAAATACCTCCAATGTGCAAATTTCTGGTAATTCAGATTTTAAACTATTCTGAATCGCTATGAATAGTTTTACAGTTTAGAAAAATATCCAATGTGCGTACCGATTCCTAACTTCCCTAATGTCTAAAAATGCATTACTCCAATGTAACATATTATTAATTGTTGGACTGAAATAAATCCAATGTGCTTAAAAAACACATTGGAGCTATTATCTATTATAATATCTGCACATTTGAGGTATTTCATACTTTCATCTGTCAAATTCCTATCCCCAAATTTTCTCAAATAAGCTATTTACCAGTGCAAAATGAGTGTTTTCAAGACAAGAACTAAAATAGTTGTACAAAATTCACTTAAGGAAGATCGGCAAAATTCTATCCAAACTTTTGCTCCTATTGAAAATGAAATTTATAATGAAAAATCCAGAAACAGGTATGTTAACAAATTCACTACTACGGTTAGATATCTTTCATCTCATTATTGCTTAAATTAAGTAGGTAATAATTATTTTTATTCAAAATTTGTGTTTTGGCGATGTACAACATATTTCCAGACGGAATGGCACGAAATGGGTTCCAAAATAACCTCAACCGAAACTGACATAGTTTAGTAACTAGTGTTTATTTTCATAAAGGTTGCCATACTTAAGTCTAGTTTTCACAAAGAAACTAAACATTTTTAAACTACTTCTCTTATTTCCAGGGTTGACCATAATTTAAAACCAATAGTAACAGATGAAGAAACATACCTCCAATAAACAAATGAAATCTTGCTGTGAAAAAACAAAACTGCAATCAACAAATAGTATCAGTGAATTACCAGTACAGATTACAGATACAATTAGAAGTACAGATTCAGGAAGAATCAACAGATGAAGAAAAGGATGAAAGAGAAATGATTTCAATAGCAGAAGACAACCCAAAAAAGCAAAAATCACAAAGAAAGATGGAAAATGCGCTCAAGAGAATAAAAGGCAAATCTTATCTAGGATATAAGAGAGAAAATAGTATAGTGACACATAATGTTAAAGAAGCCAAGTCAGTAAAGGAGCGATGTAACCATATTATAACGCCAAAATGTTTAAAAGAACACTCATTTAAATGTTCTTTAATTACGCAGGACGATAGACTACGAATTTTTAAAAAATTTTGGACATTAACGTCGTGGGAACATAAAAGCACTTATGTTAAAAATCTTGTTCGTTCAAGAGCAGTGCAAAGGCGCCGAAAAGATACTCAAAATTCAGACAAACGGTCCAAAAAGAAGAGTGCTCGTGACTTTTTTTGTTTCTAAAGACGGAAGTTACCTCAAGGTATGCCGAGTTATGTTTTTGAACACATTAAATTTAGAAGACACAATGAAACGATGGGTCTCAAGGGAGCCAGCCACTCATGAAATTGATACTTTTAGTGAAAGTCTATAAGATTCCAACATTCAACAAGATTACTCCAAGAAAAATGAGACAAATTTGCAAAGAAAAGAATTTTAAGGAATGGTTGCAAGATATTCCTAAAGCTCCTTCACACTATTGTAGAGCATCTACTAGCAGAATATATGTTGACAACAGTATCATAACAACAAATTACATGTACAAACTATATAAAGAATGGTGTGATGATAGAAAGCAGTCAGTTGCTCATATCAAGTTGTATAAAGTTGTTTTAGAAGTAGAGAAAATTGGCATACATAAGCAAAGGAAAGATCAATGTGATACGTGTGTTGCACATAAAATGAAGACAATAAGTACTGCAGATTATGATCAGCACATGTCAAAGCAGAAAGAAGGAAGACTGGCAAAAGAGTTATTAAAAAGTAGCGCAAATTCTAAAAAATTGGTTCTTACAGTTGATCTTCAAAGTTTCTTAACATGTCCAAAAGTATTAGCTTCCCAATCGTATTATAAGCTCAAACTCCAAGTACACAATTTCACCATTTATTCTCTAAATGATGAAGATGTCCAGTTGTACGTTTGGTATGAAGCAAATGGTGAAGTCAGTAGCAATGAATTTACATCTTGTCTTATAGATTATATAAATAATATTCCTGCTAACTATCAAACTCTTGTATTCATCTCAGATGGATGCAACTACCAAAATCGAAAAAGAACTTTGGCTAGTGCTTTAAGTGATTCAGCAAGAGCAAAATCCCTTACAATACAGCAGTTATATCTTGAAAAAGGCCTACTATGATGAAAGCAGATTCAGTTCATTTAATTTTGGAACATTACTTTCAGACTCCAATTAACATTAAATCACCGATGAGAATTCACATTGCTAGAATGCGTCTTGCTCGACCAAAACATCCGCATAATATTAAAAACGTAGATTTTACGTTCTTTAAAAAGTACGCTATTGACAGTAACTTTCGTTCAATAAGACCTGGAAAAAATGCCAAAAATCCGCAAGTTGTAGATATAAGACAATTAAAATATAGTCCCAATGGAGAGGTATACTACACCACTGATTACTCAGATAACTGGAAGCTACTACCACACAGAAGAGAAAGCCAAGACCTGTCGGTTTATGAAAACTCACTCTTCAAGACACCTCCTGAAATATCAGAAGACAAGTTCAAACATCTGCAAGACTTTAAATCAGTTATTGAAAAAGATCATCATCACTTTTACGATACTATTCCTAAAATCAACAAAAAATAATACTTTCAGTGGTGTTCGTAAAAATATCATACACTGATACTAGAAGTTTGTTTATTTAAAATAAAGATAATACAAATCACATTACTGTTTATATGACTCTTTTTCCCCTAATAACACCAAATTCAAGGTGTATAGTACTATAACATCCATACACAATATTTGAAATTCCTGCTATGTACCGGTTCAATCATTTATAATTTCTCCAATGTGCGCGTTTGTAATATTTTTTTTATTAGTTTAATGTTTTGTACTGATTTAAGGAATCAATTTCCCCTTAATATCAATATCAATCTTAGTTTGGCCAAAAAAAGCAATCACTAATTTAATACAATATAAAACAGCGTTATTTAACTGTTTTTTGTGTCTCCTGTAAAATTAAGATATTTTTACATTGGAGATATTTCATTCCTAACGACGATATACACCTTATGAAATCGTAGGCTTCCACGGCCAGAGTCAGAATTATAGTTTATTCGTCTTCCGGGTTTGGACCGTGTCATTTGTGAGTGACCCAAAAGTGGGTTCATCTCGACGTTTCGCTACAATTGTATGTAGCTTCTTCAGGAGAACAAAGAAAAAAAAAAGAAAACAAAAGAACAGGAAGATGGGTAGTTAGCAACGGTAACTCAGTTACTCAACGCAACCAGAGGCGAATACTAACTACCAAGATGGGCATTTGGTCACAGTAACTCAACTACTCAACGCAGCCAGGTTTGGTTTTCACCTCTGGCTGCGTTGAGTAGTTGAGTTACTGTGACCAAATGCCCATCTTGGTAGTTAGTATTCGCCTCTGGTTGCGTTGAGTAACTGAGTTACCGTTGCTAACTACCCATCTTCCTGTTCTTTTGTTTTCTTTTTTTTTTCTTTGTTCTCCTGAAGAAGCTACATACAATTGTAGCGAAACGTCGAGATGAACCCACTTTTGGGTCACTCACAAATGACATGGTCCAAACCCGGAAGATGAATAAACGATATACACCTTCTCCATCACTTTCTCAGTTTCATTTAAGCATTGTGAAACTGTTGAATATATTTATAGTAATTTTTTGATAGCTTGTTTGTCTTGGCAGGTGATTACAGCCTACCACAAGCCAGATGGGGTAATGATGAGTTGGGCTTGACAGTGGCTGGCACTGAAAATGAATCTGTAAGTATTGTAGCAAATTGCTTTCATATCTAAACTTTTTCTAAAAGAATGAGATTTTGAACAGCAAGGGAGTCCCATTGACCCGGGTTTTTAGTAATCTGGAATCTATTAATGTCACTCTTGCAATAGATAAAATGTCTGAGAATGATTTAAATCACACAGCTAACAGTTTTGAACTTTTGTGTAAAGAAAACTGTGATTTTATGAATTAAGAATATTTTTATAATTTCAGAAATGGTGACTACTTTTAAATAAATAATTATTTAGTAAGTAAAAATTGGTAGGGGCTGTTTCTTAACGGAACAGTTGATAGTATGGTGGTTATTTTTTATGATACAATTTACTCACTGATAGAACACTTTGTTCCACTAAAGATATATAAAACCTTAAATTCCCCTCTTGGTTCTCCTCAGAGCTGCATAACCTAATTATATGACAAAACAGGCCCACAAACAATTTACAATTAGAGTCTGTGACAATTATGAACGTTTTGTGGCTTTAAGAAATAAGTGTGAAATTTTGAGACAGACTGTCTGAAACAGTATTGGGATAGGGATACAAAACAACATATCCATTAATCTAATTGTCTGATGGAGGGTCAGATGGTATCCTGGCTTATTTTCTGGAAAAATGCTTATGCATAAAAACCAATTTTGTTTATTTTTAACAGATCACTTGGTACTGTCTCCCAGTCCCAGTCTCTGGAAGAAAAGCTTTTTAAAACTGATTTTTAAATTGGGTTCAAGGAATGACATATCAAACTATTGAGCTGTCTGTAATCAGTCAGAGCTGCACAAGTTGCTTGATTATTTGGTTAGTAAGGAATTGACATGGAGTTTTGAGAGCTTGAGTTGGTTCTAGTCAACCCCAGAACTTGGGACCCCCTTACAAAAACTAAGCACTTTAGAGTATTGTGGATCCCCTTCTTAAATGGATTTCAGATTTGATTTGTGGCTATACACAGACAGTTAAACTTTGCAAGTGATGCCTCAATTGAAACAACAGTACCTACAAGGATGTCGTAAGGCTCTCATTGTGACCCTGTTTTAATTTCCTTGTCTCTGGTCGATTTAGTACAAAAAATAAAAAATTGTAGTGTTATTATGTTTTCTGATGATGTAAAACTGTTTTAAAAAATTTAGTCCTAGAATGATACTGTTCTATTACAGGAAGATCTTAGGTTGTGTTATGATTGGTGCAATTTAAGCAAAATGGTGCTTAACATAAACAAATATTATAAAATGATGTATGTGAGGCAAAGAAAACCAGTTATATTTGTTTAATTTATAAATAACTTTCCATTAGTCTTTAAAAATAAAGTGTTAGTCTTTTGAATCTGGTTAGACACCAAACTCATTCTTAAGCCACATCAATAAAGCAACAAAAAGGGTGGTGAAAGTACTGGGCAATGCCAATACATCCGAAATTTCATACCTGAGTTTGCCTTTGAGATTCCGGAAGTAATAAATTAAAGGTAAAAAGTAAAAAATAGTTAAAAAATAGTGGACATAAAAACGAACAAGGTAAAATCAATAATAATGTTACTTTGTGTAATGATTTTTTCTATTCATGCCTAAAAAGTATCCCTTTAGTTAGCACACTTCTGCCATATGATTCTGTCTATCTACATTTAATTTTTTTGGCTTCATGATAAAGACTGCGTGAAATAAATTTTTAAAATTGAATTTAATATTATTGGATCGTGACATGCAATGGATCAATGGAAAGGGGAGATGGTAACGAATATGTTAAGACAAAAATCAAATGCAAAGAGTTTGTCAAAACAGCACTACATCGTATCTCCGTTATTATTGGGCAGATTGTGGCATGTGAGGTATCATCACAAAAGGGGAGGGAGTAACGAATATGTTAACAAAAAAACAAAGATGGCGGAGTATAGCCAAAAAGACACTAAGCTTGTAACATCTAAACGGCAATCAAATTTTGTGGCCTTATTACGCCCATTCCAGTTTATGGCCCCCCTCATACAACTGTTACATTAAATAGATTGAAACGGTCCAAAATAAATTTTTGAGGATAATTTTTTAGGAGTGAAGCTGGGAGAGAGAAATATGACTATCAGTAGGTAAGATACAGTCTTGATTTACCAACACTTGAGTCAAGGAGGATATTGTTAAATTTACATTTTCTGCATAAAGTTGTTAATGCTATTACAGGTTGTCCTTAATTGTTACAACTAGTTGGTCTTAAAGTACCTAGTAGAAACAACAGACAATCAGAAATCTTTTCAGTACCATTTCACCACACTATGATATCAATGAACTGACTACACAATTGGTCTGGAGTGCCTGCCAAGGCAAGTAAATATTTTTGACTTCAAAATTAGTTTATTTAAAAAACGACTACATAAAAGGTATCTTATAATAAGTGATTTCTTTTACATGTCTATCTTAGTCTACCCTTGGTAGTTGTATTAAAGTTTGTTATAGTTTTTTATTCTGCGATGTTTCATATTTTAAAAATTTAATGTTGTTAAGGTATAGCTTTGTTAAAACATTTGTAAATGGATTCTATTATTAATTAAAAAAAAAATTAAATGCGTACTTACTTGGAGTATTGAGACTCAGCCTGGAACGAATTTGATTCAATCTATCTGTAGCATACTCAGAAGCCAAAGATGGTGAATTGTAGGTAGATAATCTACTAGGTGATGCACTAGCATAAGATGATATGTTTTTGGTAGAAAAATAAGAACTCTCTACTGATTTAGATGGTGAGTATTTGCTTGTAGATGATAAAGTAGATTTGAGAGGGGAGCCCCTTTGATCAGACAGTAATCCCTTGGAATTGTAACTGTTCAGGTCTGACTCAGAATCTGAACCTGTATCAAATTCATCTTGTGCATTTTTAACAATTTTCTGGGATCGACTACTACTTGTAGTTACTGTTCTAATGTCCCTTTTTGCTGGACTTGGAGGTGCCTAAAAATATGAAAAATGTCAACAAGACAAATCTTTAATTATGGATTAATACTAAAAATCCACAACTTTTCTTTTTGTTGCTAACCTTGAATAACTGAAACAATTTTATCAGAAGTTAATTATATAATATGATTAAAAAGTTACCTCTGGCTCATCATCATATCTTGTACTCTTCCTAAGTTTAGGACTTGAAGCAGGTGGTTGCATTAAAGGAGCTGCCATAGTAGCTCTCCTATTATCCTTCTTTTTAGTAACTTTAGCATCATTGTCACTTTCATCTTCACTGGAGTAACGACCCAGGGATCTAAATAAAATATTAATTTGAATTATTAAGATAATTTGGTGAAACATTATGTAAATACACATTAATAAACAAACTAGCAAAAAAATTGTAATTGATATTTCATTAAAAAATTCAAACATACCTTCTACCTTCTCCACCACCAATCTTGTTTTTGTTTTCCAACAGCATTTTCAGTTTTTTTGCCATAACTTTCCTGGTTGTTCCTGTTATGGGCATCACTGGGAATCCAAATTCCAGGAGCTTGGTGCGGAGCTCCCCATCAGTTAATTTGTCAACATCAACCATCTACAAAGAAACAAATAATATACTGAGGGTGCAGATATATTAGGAAATATTAGGATTAGTAAATAATGTTGTTTATTCAGGACTATTGCCAATGATGAGATAAAATTTGTTATGAGAAGATTTTGTCTAGCGGAGAGCCCCAAATAACAAACAGCCATCTGTGACTCTTACATTTTTGAAGAGAAAATTATTAATTGTCTGCTACTGTTTGCAAAAAAATCTAAGCTTGAAATGCAAAGCTAAATTTGGTTGTCCCTTGTTGCCTAATAATGTTTAGTGAGTTTAGCAACTAACAGAAAGGTAACATTCTAGATTTATCAACAAACATTTAAAAATACTTACCTTTGTTTGCCAGTGGAATAAGATTGGAGATAAATAAAATAAATACGTCTAGGATTATTTAAGCTGTAGGCACAATATTCACATTTGAAACCAATCCCTCCTAAAAAAGTTTAATGACCTTGAATATCTATATATACACAAAATTACACAATTTAATAACATGCACACGGTAAGTATTTAACTTACATCTAAAATTTTTATAAAAATGAGATTATTTGTATAGTATTTGCAGAATTATTATAAGGCACAAACGTAGCCTGAATGATCTACAAAACTCACGCCAACCGCCATAAATAGAAATGACACCATTATCAGGGTTGCCGCGTACCGACTTCAAATGCGGCACTCCGCGTGGTTTTGTATTTAGGCATTTTTTAACAAACTAACGATACCGATTATTCTCATGAATTAAATACGGTTTTAAACAAATTTTAAATATATAAATAGCACAGACTAATACACAATTGTTATTTATTCTGTGTAAATAGATCTTAGATTTATTTTACAAAAATTACCTTTATTTCACTTTTACTAATTGCCTAATTTCTTTTCTCTACAAATATTATAATACACAAAAATTCAGTTCTTTTTTTAGGTAGCTGGTGAGCATAAGACAGTTTATTATGTAAAGGAAAAAAATTTTTAAATATGCGATATTTTTCTGAAATTAATAAACATTTAATTATTTTGCGTTTAAATACTAGTGACATCTGTGAGTATTGTCGAAACTTAAACACTCGAGCTGCACAGACATAATAAAAATTGCGCATCCACCAAAATTTAGAATACTAAAACGGAAAATTAGCGCTCTCTCCAAAATTTAGACTGTCATTTTATATCACAGCTTACAGTTATTATGAAGAAGTTAAAGTACTTCACTAATGAACTGAAATACCATTTAACTGCCTAGCTGCTTTATCTGTAATGTATAATTTGGATACATTTTCCTATCTGGAATGTTTTCTTTCAGCCTAAACACGCCCTTCTAAGATTTTTTTAATGTACTTGTTTTTTTTTTGGTAATTTGACTACCTTTACCCTGAATATCTTGGATGAAGCCTAAATAAGGAATGGGACCGCTCACAGGAAATAAGATATGGTATAGTAAAGGCGAGAGCTGTCTTCAATCGAATCAGGAAGATTTTATGTAATATGCACCTGAACATTGGTATAAGAACACGAGTTTTGCTATGTATTTTCTACCCTTTTATATGAAGTCGAAGCTTGGACCTTGGCGGAGGCAACATCCAAACGATTAGAAGACTTCGAAATGTGGTGGATCACATTTTCCATTAATTCTCTATTTCTTGCAATATGTATCAGAGATTGTATGTCGTTAATCCCTGTCCATTGCCTTATGTTTCGGAGCCAGGACATTTTCTTGCGTCCCATTCCTCTCTTGCCTTTAATTTTACCCCGATTATAAGTTGGAGGAACTGGTATTTTTCATTTCGCATGATGTGACCTAGATACGCCGTTTTCCTTTTCTTGATGGTTTCGAAAAGTTGGCGTTCTTGGTTTATTCTTTTAAGGACTTCTATATTTGTGATTTTCGCTGTCCATGGTATTTTTAGGATACGGCGATACAGCCAGATTTCGAAAGCTTCTAATCTGTTTATATCCCTCTTTTTGAGTGTCCAGCCCTCTACGCCATATAGCAGCACTGACCATACGTAGCACTTAGTAAACCTTAGTCTCAGTTGAAGATCGAACTCTAAACAAGTCAGTATCTTCTTGAATTTTACGAAAGCTTGTCGAGCTTGCTCAATGCGACATTTTACTTCCCTGTCCGATGCCTAGTCTTCAAAAAGCCACGATCCCAGGAAATTAAATTTACTCACTCTTTCAACGGACTTAGTATTCAGTGTTATGGTGGAGTTTTCAAGTGCATCCAAGTTTCTGGAGATGATCATGAATTTGGTCTTTTTGGTATTAATCTCTAATCCCATTCGCTTACTGTATTCTCCGATTATAGTGACAAGTTGTTGAAGACCGACTATGTTGTCACAAATTAAGATACCATCATCAGCATATCGTATGTTGTTGATCAATACTCTATTCACCTTGATTCCCATCTCTGCATCTTCCAAAGACTCTTGAAATATGGCTTCCGAATAAATGTTAAATAAAAGAGGAGAAAGCACACATCCCTGTCGAACGCCTCTTCTTATATGTATGGGTTTGGATATAGAATTGTCTATTTTTAACTATGCCGTTTGATGCCAGTACAAGTTTTCAATGCATATTATGTCTTTTTGGTCTATATGAACTTTCTTGAAAATCTGCATTAACTTGTGGTTTTGGACACGATCAAACGCTTTTTGGTAATCTAAAAAGCACAGGAACACATCCTTCCTCTGATCGTAACAATTTTGGACCAGCACATTTGTTGCTACTATTGCTTCTCGTGTTCCTAAACCCGAACTGGGAATCACTGATGTCCCATTCACATTTTTTGTATAATCTTTGATGTAGTATTTTTAAGAATATCTTTAAAGTGTGACTCATCAGGCTAATGAGTCTGTGATCCTCACATATTTTTGCATTGACTTTCTTGTGCAAGGGAATAAAGGTAGAGCGTAACCACTGTTGAGGATAGCAGCCAGTTTCATAAATTAAATATTTTGTGTAGTGCTGAAATTCCCCTTTCATCTAGTAATTTGAGTATTTCTGACGGGATTTCGTGTGGTCCAGGTGCCTTACTGTTTTTTGAATTTAATATTGCCTTTTCTATCCCCTCTTTGGTGATTGAAGGGCCAGTCAGCTGGTCGTCTGTATAAACTTCACTCATGGGTCTTTCGTCATGGAAGAGCTCCTGGATATAATTTTCCCATATATCAATGTTCTCCTTTTCACCCAGCACTATCTGGTTATCCTGATAAAGTATGGTAGTTGGTCTTCGTTTTCTGTATATTCTAGCAGCCTCCTTAAGCTTTTTATGTAAATTACGGTCGTCGTGCTGTCGTTGTAAATGTTCTAGATCGATACATTGTTGCTTAAGCCATTCATGTTTTGCTATTTCATACATATTGCTTCGTCTTCGTCGTTCTTCCATTAGTAATAGTATTTCTTCTGTCATCCATTTTTGCCTCTTGCTATTTCGTTTGTACCCTAAGTTGTTTTTCATGATGTCTGTTACAACACTTGTAATCGTATTCCATGTTTGTGTTAGATCTTCGGTAATGTTTGTCGTCAATATTTGAATTTGTGCGTTTATTTCATTGCTTATTTCTGCTTGTATCATTGGGTCTTTCAGTTTATCCAGTGCTATCTGTTGTTGAGTTTCAGGCTTGTTCTTGCATGAAAGAGCTATCTTTATGACGGCCACTAATAGTACGTGGTCAGAAGGGACATCTGCTCCACGGTATGTGCAAGCTCTTTTGACAGTTGTGCTGAATCTACCGTTGATAAGAATGAAGTCTATCTGATTTCTTATGATGTTCTGAGCTCTATCGGCTGGAGATTTCCAAGTATAAAGGCGGCGGGGGTGGAGTCCGCTGCATGCTCAGAATTTCCTATACCCATCATGTTACAAACAACACCTTGATCCGAATAATGATCTTGAAATTATGCATATCGTGTAAATCAGAAAGATGACATACTCAAGGCATGTGATGCGCAATGAGAAGTATTAACTAATTTTACAGGGGAAGATAGAAGATCTCAAGGGCGTAGAATGACATCGTGGTTGAAGAACATTAAACAGTGGGCAGGAATGACTACCATATATATATTTAGAGCAGCTGTCAACAAAGTTGTATGGACCAACTTGATTGCCAACATCCACAGAGGATAGGCACGAAAAGAAGAACACCCTATATATTTACTTCTACAAATAAATATTCAAATCTTACTTCTCCCATTTAATATTTAAACCCATATTCTTTTCTTCTCGTATAATTATGCCCTCTCAGGCGTCGAATAAAAGACACCATCCTCATGCCAGCTTATATTATTCTGTAAGTTCTACAGTTCTATTTTTGGGTGTATGAAAATTAAAACAAAATCACATCAAATTTCTTTATTACATTTTGCAATAACATCTTTAATAAATATAAAAAAAAATAACACAAATTATAACTGCCATGGCTTGTCCGATTATGAAACTCTTTTTAATAAATAACATCAAGTTTTGCTATCTACATCTAGTGAGAGATCGATTAGTTTTTTCAATATAAAATGAAAATACATGTAATATTTATTATTGTAAATATATTAAAGGATTGTGACATTATTTCTACCACTTTTAACATGTAAAAAATACAAAAATAAGTAAAAATCTTACTTATTTATCTTCGACGTTTAGATACTAAAACTTAAAACCACTCAACTACGATTCTTGTAGTATGTTGTAAAGATCGACAGAAATATCTGAAACTGCCAAGGTCAGACCGACGGAGATCTTTGGTTATGCGACGTTGTCAGATCAATCGAATTTCAAAGGTTTTTTGGTTTTTAATTTGTTGTGTTTTACAGTAAAATTGGTAAAAATACTATAATCCTTTTGCATTTTCATTATGAATCGAATGAAGCTTTTTCAACCTTCTTGAGATACTGCAGTCTTATGCAGTAATGTATAGAAAACGTAAGTAATGTGTTCTAAATAAACAATTACTCGACGATGTTATTTGACAATATCGCAAAACCACTGATATCATATACAATGATTTTTAAATGGATATTTACTCTTCGCAGCAGCACGTTCAACTTAAGTCCCCTCCCCTTGATTTACTACCTGACTGACCTTCGCTGTTACAGATATTTCTGTACACCTGTATGTAGCTAATGATTCGGGTTTGCCGATGAGTGTCGTGTTTTTGGTTGTCTCTTTTCTGTCCGTTGTATCAGTTGGCGCATTCAGACGGACAATGCAAAATTTCGTTCCAGTTAGTACCTTCCTGGACTTCTATGTTTATATTCTCGGCAAGCATTCGGATCTCAACCGCTTCACAACTTTTTTAGGATAGAAATTTAAAGGATGTTTTTTTTTTTCAAAAATAGTGTTCTACTACAGAATGGAAGATGCTGTGGAAGATAAAGAGTTGATTCTGATTTGAAGTTGAAATTACTTCAGGTAGGACAAATTCTTAAATAGTGTCACTGATCATTTAAAGCACAATGTGGACACTGGGGCTACAACCTTTAGAAGAAGGTATACTACAGCAGAGACTACAGTGGTAGAAATAATAAGTTTTTTTACTTAAAAATAATAAGTCTTAGAAGGATTGGATCACAAAATATACAGCTGAGATTATGATTTATACATAATAGACTAGAACAAAACAGTGATCACAGTAAGGGGAATACAATACAGAGATAAACAACAACTTTTGTAATTGTTGTGCAGTGTTTAAATTAAAAAAAAAATACCGTGTTAAATCACTAAAACTAATAAAACTAACAGATCTATGAAAATGTGGAATACTTAAAGTAAAAAATCTTCAGTCTAAATAATATGTAACATATTATATTCTTAAGTACATTTAACTAAAGGAGTCTATGAGATTGTATTATAGTAAATAAACTCAGGAACAACAAATCAAAGCTACCTTAACTGCTACACCTTTCTGTATGCTATATATATATATATATATATATATATATATATATATATATATATACTTCATCTAATTTACATACTGATGGAAGTCATTATCTACGTCAGAGATCGAAGTTGACATAGTTACCAAAGTATAAAAGAATCCTGACTCCATTTTAAATCAAATAGATCACATAATTATTGCAAAAGTATTACCATCTCTTTAAACGACTATTTAAATTTTTACGTGACATTTTTGAAATAAAATGCACTAATTTTGTTCTAAAAAGAACAGATTTTATTAAATAGGTAAAAATATAAAACAAGAGGCATTCACTTTAAAATTCAAAATATTAAAGTACAAAAAGTGTCAACACCGCAACTGTCAAATAAGTTTTACGCCAAAATTTCACCTTTGTTCGATTACAGTTACAGTGTGTTCAAACAAACGTTCTTCATAAAAACGCTTTATAATGCATTTATACAAATTAAATGAAACATATTATGGTGTATTTCTTTAAGTTAACATCAATAGAAATTTTTAAATATTATTTCTACGCGTATATAATAAAATATGTCTAGTGGCTGTAATGCTAGTGTACTCGACAAAGTGATTCTAAAAAAGAACACACCTATCGCCTAAATATTTCGTGTTGGTATCATGTGACGTCACGGGCTATGACGCCGATGACGTGCATCGGTATGTAAATTATATATATATATATACAAATTTGATTCCTATCTGATTATTATTGAAATTTTGTGATTCTAAATTCGAAACGAATAGTATCTAACCAAGTACATTACTTAACTAATTTACAAGTGATCATAGATGATCTAGACCTTTTCCAATTTACTGAAACACAAAATTTAGTACATTACAATGTTACTATGCTGCATAATGAACTGATTCAAAATTTATAGCAATGTATCTACACTTTTAGAATTTTCAGAATTGCTCAAAATCTCAAAGACTCCTTTTATACATCCAAATCTATACAAACAAAGCATACTGAGATTTATTTAATGAATCTTATCACCCATCTGGACTTTGGAAACCATGTAGATACCCACGATCAGTCCAAATAGGCCAATGGCACTGCCGAAGATTTCTATGACTAGAATTTTCATGAATAAGGAAGAATCTGCCGCGTCTGCTAGAGCTGCTCCTGAACCTACTATACCTACTGCCATACCACAGAATAGGTTCACCATTCCGACTGTTATACCTGACCCAAACATCAGATATCCTGAAAAATGAAGTAATTTTAAAACTATAGGAATTGTAATCAAATTTGTAGAGAGAACATTACAAAAACCTAAAACTACTTAATATATAATAATAACTTTTAAAAGTCAATGGGATTGATAAAAAATCTTTTGGCAAATCTGCGGCTAATTACTGTATATCTCTGTGCTTCAAATGATCTCTGTCTAAGTAAACCAATAACAAATTCTGGGCAATGCCATACTTGCTCAGGCCTCAGATAACTGATAATGTACATGATCTCTTTAAAGCAGAGACTAGGAATGTTGTTTATGGAAGAAAATGAAGTATCATTCTTAAGATGTGTGCTTTATTAATAGGAAACAGGCCACATAAGTATTTCCTCATCTTTTCCACCTACCACAAACCATCATCTTTTCCACCTACCACAAACCATGTCCACAACATGAAGTTAAAGTTTTTGATGCTTTGAAGGATTTTTCCATGACTTTTTTACACCTGACAAATCAATGAAATCATAAGCTACAAAAACATGTCGAGAGCATTGAAAAAACATGCAAAACCATCCACTCTATCTTAGTAAACATGGCATGTAATATCACTGGGTGTGACTTGAGCCAGTTATGAGGACTTTATGATATAATTTGTTAAGAAAGAAACAAAATACTGGATCAATAAAAATACCAATTAGCAAAATCTAAACAGTCATTAACACTGGCAATAGGTAGGTTTGTTTAATAAATAAACTTAATTTTCCCCAACAAAATACCACCACCAATAATGTACACAAATTTTTTTCTTACCCCCTTAATTTTGTGAAATAGCAACAGCATCTTGGATTGTCAAACCAGACTTGTCTGTATGGAATTTTACAGTTGTTATACTCACTTTAGTCATCAATAACTAGTTTTAAAGTTTCTAAAGCCCAATAACATCTAAATGATACACAAAAAGAATAAATATATTATAAATAGTTTAAATCATTAAAATTACTATTAACTATATTCTTTATTACTGTAAGAACAATAGCAATGTCAAGATGAAGATGTATGGAGATGAATGTAAGTGGAGAAAATTCAGTCAAAATTTATCCAAGTATCTGTACCTGCATCCCTAACTAAATAATTTATTCTTGTCATATACTATACAGTTACTAGAAATCAGAACAATATTCAATAAAATTATAAATTCTCCTTTAAAAATAAAAGCACTAAAATAGATACTTGTGGGCCTCCCATTGTGATACATTGTGGAATATTCCTGGGCAATATTCTCTATAAGTATTGTTAATTATTGTAAATTCGAACTTCGAGGTGCTAATAGCACTTTATAATTATCTCTAAATACCACATTGTTCCAATTTGTTTATTACTATAATTGAAATTCATAAAAAGGTTTGGAGAAGTAAAAAAATCTATTTACTACCTATATTAAGGTATTATTCATATTACACACTGCAATGCTAACTCATTTCCTTTATTTAAATTTAGTCTTAAAACCTGAACTCATTAAATATTATATTAATTCGAATGGTTTTTCTCTATACTAAAGCTAAACATTTTATTATCTTACCTCCAAGCCAGTTTTTTGAAAATAAAAATTGATCTTTGGTAACTTTGCTGTAAGTGAACTCTTCCATATATCCAGATAAGACAATAGCAATGATCAATCCATAAATAGCAACAGCTTCACAAAAAATTACAGAAACCAAATTTTTGGTTTTAATTCTCGGTGCCTTGACACCACCTCCAACGATGCTCACACCTGTAGTATGTATACCTACAGCTGCTCCTACAATTGATAGGGAGACTGACAGTCCTATACCTAGAACAGAATTGTTAATTATTTATTTATAATCCTTACATATAGACATAGTCTTCTTAGTTTTCATGTTTCCTTCTTTAGAGTTCAACCTTAATGATTGTATATATTGATCTCTCCTATTAGTAGTAGAAACATAGTAAATTGTCATTTTTTTAAAGCTTATTGGTGGGTGCAAGTCTGATACCTCCCTTTTAATTTTTTATTTTATTATTTTTGACTATTCCTTATTTATGTTGGTGTTACTCCTTATTTTTTATTTACAATTTTGCTTCGATATTACATTTGTTACATTTATTTTCCCCCATTTTAATTCCTACATTAAGTAATACAAATTGTGTTTGTATTTTTTGGCTGTCAGCTCCTAATATTTCTACAATTTTTTTATTCAATTTCATCTATTATACATATTGAGACTATTTTTAATACTTAATAGAGATAACTTTAAAATTGTGTCAAACCAGAATCTTTGTAGTAAAAAGGAACTACCATAAAAAATTTGATTTTCCAGGTTTTCTAATTTCAAACTTACCAAGACAACACCACATATGTGGCGAAGTATTTGCAAGAAACCATCCCACACTTATTCTTTCACCCTTTCCTGTTAAAACATGGTAGAGAGATAGAATTATTACTGTGAGGAGGGTAGTTAAGGCCAAAGTATATCCTAGAACGGCCCTAATGCTCAACTTATTCATGTTGAAAAGTTTTAATGTAAAACATTAAGATTTCGACTATTATTATTCCACAAAACTGTTAGACTTGATGGAATTTTAATACATATTAATATTATACCTACATTGATTTGTGTATAATAAAATCTTTAAATGTCAGATTGACACTGACACTGACAACTAAACCTAGCTAAGCTTTTCACCAAAACCCAATGTTTCAGCTTTTCCCCTATAGAGGAAACAAATGTATTACATTTTTAATTATTAAAATATGCAAACACATGAGGAGTAATTATTTCACTATTAATTAATTTAATAATATTATAGTAATTAAATCGGTATTTGTGTTTTTCCCGTTGTCGTTAATTATATAAACTTCCTAAAGTTTTAAATCCGTTTCTTAGCCAAGATCGATACCAACGACTAAGTTGCAGCCTCTTTCTAGAAGATGGCGCACGTAACTTAAAGGTGATTTGGACTTTCTACTATGTATTATATTATTTATCTATGATTTGGACTATGTTTAGCAGGAATGCTGTTTTCAGTTCATACTATGAATTTGTGTATACCTAACGAAAAGAGAGCTATAATTTATCTCCAAGGACAGGTTTACATAATTCTGGAACAAAAGAACCATTCCTGTATTACCAGGGGCGGATCCAGAAAATTGTCTTGGGGGGGGCACAAGGTTCAAACTTAGAATAAGGAATATTATGTATTACAGTGAGATTTGTGAATTGCGATGACTTAATACATAATGCTGTTTTTTTTAATAAATGAACTTATTTATACGAAAATATGCAGTTGTATTCAAAATTATTTGTTTGCCTTTTATTAGGAACTTTAGAATTATTAATATAGAATATTACCATTTTAATTCAAAAATACTGGTCAGAACACTTCGACCTGTTAGCCGTTACCATGAATTTAAGATCTACAAAATGTTGTTTATATGATAAAAATACACAACACATAAGTATAAGTATACTGTATTTCAATATAGGTAAAAACATAAAGAAAATTACTTTTTATTCGACCATCTTCTCATAAAACCTTGAGAGACAGCTTTCGCTTGTGCTTCCTCGCGTACACGTCCAAGACTTCTTCGGCTTTCAATTCACTGGATAAGTCTTGGTGAACATGGAGTAATGCCAGTCCATTAAGCCTCTCTTCCGTCATGGTCGTTCGCAGGTATGTCTTCATACGACGCAAAGCAGAAAAGGTTCGCTCAGCTGTACTTGTCGTCACAGGAAGAGTGCACAGCAGCTGCAGTAAAACTTGTACATTTTGCAGTGGTTCGGCCAACTTGTATGCCTGTGCAGGATGTTTTGACATTTCTTTTGCAGAATTGGACCACATGTGTTTCCAAATTTGTAGCTCACCTTTCAGAGCAGAGAAGCACGGCAAATCATGTTCATATTTACGAGCTCCTTGAAGAATATCACTTATTTGACCATCACTGAGATCTGGTGAGAGAAGATGTTGTAGCTTACCTACACATTCCATTTCATTTTTGGGAAATCTTGCCATCAGTTCATTGATTACAAAATCCAGAAATGGGATGTAAATTGTCATCCTATAATATTCTTCAACCGTTTCAGCCTGGACATTTGCTCGGTTTTTTTGAAGGGATGTTGTCCTGGGCTTCTGAATATCTGTACCC
This sequence comes from Diabrotica balteata, assembly GCA_918026665.1. Classification (NCBI taxonomy): domain Eukaryota; kingdom Metazoa; phylum Arthropoda; class Insecta; order Coleoptera; family Chrysomelidae; genus Diabrotica; species Diabrotica balteata. The sequence continues at coordinate 108,407,230 of OU898279.1, read as the reverse complement.
ATTTCTTCCGCCAGCTTAGTTGATTGAGTGAATAACTCCTTGAATGTGTCGGTGCTGTTGTTTCTCCTTTCCTGTAGGCTTTTTGTAGTGACTTCTACAAACTCAGTTGCTTTAAGTACGTCCATGTACTCAGCTTGAAGTTTACGTGCTAGTGGTAAGGTTATTCCAAGGACCTCAGCTAACACTACCACACTGACCAAAAACTCGGATGAGAGAATAGAGTGCATGAAAGCAAATGCATTGCTTCCCTTGCCTTGAGGAGAATTAGCAATTCTTTCTAGAGCAGCAGGGAGTGTAGGAAGGTGTTCCACAAAAGTCAGAACAGCATCGTGTCTTTCAATCCACCTTGTTTCACAGAGTTTTTTCAGACCATGAGTTCCTGGTTTCAGGTTGTGATTCTCCCTTACTTCGTTTTCCAAAATTTTAAATCTTGCTGGAGAATCACGGAAGAAAACTGCTACGGAAGATATAACTCCCATTGTATTCCTAATGCTAGCAATAAAGCAAGCTTTACTAATTGCCAGATTCAATCTGTGATTGGCACAGTGAGTGTACATTGCCAGAGGCTGGATCTGGGAAATTCGGGCTTGTACGCCTTTGAAAACCCCACTCATGTTGGACGACCCGTCAAAAGCTTGACCACGGCAGTTAGCTAAATCAACATTAAGTTTTTTCAGTTCTTGAACAATAGTGTTTGCTAGGTTCTCTCCAGTTAGATCAATAACATCAACGAACTTGATAAAATCTTCTTCAATGTTGCATTTCTTAGTGTCGAAATATCTAATGCAGATGGTTAGCTGTTCTTTAAGCGACAAATCTGTCGTTTCGTCTGCCATAATAGTAAAAAACTTTGATTCTTTTATTTTAGATATGATCGTGTCAGTGATCACATCACCACAACATTCAATTATCTCATTCTGAGTTGTTTTGCTTATGTAACTAGCATTCTTTCCACAAAATTTTAAATGAGAGCCTAGAACCTTATCCCCTGCATCAACTCTGAATTGCAGTAGTGCCCGAAAATTACCTTCCCCGAAGCAGCTCTCAGTGTTTAGATCAATTATACCATCATCTCTGTGGCCACGAAGTGGTATATTTTGTGCCCCACATAAAATAACTGTCTTAATAATGGGAATCAGCTTTTTGCGGTTCTCTTCGATCGTTTTTCTTTCTGCTGTATTCATACAAGCTACTACATTGCTAATCTTTCCTTCATGAATCAAACAAAAGTTATGATATGCAACCACATTTCGGCTGTGGTATTCAGTATTTGCATGACTCTTCAGCAATTCGGTGGCCTTTTTATAAGAAGTCATTGGTTCAACAACCAACTTCCCCAATTTAACATCATTATTCCCACCTTCTCTACGACCAAACATAACACAGTACTTGCATAGACCACCATGTAATTGCTTGCTGTAAACTAGCCATTCATGTGTTTTTAACCAGCTTTGCTGAAAAGAGCGGTTTTTCTTGCCTTCAGAAACCATTGGGAATATGAAACTTTGACATGGCACCCAAGGGTTTTTTATCCATTGATATTTCTCTTCATCTGTTAGAAGTGATGGTGTGATATCTCCATTTTTAAGAAGACGACCAAAATCGCGAACAGATAAGTTAGAAGAGCTGACTCCTAATCCTGATGCAGAGCAATCTGTTCCTGATTCCTTATCCCCAAATACATGAGCTTCTTTAACAGGTATGTTACTGTTAGCTGTTATTTGATTTCCTGGTTGAGAATCTGCATGGTCCACCTGAAAATAATGAAAATACAATAAACATTACATGAACATTTAGCAGACTCACAAGATCACAAGATTGGCATTTTTTTAATAAAAACTTAATATTCTCAGTTATTTGTAATCTGATCTTAGTAATCTTTTTTATTTGCTTAGAAAATACGCAAATCTTTGCTTAATGTCCTTAAGATATTAAGCTTCAACAACAACAAATGGTCGCCATTTTATAATAGTACAAATTAGAAAATAGAAACAGCTTTTAGTGCAAACTACAAACTTTTAAAATAAAAAAATAGTATATTTTTAACAGTAAGCCAATGCAATGAAGGCAGTGTTAACTAAAACTAAATGAATATGTTTATCGAACTTACCTTAGGTTTTTTAGAAAAGAAGGAGTCAAGGCCTAGTTGTCTTTTATTCCCTCCACTAGAACTCATTTTATACAACACAACACTGACATAAAACGAGTAACAACGAGAAAATCTTAGTTTTTATTGTTCTTTAGAGTTTTCAGTTACGGCACGTAGCAAACACGTTTATAAACACTGATCACAACACTGTCGCAGTGTCGTCTATCGTCACGATATATACTCAACAAACTCAACCAGGGATAGGATCTAGCGCATCGGTCCATCGGTGGGCGGAGCCATTTTAAATAAGTGGTCGCGCTGTACGACAATTCAAATCAGCTGACCGGGCATTTAAAAAAAATTACTCACTGCACTAAGAACTATTATTTCAAATTAATTTATTTCACAAATTTTGAATTTTCTTTTAAATTTTTGAACGTGTCTAAAAATTTAAAAAAACAATCTTCTTTTTGTTTTTAAATTTCCTAATTACCGAGAATTCCTCAGAAATCCAAATTACCGACTACCCATTTCCGGGAAATCAAAAGAAGCCGGGAAAATGGAGCTCTAACTGTAAGAGATAGTCGGTTTAATGAGAAAAAAATTGCGTAGGACTTCGTAAGTCTTAGGTTTTCACCCAAAGTGATCGAAAGTAGAACCGCAAGTCTATATTTGAACTCTTCGTGTAACTTTGCGTCGATTGATATATGATTTCACTAATTTTGAGTAATTTTTACTAAACTTTCGCTCATAATTGTTTAAATGCAAATAACTTAAAAACCGGAACTAAAGATTCAAGCTCGACTTCTCAATACGCCTCGAATGATATGTCACATGTATTATTTCTGCGACTATAATATAGCACTTCCGATTAGAACTTTTTAACCAAAAGTATACATTTGTTCTCATCTTGCTCCGGCACGTCGAATAATATATCGCTTATACTATTTCGGTGGCTTTTAAATGGTACTTCTTTTTATAACACTAAAACCGGAAGTCCGATGTCAAATTTCTAATCTTTATTACCATCCTTGGGTTATAATCAATTCTATGAGCAGATATTTTGACTGTAGAACAGAATATATTATTTTATTTTATGTAATAATATTATATTGTAATATAACCAATTAATTCATTTATGTTCCCGAAATAAATTATTTAAATCAGGTACAATATGTTTCATAAAAGAATTTTTGAACCTATTTTATCTAGTGTATTTTTATTTCGTCTGGGGGGGGCACGTGCCCCCGTGCCCCCCCTCTGGATCCGCCACTGTGTATTACGCGCTTTAACTAAGGTGATTTAGACTATAAATGTCTTTTTGTCCAGTTTCGTGTATTTTGAATTATTATATCTAATCATTACAGATAAGATTTGTGCACTTACCTTAAAAATTTAAAACCTTAAAAGATTATTAAACCCGTTTGATAAAGTAAATAATTGAGTTTTTAATATATAGGTATCGAATTCTATCACTTTCTACACATGAATAATGTATTTCAATAAAAATTGTTTATATATTTTTCTAAATTTAACTGCTGTATTTGTTATATCATTAACAAAAGCTCACGAGCAATGTATCATTCACGAATTCTCTCAAATTGCAGAAGTAATTGAACGATGTAAAAATATAACAGTTTCAAATCTTGAGGTTCCAGCAAGTGTTACTTTGGACTTTGATCTTCAGACAGGATCAACTCTTACGTTTGAAGGAGTAACATTGTTCAAAAATGCGACATGGGTGGGACCGTTAATACGATTTAGGGGTAGCCAAATTCTTGTACAAGGAGCAAAAGGTAAGGGTCATATATTTCTTTTTAACTTCTCTTTTTTTAACATACTATTTAATCTTTCATTTAAATAAGACAGCGCATTATTGAACTATATAGTGGTTATTTATATATTATAAGTTACTTTTGGTCGTCTTTCAGGATCTCTCCTGGATGGCCAAGGTACGCTATATTGGGATGGTATGGGAGGAAATGGTGGAGTAACGAAACCTTATTTTTTTCAAATTGAGACCACAGGAGGATCTGTATTTAAAGATATTAACCTACTTAATTGTCCCCATCATTGCGTTATTATTTCCAGTACTGATCTAACTATTACAGGATGGAACGTAGATGTTTCGGCCGGCGATAAGGTAAAGCTAACATTATTTATTTATTAATTAATTAGGGGAGAGTAGTACACAATTAAACATGGTACACAATAAGACAATCTATTCAATTTTTAGTAGTAATATCCCTAGGACATTGATAACAGACGATATAATTTCATGACAATCGAAAGCTCGTTCCTTTTGCGAAAATTTAAATTTTCGCAATTGGTTATATAATAATATAAATGAAATAAAAATTGAAATGTGTTCTTCAATATATTTATTTAATTACTACAGATATTAGATATGCTCGACACTTTAATTATACATTTTGAGTGCGTTGCATTTACGACCAACCCTATATAATCAAAGTTTATTGTCTGGCTTTTCAAAATCAAAGAACGCAAGTTCTGATTTAGTTTGAGTTTCAGTAATCTTTCGAGACACAGTTTGCTTCGGTCCGCGATGCATATACAAAAAATACCGTCTCTTCAAGAATTAATTACGTACTACAAAATAAATATTTTGTGAAAATGCAAAATAGTGCCAATCATAGTGCTACATGAGTGGATCGCGTAGCAGTGAAAATCCCACCGTTCTGGGCCAGCGATCCAGAAATATGGTTCCTGCAAGTGGAAAACCAATTTGCACTAGCAAACATTATAAGTGACGCAACAAAAATATAATTATATAATTGCTAATCTAGAATCAGCATACATATCTGAAGTGAGAGACATTATTATATCACCACTAGCTACAGACAGGTATGTAAAGTTAAAAACAGAATTAATTAAGAGACTCAGTGCATCACAACAACACTCGAGCATGAAGAATTGGGCGATCGAAGACCTCAATTCTTACGACATTTACAGTCTTTAGCAGGCACAACTATACCAGATAATATTATAAGATCATAATAGTGACATATGTTGGTATCATCCGATCCAAGCCCAAAGTCTCGCCGCCTTTTCGTAACAGACTTTGAAACTAAAAAACAATTTTTAATCGACACCAGCGCAGATTTGTGCGTGTTTCCCAGAAACTATGTACGGTGCGCGCGCGAAAAGACTACATATGAATTATACGCGGCCAATGACACTGTGATCGCAACATACGGTTATGTTAACTTGACATTAAATATCTGATTAAGGTGTAATTTTACGTGGCGTTTCGTAGTGGCGGAAATTTCAAAGCCTATTATAGGAGCTGATTTTTATCACATTTCGCTCTCCTAGTAGACATTGCTAACCAGTGCTTAATAGACGGTACTGCAACCTCTCGAACAAAGGTACTCGTTAAAGATTGTTTCAATAGCAGCGTAAAGACAATCGCAGAAGTGTCGCGTTACCATATGCTGTTAGCTCAGTTTCCGGAAATCACGCGACCCGCCGGTATTTTGAAAGACATCCAACATCAAACCAAACACCACATCAATACAACACCAGGTCTACCCGTTTTCTCTAAACATCGACGATTAGCCCCTGACAAATTGCAATGGGCTAAAAAAGAATTCGAAAATCTTCTGCGACTAGGCATCATAAGACCATCAAAAAGTAACTGGTCTACAAAACTATATATGGTCCCGAAGAAAGGTGAGGAATGGAGACCCTGTGGAGATTATCGACGTCTAAACCAGAGGACTATTCCAGATCGATATCCAATTCCACACATCGAAGACTTTGGTCAGTAGTTAACTGGTAAGATCATTTTCTCTACAATAGATTTAGTTAGAGCATACAACCAGATATCAGTAGCGACCGAAGATATACCAAAAACTTCCGTTACCACACCATTTGGACTGTACGAATATTTATATATGCCTTTTGATTTAAGAAATATAGGACAGACCTTCCAACATTTCATAGATGCATTTTTACGTGATCTTGAATTTGCCTACGCCTACATAAATTTCATTCTCATTGCATCAGAATCCGAAGAGCAGCATATATCGCATTTAGAAGAAATTTTCAAAAGGCTTAAGCAATTTGGCATTGTGATTAATCCAACAAAGTGTCAGTTCGGCAAAAACAAGACTACATTTTTGGGATATACAGTATCAGCAGCAGGACTCAAACCTCCCCAAGGAAAAGTAGCAGCTACAAAATTTCACTCATCCTAAAATAGTGAAAGACTTGCGTAGATTTCTAGGTATGTTGAACTTCTACCGAAGATTCATACACAATGCAGCTGAGCTTCAAGCACCACTACATGATGCCCTAAAAGGAAATGTTAAAGGAAAAGCACCAATTGAATGGACACCACAGCGGATCCATGCCTTTGAGGACTGCAAAAGTAGTTTAGCTACCGCTACTTTACTGAGCCACCTTGCAAATGATGTTGATATCTCCATCACTTGTGAATCTTCCGATTTTTGTGCTGGAGCTGTATTACAACAAAAAACGGATACAGGTATCAAACCTTTAGCTTTCTTTTCCAAAAAATTCTCACCTAGTGAAAAGAAATATAGTGCCTACAACAGAGATTTATTGGCGATATATTTAGCTATAAAACATTTTAGACATATGATCGAAGTCAAAGACATAAACATATACACTAATCACAAACTAATCACCTTTGCCTTTACACAGAAGCTAGATAAATGCAGTCCTAGACAATTTCGATATTGATATTTAGATTTTATAGGACAGTTTTGCACCAACATTCAGCACATCTCTGGATTAACAAATATTGTAGCAGCCACACTATCTTGAGTCGATAACATCAAGAAATTGGCAATTTTTCGCAATCAAGTGATATGTTTTGCCTTGAATCCAATCAGATATCAGAAAATGGACTGGAGCGTGTCTATAGTGCCAAAAATCAAACATATCGCGCCACATTCTTTCACCGACTGGAAGTTTCCTACCACCTTCCAGCCGATTCGAACATGTTCACATAGATATTATAGTGATGCCGATTTCTGAAGGAAACAGATACTGTTTGACATGTGTCGACCTTCCAGCCGATTCAAACATGTTCACATAGATATTATAGTGATGCCGATTTCTGAAGGAAACAGATACTGTTTGACATGTGTCGACCGTTTCACGCGTTGGCCGGAAGCTTTTCCAATGCCCAATCAAGAAGTAGATACAGTAGCCAGAACATGTTTTTTCTGATTGGATTGCTCGTTTTGGCACTCTTAAGTGTATCACAATGGATCAACGTCGACAATTCGAATCACATCTCTTTAAATCACTCCACAAATTAACTGGAACTCTCCATTTAAGAACAGCCGCCGATCACCCTTAAGCAAATGGCATGGTGGAAAGATTTAATCGACAATTAAAAGCAGCAATTCGATGCCATAAAAATATTCGATAGACCGAAAGCCTACCTTGAGTGTTACTGGGCATACGAGCAGCGCGAAAAGAAGATTTAGGTACTTCAGCCACCGAACTCGTTTATGGAGAACCATTGTGTTTGTCCGGTGAATTATTGTTTTCGTCGCAAAGAAACACCGACGACAGTGCTCACATTTACTTAAAGACACTTCGAAACCATTTCAAAATTCTCCCGTCCTAAGTAACCGTTGCAACATGGGGGCAAAGCACTTTTATTTCCAAAGAGATGAAAACCACCACCATCGCCGTGACACAATCAAAAACTGTTTAGATAACCCATATCACAGACATTTTCCAGTAGTTAAACGAGGAGACAAAACATTTGTTGTCCATGTATACGGAAAAGAAGTAACAATTTCCATCTACAGATTGAAACCTGCGTATGAGGTCAACGTAAATCAATAACCACAGAAAACAACAGTGCCCAGAGAAACAAACAGCTACAACAATTTTAAGAACAACAGACCCAAGAGCCAACCTAGATTTACGGGAAGTTATCAAGCAAGTGTCAGTTAAATAATTTTTTTGAGTTAAAATATTTTTTAACAAAATAAACATTTTTTTTTCTCGTGTAAACATTGTCTTTTTCTGATATACCTATTCAATTTCCATTGCAACTATGTATGTATTATCCACATTTCCCGAAGGGAGTGTTGTAGCGACAAGCTAATTACGAATAATTAAACTTTTGTATTCAAAAATTAAGTAAAACAATCTCATATTAAAATTTACATTTTCGCAATTGGTTATACACATAATAGAAATGAAATAAAAATTGAAATGTATATATATATATATATATATCCGGTTTTTTAGGCGTTACGCCTGTCCGGTAGGGATCTATGGAGGAGTATCACCAAGCCGCAAGCCCTTATCTCTTTCCGTACTGCTCCACCATAGGCCGATCAGATCCCAGCATATCCTAGTCTAAGCCGCAGATTCATCTAGAATTTTAAACTGCTGCGTTAGACTTTTTGTTTTCTGTATACCGAGCTTGGGCTCGATCCCACATCCACTAAACCATTCGACAGTGAAGCGAATGAGAGGCAGCCGCACAGCCCGCTGAGCTATCTGACCGACGTGTTTCTTAATATATTTATTTAATTACTACAGATACTAGATATGGTCGACAATTTAATTATACATTTTGAGTGCGTTGCATTTACGACCAGCCCCATAATACAAGCTTATCGCCTGGCTTAAAAAAAAAGAACGCGTGTTTTGATTTAGTTTGAGTTTTCAGTAATCTTTCGAGACACCGTTTGCTTTGATCCGCTATACATATACAAAAAATACCGTCACTTCGAGAATTAATTACGTACTACAAAATAAATATTATTAACAGCTTTTTCTACGTTTTATTCGAATCAACTTAATTATGACGTAGAATCATCGAGTTGGCGTAAAATATATATTCTACGTCATTGTCAAATATGTCTGTTCAAAAAACAGGACGGCTGATGAAAAGTCCTATGCCTACTTATCTATGGTCCTATGCGATATTAGTGACCTAGTGACAGTTACAGTGATAAACTGTTTAATTAAGGTAAGAAATTATTTTTTATATAGTTTTGTTGACTTATACCACAGTAAAGTTAGTCTAACCTCAAAAAGTCGTGTTTCAAAACTAAAACATACATAATGATTATTTGCATTTAATTACAACAACGCTACTTGGTACACAATTAGACACTGGGTGATAGAACACAATGAGACTGATCAATTGTGTACTACTGAAGTTTCTACCAAGCGAGTACGATATAATATTATGTTATATAGGTACATAGAATAAAAGTTTATTATGTTTGTTACAGACATGGTGCCCAAAGAAAAACCAAGGAGTTGAGCGACATTCTGCTCTGATAATATGGCAAGTGCCTTACAAGATGTTTTGGATGGAAAATCATTGAGAATTGCTGCTGTTGAACATGGAGTAAAATTTCAGACATTACAAAGATATCTCGCAAAAAAAACGTACTAATTCAGATAATGATCTAATGGAATCCAATTATATTGTACGACGTGTGTTTTCAGAGGAACAGGAAATTTGTGAGAATAAATCAAAACTTGTAACAAAATGAGCTACTGATTAACAATTATATAAGCACGAAAGGTAGCATATGACATGGCGATTAAAAAAATATTCTAGTTCCAGCGAATTGGATCGAGGATAAAATAGCGGGACTCCAATGGCTCCATTCATTTTTAAATAGGCGTGGGAACCTCAGAAATAGTCAACTAGAGGGTTGCAGTTTATCTAGATTTACATAATTTAATTCACACAATGTCAACAAGTTTTTCGACAATTTACATACCATTTATTCTAGATATCAGCTGTGTCTAATATCTGGATATAAAACCTTAATAAGACTAGTATAACAGTGCAGAAACCTAGGAAAGTCGTGGCGGAGAAAAGTGTAAAACAGCTGAATAGTTGTACCAGCGGTGAAAGCGGTATTGGCACATATGGCACAAGAAGTTACACCTGGCACACTGGGTTTGGCAAATCCAAGTGGATAGATGAATAGCGAGCTGTTTGTCGACGTTATGAAACGCTTCAAGTTTAGCAACAGTTCAATTGAAAACCCTTCCATACTGATTTACGACAAACACGAGAGTCACGTAACATATCACGTTGTTCAACTAGTAAAGGATAATGGTGTAATCATACTGCCTCCTTATTGTAGTAACAAACTGGAACCCTTTGATGTTTCAATGTTCGTTCCCTTTAAAGCGTATTACAAAACCGCTATAGACTCATAATATTCTGTCAGATTTTATTAATTTTTCCCCTCAATAAATAAATTTTTTTGAAGCTGACTTCATTGGAAATTCTGTGATAGATCAAATGAAACTGAAAAGTTAAATCCACAACCAGAGTCGACAGAAATGTCTATTCTGGTTTCCAATTAAGTTATATCATCCTCATCAAAGACATCTGAAAATAAAATAGTATCCCCATCAAGGACACCTGACAAACCGATAATATCTCAAAACTCAAGTCAATAGCAACATCTGCGAATTCAAGTTCGTTCATCTCCCCTCACTAGTTTAAAGGATTTCTAAAAGCAGAAAAGAGAAAATGTGTAAGACATGGGTAACTGCATAGAGTGCAATTTTAACTAACACACCTGACTTGGATCAGTTTAGACTACAAGCAGCAACCTGAAAAATGACATCTGAAAATAAAATAGTATCCCCATCAAGGACACCTGACAAACCGATAATATCTCAAAACTCAAGTCAATAGCAACATCTGCGAATTCAAGTTCGTTCATCTCCCCTCACTAGTTTAAAGGATTTCTAAAAGCAGAAAAGAGAAAATGTGTAAGACATGGGTAACTGCATAGAGTGCAATTTTAACTAACACACCTGACTTGGATCAGTTTAGACTACAAGCAGCAACCAAAAAATGACTCCGTAGAATAATAAACGAATTAAAGTAAATTTAAATAAGATAAGCAGCTCAGCACGAAAACAGAAAGCAATAAACGAAGTGATAGCACTTCATCTGATGAGAGTAAAGAACCAATCAATTATGATGATTCTTTTGTCGATGAATGTGAAAATTTACAGTTGGAAGACGATGACATTGATGCTAGTACAGAAATTTCCTTTGATAGTTTTGTATTAGGGAAATTTGAAAACAATATATTTTATGTTGCTGCTAAAGTTCTCAAGACATTTGACGATAATGAAATACAAGCGTCATTTTTAAGAAAAGGCGGTAAGCTTCAAGGCTACTTTATTTTTCTTTTAGTTGAACTTTGATGTATAGTTTGCAGTATTAAGATCCATTAAATTTTTTTTTATTTCAAATTTTTATTTTACATGTAAAATTGCTAATTTCAATAATAAAAACTACACTCCCATGTATTTACTTTAAAATAATATTAAAAAAATACCACTTGACTAATTTCGTACCACCAATGGTACTCAATGAGACGGATGTAGATGGTTAGAAAAATAATCATAGATTTTGTTTCTTCCCTCGTGAGGGAATATTTATTTCAGATTATATTGAGCACAGAATCATATTGATTATTGGTTAACTCAGTTTGTAGACAAATTAAAAAATGCTAATGTCAGAAATAACAATGTACTTTTTGTCTCATTGTTTACTGCCCTCCCCTATGCCATTAAATGGAGATTCCAAGAGTGATCAAACAAATAAGAATGAAGATTATATAATACTAGAATAATAATGAAGAGATTAAAATAAAATATAGAACTCTAAAATGAAAAATTTTGAACAGGAGCATTCATATAAACCAGAGAAACGAAGAAACCAGTAGGAATAAAAGTTTATAATCCAAATTATGATTCAAAAAAGGCATAACAAAAATATCGAATCTCTTTTTCTTAAGGTGCATAAACAAATGCCAGAATTATGATTATTTATTTATTGAATTATTGTTGTTTAAATTTTGGTGGGAATTAAATTTAATCAGAAGCAAATTTTGTAATTTTGACAGTAACATTTTTGGTGGATGAGTTAAAGAAATTTTTAGAACTTTACATAATACTCGGTAGATGTCACTAGTTTGATCTAAATAAATAAAATGACAGTTCAGTAAAAGTGAATTTTGTTTAATATTATATTAATTTTTTCATACAATTTCAGTACTTTTTAAATTTATTTTTTAAACACATCTTTCATATGTTTGTAATAGAATAGAAGTATAACCTTTACACATTCCTTGGATTCACAACAAATTCAATATTCACACAAATAGAAACAAATTCAAAATTTACGTTATATTTATTTTAACTTACTGATTCAATTTTGATGGGATAAAATATTTATTTAGGAAAGGTCTTGTTTCTATGTCTTGGTTATGCAACCAACAATACAGAAATTGTATTAAGTAATATTGTTTTTTTTACATTAGAAAAAATTATATATAAACGAATGTAAAGGAAAACTTTTTTTTGAGTTAAAATATTCAAGCAATATTAAGTCTTAGATATTGTGCACTTTAAACAAATTAGTTCAATTTTTAGTTCAGTTATATCTACATACAGGACGCGAAGAAAAATAAATACAAAACTATAACATAATGTTATTTTGTGCAAAATAATAAATAAAAAACTAGAAAATTATGCTAAGTAATTCGAATTTTATCTTTATTACAAAATTAGTATTGTGTTTAGTTAATAACAATATTTCTTTTATCACAATAATTCTTTTCCAAGAGTTGTCAGGTTATTCAATACCAAGTGGTGAATTCACCAAAATATATACTGTCAAAATTTACAAATATTTTCCTGACCAATGTATTTTAAATGCTAATCATTAGAATCAATAAATCAATTTTAAAAATAGTAGGAATCAATATTTTGTCGAGATTGTAAATAAATAAAATTGGTTGAAATTTTATCATAAAATTATTTGTGTTAATATGATTTGACGATCAAATAAATGTTTCTAGAACAACTTAGGGCATAACACAGATGGCTTTGATGTTATTTACGGAGAAAACATCGTCATAGAAAACTCAATAGTGCAAAATCAAGACGATTGCGTTGCTATAAATCGAGGTAAAAACATGTTCATTTCAAACCTTCGATGTTCTGGCGGGCACGGTATTAGTTTATCAGTAGGATTTAGCCATCGATCGTACAAGCATAACACTGTGCATAATGTAACCTTTACTGACTGTGTGGTAGCTCGATCTGAAAATGGTATTCACGTGAAGACGCATAATGATGGATATCTGGGGGAAATTAAAAACGTGACCTACAAGAATATTGAATTTGTAGGTAAGATTTTTTGTTATTACATTTTTTTGTAAATATGTTAACTATATAGTGTACTATTTGTCTATTGATTAGAATATAAAACCATAGGAAAGAACTTAAATAAGACAGATATCCGTGAAGTTGCGACAGAAGTGGTCATTGTACTCGGTCCTTTATTACTACGAATGTCTTATGGAATATGCCTACGTATTGTTTCTTTTTCCTTGTACAATATCTACTTCTTATCTAGTTTTATATTTTAAGGTCTGCTCATGTACCTACACAAAAACACCAATGTAACAAATACTCATTTGAGTTTGCACAGCGCCATCTATGTCTTATTCCAATCAACTCTTACTAGGGCTTTATCGGCATATTAACTTTTTCTTTTATTTTAATTTTAAGATATACTAAATTATGGAGTCAACGTTCAACAAGATTATGCCAACGGTACTAGTACAGGTAATCCCAAAAGTAACATTCCCATAACAAATTTGTCGTTAATAAACGTATTCGGCAACGTTAAAGGAACTCATGCTACAGGTGTGTACATTCTTTGTGGATCCGTAGGATGTATAGATTGGAATTGGTCGGAGATTTCAATAACTGGAGCAAAGAGAGATGATTCTTGTAATTATGTACCTTCTGGTTATCAATGTTAATAAATTTTAAG